>OX183136.1:22041584-22259354 GCA_945261195.1 Cryptosula pallasiana
ATCTCTAGTCTCTCTCATCTCTAGCCCCACATCTATAGTCCCACATCTCTAGTCTCTCATCTCTAGTCTCACATATCTAGTCTCTCATATCTAGTCTTAGATCTCTAGTTTTTTATCTCTAGCTAGAGATGAGAGGCTAGAGATCAGACACTAAAGATGTAAGACTAGAGATGAAAGACTAAAGATGAGAGAATAGAGATCTAAGACTAGAGATGTGAGACTATAGATGAGAGACAAGAGATGTGAGACAAGAGAAGTGGGACTACAGATATGGGACTAGAGCTGTAAGACTAAAAATGAGAGACTACCGATGAGAGCTGTACGACTAGAGATGAGAGACTAGAGATGTATGACACACATGTCTAGTCATACAGGTCTAATCTCTCATCTCTAGTCGTGCAGCTCTCATCTTTAGTCTCTCTCATCTCTAGTCTCTCATCTCTAGTCTTGCAGCTCTAGTCTTACATCTCTGATATCTAGTCTCTCTCTTCTGTAGTCTCTTTCATTTTTAATCTTACAGCTCTAGTCCCACATCTATAGTCCTACATCTCTCGTTTCCCATCTGTTATCTCTGTTCTCTAGTTGTACAGCTCTCATCTCTAGTCTCTCTCATTTCTAGTCTTACAGCTCTAGCCCCACATCAATAGTCCCGCATTTCTCGTCTGGCGTCTGTAGTCTCTCATCTCTAGTCTTACATATCTAGTCACTCATCTCTGGTCTTAGATCTCCAGTGTCTCATCTCTATTCTCTCATCTCTAGTCATACATGTCTAGTCTTACAGCTCTAATCTCTCATCTCTAGTCTCTCATCTCTAGTCTTACAGCTCTAATCATACATCTCTAGTCTTACATCTCTGATCCTACAGTTCAAAATTTTCAACTCTAGTCTCTCATTTCTAATCTCACAGCTCTAGTCCAACATCTATAGATCCACATCTCTAGTTTTACATCTCTAGTCTCTCATCTCTAATCTATCATATCTAGTCTCTCATCTCTAATCTTACAGCTCCAGTCATACATCTCTAATCTCTCATTTCTAGTCTCACATCTCTAGTCCCACATTTATAGTCCCAAATGTCTGGTCTCTCAAATCTAGTCATACATATCTAGTCTTACATCTCTAATGTCTCATCTCTAGTCTCTTGCATCTCTAGTCTTAGATCTCTGATCTTACAGTTCTAATCTATCGTCTCTAGTCTCTCATCTCTAGTCCCTCTCATCTCTAGTCTTACATCTCTAGTCTTACATCTCTAGTCTCTCATCTCTAGTCTTTCAGTTCACTCTTACGCTTTGGTTTTATAAATGTAGTATTTCAAGATCGGTAATTTTATGCTTGCTATTCAATTTTGCTCTCTAGAAACTACACCATTGCAAGCAAAGATTACTGATGCAACGTGATGCATACAACGCTGGAAGCATCAGATTCTGAAGACAGCAGGTAACTGACTCTTTTTAGCTGTACCAGTTTGAATTTTTTAGTTGGTTGTAGCATGAGGAGTTATTCTTATCCTCAAATGCTTTAGCATGAGAATGAACCATTTATTGTGCTATATTTTAGATTCCAGTGAAGCTTGTGGTAAAGTTAGAGCAAAATTACGCATTCAGCATAGCAAACTGAGAGATTCAATTCAGGATTACCTAAAACAAATCCGGCATGTCCATCTGATAGCTTTGATCAAGCCGTTGACACTATGATTTTTTCTTGGTCAGCATCAGCAGGTTCGTTGTTATTACATTCATCGATGTACAGACTGTCACCTCCATCTAGCCTCATTCCTTTGCAAAGATGAGATAATTCACTGTCATTGTCTTCTTGTTTGTATTGATCAATTTTACTGTTTTAGAACTACAGCTCACTCCTCAGTTGTTGGAGCTTCTTGAAAAATGTTATCTGGTCCAAAGAACTAAAGAAGAGCTGAAAGTCTTAGAGAGTGGAAAAAGAAAAGCTACTGAAATATTCGAGTAAGTGGCTCATACAACACTTGTAAAACCACATTCACTGTGCAATATTTCTCCACCGCTGTCATAGAACTTATTTATGTGGACATTGAGTCTAATATTTTGTTTAGGCAAAAATGTTGGACAATTATGATAAGGGTACAAGAGAAGAACAACAAATTCATTGGCCACTTAAGTTGTAACGTGAAGGCCAGTGTGTACATGATACCAAACCTATCAACAATAAATTAAAATGCTGACTCAACAAAGACACCTCGAAATAATTCTGAAAACAATTACAAACCTAACTTTTTATATTCTTGAAATTCTGTGCACAATGACTATTACTGGGATACCCTCCGTCTATGCAAACAACCCAAGATTTTGCAACTCCGCTTTACAGCCTTATTTAGGTTTTTGGGTATTAAAAACAAATTGCGTCTAAGTCAGCATCTATTGCGCTTTCACTATAGATGAACATAACCAGAGCACAACTCCAGAAAATTCTCCTTTGCATAAATCATTAGAAATAGGTTCTTTTAAGATTTATTCAGCCCAAAATCTGTGACATAGCGCTTTAATACTACTTTTGCTGCACCCTTCACTACTACTGATATTACACCATTCGCTACTGTTGATGTTAATCACTTAAATACTATTGATTTTACTCCTTTTACCACTACTGTTGTTACTCCCTTTACTACTACTACTGATGTTACTCCCTCTATCACCTCCACTACTCCTACTGGTGCTGCGACGCCTTTTACCACTGCTTCTACCACTGCTGCATTGCTGCCACTACTCTACTCCCTCTACTACTTATGTTAATTTTATCACTACTACTGCTGTTGTCATTAATGCCACCTCTACTCTGAATACCGCTATTACTAACACTACTACTATTACCACTGCTACCACCACTACTACTACCACTACTACTCCCACTACTACTACCACTACTACTCCCACTACTACTACTACTACGTTACCACCGCTACTGCTGCCGCCGCCACTGCTGCTACTGTTACTGATGCTTCCGCTACTATTACTACTGCTACTATTACTGCTGCTACTATTACTACTGCTACTATTACTACTGCTACTATTACCACTGCTACTATTACTACTGCTACTATTACTACTGCTACTATTACTACTGCTACTATTACTACTGCTACTATTACTACTGCTACTATTACTACTGCTACTATTACCGCTGCTACTATTACTGCTGCTACTATTACTACTGCTACTATTACTACTGCTATTATTATTACTACTACTATTGCTACTGCTACTATTACTACTGCTACTATTACTACGGCTACTATTACTACTGCTACTATTACTGCTGCTACTATTACTGCTGCTACTATTACTACTGCTACTATTACTACTGCTACTATTACTACTGCTACTATTACTACTGCTACTATTACTACTGCTACTATTACTGCTGCTACTATTACTGCTGCTACTATTACTACTGCTACTATTACTACTGCTACTATTACTACTGCTACTATTACTGCTGCTACTATTACTGCTGCTACTATTACTACTGCTACTATTACTACTACTACTATTGCTACCAGCACAGTTACGACCACAAATACTACTTCTGAGGCTGTTCCAACGATAGTTGGCTACAGCTCTTGATCCAATCAAATGTTGACATTTTCTTTTTGCTAATTAAGTATCTATGACATCGTTTTCTAAGGTGAACAAAAGTCGATACTGGCGCAGAGAACTTTACGCAGTAGTTCATGTATATTTAAGATACGGTTTCGTTACACCCTTTTACGTTTTCGTTCCGTTAATGAAAAGCAACGTAGCTAAACTGTTTTTAATTGATGAGTGATTTTCAATGATTTACGCAACGAAATTATAGGAGACTCATTTTAACCTGTTTTGTGTTTTAATAGCTCAGAAATCTGTGAGGAGTTGCCCTTTCTTTAGAGAGACAAGAATGTAGATGGAACGGGAATAGTGACAGTTTATATCAACCAGTTTGATTACCAGAAGAGTTTACGACCAGATTGAGTTATAAGAAGGGTTATCCAGGTTTGTTACTTTATTTTATTCTCATATCCTTGCTTATCAGTTTCAATATGCATTCAGAAGAAAAAACTTCCTGTTAGAGGATTCAAATTTGCGATTCGGACACATAAAAAAGCGGCAATGGTTTTTGTATTTTTTACACATTGCTTACATGATCCGAGCACGCTCAGGTTGTGCGTACTATACCAGTAAATGTTTTTCATAGTTTCCTTGGTAGCTTGAAAGAGTAAGGTCTTCCAGTTTGGTATTATTCTATTAAGAATAGTGTACTCCATCGTTCTAAATTATCACCAATTTATGACCTAAGGCTAGTTTTATCTTTTTCAGTTTTTAATTTTGATTTTTTTTCTATTAGCAACCAGCAATAGCTCATGGGCGTTCAGTGGATGTGGTTGCTTCTTTTCTTTCTGAACTTTTTTATTATTGACAGATCTTGAGCAAATTGAGTTTGAAAACGATGAAAACGTCATGTTTTATGCATAGTGACCAGTTTTAGTGAAATTTCGAGCACGGTATGTGTAGTTACTCATGCATTGTAGTAATGATTAATAATCACTTATTATTACCGAAATTGTCCTTTTTTTAATAAAACTTTGTTTTTATTACAGAGTTTTAGCACAATTTCTTTTCAAACGAAAGATAAAACGTGGCCTAGCGCTGATATTCACCAAGTTTTAAAAAGATTGGAAGAGTTTAGGTTTACTTATGAATTCTTTCAATTTTTGATTATTCATAATAATTATTACCGAAATCAGAAATATTTTCAGGGTTAATTTTTTTCAGTCAAAGCAGCCACGGCTGTTTAAATAAATTGGGTTTTCAGAATTCCCATTGTTTTGTTGGTCTTTGACTCTAATTTTTGTGATTATCAATCTAGTATAACATTGTTAATTATTTATCAATAATCACCAATGCTTTTTATTATTATTAGCAGCAACACAAATTTGGGGCAATTAATTACAGTATTTAAAACGTTTAAAATAGCAGAACCACAAAAACATTACCTTGGCAGTTTTTTGTTGAAATTCAAGCCTTTTAAGTAATTTTTTCTCCAGGGCATAAAAACCAATTAGTTAGCCATTACTGGTGTTGCGCAATGGCATTATTGTGGCTTTTGATTGAGGTTTTGTGGTTTAGTTTTTTAAAGCAAAACCTGGAGAATAACTAACATTTTTGACCAATATTTTGCCATCATTCATTCCAGCATTTTTTTGTGTCTCAGAAGAATATAACTGTAAAATATGAATCCATGCTTCGCCTTCATTTCGTGGTCTTCGGCCATGTCGCAATTGGAGCGTAAAAGTGACGATGGAGGTGATTTTTCTGATTTTTGCTGTTTCTATGATAATGCCCTTAGCAATATCTTATCTTTATTCTGGTATTTGTTACATTACTCTAGCTGCATTGATTTAGTCTCTAGAAAATAGTGAAAAAATGCAATAAACCACAAAAACCACAGGAAGCATCGAGTGAACAATGTGTTAAAAAAAAAACTCATATCCTCAGATACTGCAGCCATAGACTTTGATAATTATCTATAGTTGTCTGATTGTAGCACCAATGCCAATAACGGTAGCTTATTTGAACTACTCTCTGTGTCATGTTTAAAATAAATGTCACCATTGGGTTCGGGGGTGATATTTTAAAAGTTTTCACATGATAGAAGAAACAGTGAAAATTTGCCATTTTTGATGGAAAGTAGACCCCATTTACGTTTATATATTTGTGACTGCAATAAACTGCATCCCCAACCAAGTTTTGGGTTTCGTTTTTCTAGAGCGGTCTATGGAAAGTCAGCGGTTTTTTTTCGTTCGATAAGCTGCCATCATGTTCCCATTGGTATTCATTTGACGTTGTTTCCCAACAAAAAGTGGGAGGCCGATTTATTTATACTACCAACAATTTTGGCTTTGTTGCAATGGCTCTGCTAGTTCTACTAACTACTATACACCATATATAATATTGGTATGCACCTCATTTTTAACAACTATTATTTTCAATTTTTTTAGTTCTTGTTGTGCTTTCTTATAGTTGTAGTATCATCTTCCTCTGCAACTGCTTCAAGTATCATGGATTTACTTCCTTATTTTGATTTAAAGAGTATGGATAAAACAAAGTAAAAGATTTCATGCTCAGCGTGTAAGTATTCATTAAGTCAAATCTCAAGGCGTGTTGAAGATTTGGTAGCAAATATTTTTTCTATGCTCAATGGATTTCTTAAACTAAAAGCTCAAGTTTCTTTAGTTATTTCTTTTCCTTTTTTACAGCTATGATCAGCCAAAAGTAACAATTTTTATTGTAATGGACATTTTCTTTTAAATTTACTTTTGCTGAGCAATTCACATGCATTCAGGTTGGTTTTTCTTGAATGCAAATTAGCTTTTTGGAACAAGTTAGCTTATTTTGCTATTTCATTGTTGGCTTTTGTGTTTGTATAATTTATTATTGCTGACTGAAGCTAATTGGTGATGCCAAATTATTCCAATATAATTAAGTATATAGTTACTAGACATAACGATTCACTATAGCTTATCGCATGCGCTTTAATGTAAAACAATTTGTTTTTTTTGCAGAACAAGCCTGTGCATTGATCTGAATTCTGTTTTAACTATGAGGATGGTGATGACGACAACGACGGCGACGACGACGATGATGATGACAGCGACCCTGGTGCCTATGATGACGAAAGCAGCAAAGCTGACTCCCTAACGAAGAAGTTTCTGTGTGGACACAGTTAATTTTGATACATTTGAGACAGTTTCCCATTCAAGTCACGAGTGGATAATGCTGTCCTCAATCACATCAACTATTTGCTGCGCATTGTAGTTGTATTTGTTGTTTCATTTTTCAGCCTGTTCAATGTTTGCTATCTGTTATTTTTTTCGACATTTTCATTTTATTTTGTAATTTTTCAAATTAGAGCAATTGCCGCACCTAGAGCGCATGGGTACTGCAATCATCTGCTTCAAAATCAATTTGATTGTGAAATTGGCTTGGAGACTGGATAGAGTAATTGAATATGTATAACATCTGATTTAATCTTATTATGAGAAACCGAATTTGTGTTTTAGTCTGTTCAATAAAACATTGAAAAAAAGCCGCTAACGTGCCTCAAAGAACTAACAAATCTTATGTTACAGGGTATAAATTTACACCTTACTGTTATTAAAATTCTTCCTGAATTTTTTTTTGTTCCTCTAGAATGACATTTGATAACTGCTTTATTTGTGTTTGTGGGAGTTGTCTTTCTGTATGAGGCAATTCTGCAAACAAAGTATTTTTCTTCAAGCTTCTTTGGTTCATTCATCATCGTAAAATTGAATTCAGCTTCTTGCAGTTGTATTTTTATCAGTGTAACCGTGAGCATTGACCGTAATTTTTGTCGGAGCAGTTACAAGTTAGCCAAACATTGTGTCTAGTCAGCCATTCCTTTTTATTGTAATGGAAAATGTACATTACTTGCTACCCGATTTCTGTGTACTGCAGAGGTTTGATAATATTGATCGACGGCAAAAGCTTGTCAGGTTGCTTGAGGCCTTAATGGAATAAAAATCTAAATCTGCAAGGTTCAAATCAAAGTATTTGTTCACCGTAACTGGAATAATATCGTGATTATGCATTACAACACCTGATTGTCTGTCACATTTCACTATCTATCGTCTATTTTATCAAGCTTTCAAACAACAAACACATGTGGTTACAGTCCAAAACAATATTTTATCCCAGTCATAATTCATTAAAAAAAACATTGTCTTCATTTTGATGTTTGCTTTGTTTATCTATTGACATAAACATAAAAGCCTAAATTTGTTTGAAGCCATTAAATTCGAATATGCCCATCTAGCTCATCAATGATATGAATTATCAAGCTCTCTGCAGCATTCTGTTTAATACATGAGGCTTATCACAGTCATTGATGGGCTTACAGTTTTGCATGCGATGCCCAATCTGTTTACAATTACAATGGCGTGGGAGATACTTTTTTCAGTATGCAGTCAACTATCATAAGGAAGATGGATAACGGTTATATAGTATAATGATGATTGATTATAACTTATATAACATTTAGTTGTCTCCCTGCATTGCACTAATAATATATAAGTTATATTGGGTCACCATTATACTATATAACCAGTATCCACCTTCCCTTAGATAATCGTTGATGCAGTCAAGGATTGTATATAATATAGGTTTCATATAATTGCTGCTTATGCAATGTTTCCATCTCAGTAACAGCAGCCAGCGTACATTGATTCCACAGATTATTAAACTGATAACTAGGCAAGCACAGCTTGAAATGAACAGAAAATTTTGTCAAAACAAGTACAGCACTGGGGTCAGCTTTCAGTAGTATTGAAGTAGCAAAGTTGCTAAAATGATGATTAATTTTTGGCATAACACGATAGTTCAACCTGAGCCCCCCCTCCCCGATACCGTTTTTTTTTCTGCAAGCTTTCCAAGGTCTAAACTGAAACATTTCCCTGTCATAAGGTTATGAGTATAAAACGTCAGCAGTTGCTTTATTGCATTCACTTGAGCAATGTTCAATGAATGCTTAGCCACTGTTTTGTGTACTGGTCAGCCTCAGGGTCACAGTTCAGCAGTCCACATTTGAATTTCATATAGCTTATTATCACTAGGAAGAAATTGTTATGTAATAGTCTGTATTAGAAGCCTACCCACTACTTGTTCAAACTAAACAGATCATGTAAATGCTAACAGGTTGACCATTCACCCATTACAAACAGGTGCAAGTGTCAAGGACATTCTTATTCAGGCTGTTTTCAACTGGTACATTAAAATCACAGCACCATTGTGATTTTTTTCATATTTAGGAAAATATTGATTGCGAAGTAACGTAATCTTTTTAATCTGTCTCAAGCCTTCTAAAAATTAACTATAACTTACTGTAACATATTTGGTTTTATGTTGAGTTTTTACCATTTCATCAATACTATATTTTTCAATGCAAAATACTTTCTGCATGATATATTGATCACAAATGATCCCAAAAATTGAAAATGGTCTTTGAAGGATAAATTAGATAGATCTTTGTATGTAGCTTATGACTAGAAAAAAGATGCTCTCTCACATGGCTGACTATTTGTAAGCTGCCAGCTGCTGAAGATTATTTACAACATGAAGAATCAGAAGTGTAGATTGAGGCCTTTGAGGCCATCATAGCCCCAACTTTTGTTCACTGACATAAACTGTAGGCTAACATATGCTAAGGTTCAATCGCAACTGTTTGTCAATGATAGCGTCATAGCCACTTAATCTACTGTGGTTGACAACACACACCTGTTCCCAGTGCAATCAAATGCTGTCCTAGCCTTGCTACGATCTGTTTCTTCAATCATCTCACAAAACACTGACTTTTTTTGAGTTAATTACATCGAGTAGCTGCTACAGATTGTGTTCAATACTGAACAGGAAAAACAATCAGACATTTGCAGAAAGTTTGCCAGTTGAGTACAGGTCAAAAAGCAAAGGTAAAAGACCACTGGAGCATGTTTATAGCTAATGTATTTGCATTTTAGTTTGCTTAAGAGGCACGGTGTGACAAAATAAAAAAGTTGCATAATCGCAGTAGGAGCTCATATCATAGCTTACAACTATATTGTGCTACTGACTAACTATGAGAAAAATAATGCTCTCTACCATAAGTAATGGTTTAGCAATAATTTCCAATAAAAAAGTTTTTGTTTCGTTTGACAACGTTGTTTCATAATATCTAAAATCATTTTAATGCATACCCAGCTCCTAATATTCTTGCGCCATTCTAATTTGTGAATACTTCAAAAATCACAACAACAAAAAGACGACCTATTTTATATTAAATATTAGATATTTTTTATGTAGCCATTTTCCATTAGCATGATCCTTCTCTGTTCACAACTGTTTGATGCATCCTAAACAATTTCTATGAAAATAACTGATGTAAACTGTTTTGTTTTCAGATTATTTAAAACTTCTATCACTTTATCTCAACTAGATCAACTGTAATAACTTGCAATATCTGCCGAAATTCAGTATTATCAAACTATCCGTTAGATCCGTTGCAACTAATAGACAGTCTGACCGCACATAAAAATACATCTATGCTTCCTCATTTCTTTCATGAATCAACTTTATACTTATGAAGTAAAATTTTTGCTGCATCATAATATCTATTTTAGCGTTAAAATGTAAAATTTACTTGATCAATGATCGCAACACCGCTCAGGGTTTACACTAAACACTTTATTTCAATAAAAATATTATATTTGATTAAATGCATCGCGAAAACATAAATTTATTTTTGGAATTGAGAATTTTCTGTATCATTAAAATCTCTACCTCTTTATTCTTTGGTTACCAAATGCTGTTATTTTCTTCATAGTAAATGGGTGCAAAAACATTAATACTTTATATTTAGCTTTGGATATTTACAAGCTCGTTATGTGTGGGTGTCAAGGGCATACTTGTGGTGACCATTCCTTCGTTATGTGAATAGGCTATGACAGTTATATGTACACTAGGCCAATAGACCCCCATTTCACTGCCTGATGAATTACACAAAAACTCCAGTTTGACTTAGGTAACATGCACTTGACTATTTCCTGGCTGGCTTACATACAGCAAAATTTCAAACCAGACGGACAACTCCGAGTGCTCAATTGAGTCAGGTGGCAATCCTTTGAGCTAGACTGAGTGATCTAGTCATGTTATACAAGTCTGGTCTTCAGTGAACAGTGATTAGCTGAAATAGGCTAAAACACGTTGTAGTGGGTAACTGAAAAGTAATTGATGACAGCCAACCAGTCAGCGACCTGGTCAATGATAAATTGTATGAGAATTAAATTATTTACTGTGGTGTGTTCGACTCGCTCATCTGACTGAAGTCAGGTCTGGTGTAAAATTTTGTTGTGTCTGACAGATTTTTGTTTGTGTTTAGATATGTTATGGATGAGATATTTTTCATAACTGCCAAAACTTGTGCAATGGCCGCAACTTGTATCATGCTGCTATTGTTGTGGAGAGCTACCAACATTTATACTCATCATATTACTGACATCTTTAGCATGGCAACATAATGTAAAATGTACGTCTGTCTTTCTCAAAGGTATTTTTTAAATAAACAAACCAGCCTAGCCTTAACCTGATTTTTTTCACCTTTATGTACTAGTGGAAAGTTCATTTTTAGTGAAAGACATTGAATTTTATCAATGGTCAATTTTAGAAGACTAAATAGGCAACAAGCTGGTTGAGTTTACTTACACTGTTTCATAATCGATCTTAACTGTAATCCATGTTTATTTCGCTCTACTGAAATACATCTCTTTCAATTTATTTTTTTTTACTAACCCATATGTGCTCAGGTATGCTTTCAATAGAACGACCAATTGAAAACAACATATCATATGATTTATACGCTGGTTTTACTCAAAATATGAAGATTAATCTTGTAATAAGCGAATTTTTTTAGAAACTCCTTTTACGGCAAGTACTGATCATAAGGTAATCAAACAGGGGTTTGTTTCCTTTGGACTTGAGAGCATTAACGGTTGAAGTTCTCATTCTTTTCAAAGTGTGCTAAAGCGTTTCGAACAAATATAAAAAACCTTGAGAGAAAAATCACCAGAAACATAGCAGGCGAAGGTAATATTTTAAGTTTTGTGTGTTTTAGAAAGTTTGTGGTTTTTGGTTTGTAAAATACAAAACTAGAGATTTTTTTTTATAAATCAACCGAGGTCCAAACTATCAAATTAATTTAGTTCTATTGCCATAGTATACGGTAAGAGAGTCTAGATTTAACTACTACATTGCTAGTAGGAAAGTTTGTTGAACGAGAGGAGTGCCAATCAAACTTGGGATTAGTTTATCAACTTTATTGTCAAGTTCATTCAATAAAAAAATTGGTTTTGAAATGAATGAGACTACCTTCATAACAATGAAGAACCAATCCAGTAACCTAAGATTATTGCTTATCATCACTGATAAAACTGGAGTTGTCAGCCCTAAAAGAGACAACTCCTTGCTCAATACAACATGAATGTCAAGTAAAAGATGTATTGCGGAGTGTGTGATTTTGCATTGTAGGTCATTTATCATAAAACTAATATTATTCTGCTCCGTGAAAAAATACTTCTGCTACATCTTTGGCACTTTTTTGAAATATTTACTTCTGAAATTGTTTAGATTGATCAATAACTCATTGCAGTAGAAGCATGATCTGCTCCAAGTGTAAAAATTTAGAAAAAAATTTTAGCATCGTTTGCGGATGCCAGTTTTTTGGTATTTTACATAAAAACTGGATCAATATTTACAAAATAATTATAAAATAAAAATACACTTTGAGTAAAACTAAAAGCTTAGCTGTCAAAGGGTGCACTGTAACACATATTACATAAGATTAGGTCTATATGTCACACTTTCTACAGCTTCAAAAATTTCGGTGCTTTTGCCTAAAAAAAATGAACTCTGAATGGTGAAAATATTTTTAAATAAAAAACTTTAAACATTTTTGGCTCATATATTTTGCTCACTTGTGTACTCAAAAGATCTATTTGCTAAAAATGATCCATAATGGAGGTATAAAATTTTAACGTTTCCTTCATGGGTTTGAAATACTGAAGTTTACACAATTGGAATGAAGTCTGCGCTGTTAGGAGTATATACGCAACGAATCGCTAGTGTTTCCAGAACCAATAACCTAAACAATGCAGTTGTCTCCCCAAAAGAAGACAGCTCCGCTATAATAGTTGTTTGCATCATAATTGTAGCATGCACGTGTGTTTCTGATAAAGGAATGCAAACTAATAAGAACTTTTGAGATTGTAATTGGATAGTTCTCCTCTCTGTAACAAAAAGTTGCTGTTGGAATTTTGAGATAAGTTTTCGACTTTCCTTTCAATAATCTGTGTTTAAATGTTTCTATAACAAATATTGCTATATATTAAAATAAAATGTAATCAAATTTTTATATATATCTAATAGGCTACCAAGTTTCACAAACTGTTTCCAGGATTAAATGATGCTTGAGAAAGAATGCTACAGTCCCTATTTTAAAAATGTTCCAATGCATGTTTCCCAATGGGCTGTTATGTTTATTTTAGATTATAGATTTGTTTGTATTACAAATGCATTGTCACTTCTATTCACGCATTCTCTACTCTTTTCACATGTAATTGCTTGCTTGTTTTCACGGATATTATTGCAAAGTCATCAGAGCAAAAGTTGCGCTGAGTAGGTACAAATGAAGCTGACATCAAAAACAATCCAAGTGTTAATGTAAATATTTTAACTTAGTGACTGAGTTAGTTAGCTTTGCTTGCATCATCATCGCAGCCTGAGTTTTAACTAAGTCTGTACTTGTTGCACCAAAACAGTGTCTGTGTTCTAGAATCATCTCCCTCAGTAAGTAACCGGAGGAGTGAACTACAGGGTAAGATAAGTCAAGATGAATGCAACTCTATGAGTCACTGGCATCTGATTCTGTGTATCGAGCAGATTTGCATTTTGTCTCACCCAAAATATGCTTGTTAGTGATTGGTTGGCTGAGTATTAATAAGCATCGGCTAATGCCTAGATAATGAACAACAAGTGGATTGAAGTTTGAGCATTATCATTGAAACCTTAAACCATTGTGATGTCGTATCTCCCTAAAAATGATAGCAACATCACATGAGGTAATTTGAAAATAACTAGAACATCTGCCAATTATTTTAACCCTACAAATGGATTTAACGAATAGAACTTCTTTATAGGGGTGAATATCTAGCTACACCACTGGTGAGTTTAACTTCGACTACACCGCTGGTATAGAGGTGGCAAATTTGTACGGCTAGCCTAGTCACTGTAATGTTTGGACTCCTATAGGCCTATAGACAGAAGGATATACTGAATCAATTATAGTTGTCGTGTGACCGGCCTGATGAAACTTTACTCCCCGGGCTTCTGCGACCACCTAATAAAGTTTCGTTATATTTTGTTATCGTCTTCATGCACCAAATCATTAGATACATAGCCTATTAACTGTACATTTTACATAGCCAGATAAATATACTGTGACAGGTTCGTAAAAATACTCATACCAAAAAACAACAGCGCTGTAATAGATTAGCAGGTATGTATATTTATGGAGATGGATATTATACTAAAACAGTACATTGAAAGATAAAAAATGTCTAACAGGTCTGTAACCATTGCAACACATTGAACACATATGATAGATCCAACTTGATATATTGGTCGGTCGGTTTTCTTACGTGAGTCTTACGTGAATCCTACTAAACTACTGCTAACAATTTATTGAATGGATGAGAATGATTGCTGAGACTGAATAATTTATACCTACTCCTAAAAAATCACAAGATGGAAGTACGTTCTAACCAATTGGAGTTG
This sequence comes from Cryptosula pallasiana, assembly GCA_945261195.1. Lineage (NCBI taxonomy): Eukaryota > Metazoa > Bryozoa > Gymnolaemata > Cheilostomatida > Cryptosulidae > Cryptosula > Cryptosula pallasiana. The sequence continues at coordinate 22,055,969 of OX183136.1, forward strand.
CTTATTTATATACTATACAACTGTGAAGTGCAATGCCTCAAGTGCTTATCCAAACAAACCGTCCACTAAAATAGGTCAAGGAAATACTTATGCATAACATGTCATGCCTAGAATTTGCACAGGTTTCCCATACGGTGATTAGCACACAACTGAAAATACTGAACAACAAATATAAGATTCATTACAAAACAAGACAGCTATTTTCCAAAATGCTTAATAGTGATTAATGGAGCTTTTGTTTTTTGGAAACTTTATTTGATTAAAAATGTGACCGCAAGCTTTCCTTATCATTTCAAACTCGCCCAGTATGATGAGGTGGTCCTCAAAACAGGTACAACACAATTACGGACGAATTTTGGAAGCAAATATTGGTTGCAACATGTTGTTGACAAAATATCTGCTTATGAGCGATGAATGATGTTTGTGTTAAAAACTGTTAAAAGGAAAAGTCAGAATGGAACAAAATTTTTTTCTTCTAAAAAAACGATAACATGGTAAGAAATGCAATAATTGGGGATCCTAGTTCATTCATTCAAATTCCTTGCGAAAACAGGATTCATTTGTAGAAATTAATATGTGAAGCCATTGCGTTTTTAGTGACATACTAATAAATTTTTCGAATATTTGTTTATGAAGCAAATAATCTTTGCTTTCTTCTGTAAAGTCTTGAGAGAATTGAAATTAAAATGACTGCGCCCCTGAACTTGATGGCTGCCCTTGATAAGTTAGTTGATACTGTTTATATGGACATCCGACCACAAGGGCGACACTGCCGGTCCATACATTATTTTGTTAGCAGTAGAGAGAAAAATGATGTTAAAACATTGAAGTTCAAGGCTGTTGCTGATTTGGACAAGGATCAGATAGAAGTGGAAAATGTTTCTGAGCAACTGATGTTCACTTGTTACGGTGGTTTAGGCAGAGCAGAAGATGCAATGTCTGTTTACTCCGCACTAAACTACTTTCGTAGTCCAATACTGAAAATTTGTGGAAACAAATTGCTCGACGAAACAGAAAAAGATCCAACGCTTCAGCTCACCCTAACCAAGCACCCTATACCTAATGCATTCATCATCACATTCGTTGGGGAGAAGGTTCAAAGGCGTGGCTCTTTGGTTATTGATATTACTCATCAAAGGAGACTTTCGTCAGTTGCAGTGAACTTTAGACAAGCAAGTCCATCTCGGTGGACCCCTTTAAAGACTGCACTAGTCCTCATGGCCGCTCTCAAATTAATGCATTATCAATATTCATTTCATCTCCACTTAATGCCATCAGACATTCCTTACCTGATGCCACCTGGTACTCCTAAAGAACCTTTAAGTATGCTGGAATCTGTCCGTGAGATTGTAATGAGACCCTCTTGCTCAATTGAAGGAGAGAGAATCATATATGGTGATTTGTTGGATGGTAAAACTTTGGCTACATTGATGGTTATTGAATACAACCACGAAATTGATGATAATATTATTGAAATTTGTATCAAAGACCAGTTCGGTTACCTTCAGTTCGCTGCTGTATTTGAAAAAACTGATCGTTCCTTGCAAGTATATGATCATAAAGATAGTTTATTCGGGAGATATGACGGAGATCCTAGAAATCACAAGGTTTTCGATGAAGAGGTAATGTTCCTGAGTGGAAATGAGCCAATCAAGTCAGACCAAGAACCTGATACTAAAGCTTATGGCATACATAGTCTCGACAATCCTGAAAAACATTTAGTAGCATTCTTTTATTCGATGAGTGAATGGCAGGTAGTTAGAATCAGCATGGATCCTGATATACCAGTGCATTGGAAGGCGGTTGTATTGGCTCACGCTGCTATCTTTTCACAGTTGTACTTTAAGTTTTCTCGCGATAGACCTAAACTATTTGTGCCTGATTACTTTTTTAGAGAAATCTCTGAATGATTGTGTATTATCTCTATTGTGAGACAGAAATATAATTGAGCAATATAGTTTCATGACAATGATGATAAGTAACTTCTTTGGTAAAGCTTGGTTCACATACATCGTAGATGGCTTGCAAGTGATCGCGGATCCCTCGTGCGATGGATCCGCGATACATGTTCACATGAACTTGGCAAACCCACGATCGCAAGAACTATAACCACTCTCTTGACTGGGAGGTAATAAAATCTCGAAACACGTCTTCACTGACCAATGACTATATACATACTAAATGAATTATTGTTGTTCAATTTACACCAAATAATTTATTATTCTTAACAGCTATAAATTTTTTTACATTTTTGCTGATATTATCATTAAATGTTATTCCATATTTTTTAATTAAATTTTTAACTGTTGTTCAATTGTGCATTATCATTTTTTACCATCTCTTAATATAAAATTTTGAGTCTCAATTTATAATAATAAGCTAATTATGCGATTATATAAAAATTTAAAGAAAATACATATATTTATACATTTAAATCAACTATCACAATGTTTCACTCAGAAAATGAATAATAAATAATGATCAATATTTATAATTAAACAATTATAATTTTATTATTTATAATAATTTTTTGATGGCAGTCATTTTTACATGAGTAACCTTGACCTGAATGTGGTTTTTGAAAAAGAAAGTAAGAAAATTTACTCTCTATCGGTCACACGGTCACACGGTCGCACGAAAGTTTGTTCAGCTAAACTTTTCTACAAGCCTCTACGACGTCGTACGAGCCACAGGAAATCCAGGTTCACATACATCGCAGATCCGTCGCACAAGGGATCCGTGATCACTTGCGAGCCATCTACGATGTATGTGAACCAGGCTTTATAGAAGCAAAATCGAAAAGCACTACAAACTAACTAATGAACTCGTTCAATTACTGAAGTCAACTAATAAATAACTTTGAGCAGTGAGTGCCTAGCTAGCTAATCTGCGAAAAAACCGAATGATGGAAATTTTTTTCAAATCGTCGAGCCCTTTCAGATCTTTGCAAGAGTCTTCCTGACCACACAAACTGCTACAAAGACTGCGGCTTTCATTCGTTATGGTAATTACTCAAACTTTGCATCATTTGCAAATCCTTAAGTTACTGACTTTTTGCAAACTCGTTTAAGTTTAAATGCCAAAAAAAAGTTTACTGCTATCACGCCTGCATGGTCAAAGTATAACAGTTAATCAGACAAAATCTGCTGATGTTAAACGATTCTGCGCGGACAGTCACTACTTGATTGTAATTGCTTCAAGATGCTGATCAAAGGAACACATCCATGTAGTTAAAACTACATTCATAAGTTATGAGCCAATGGTGGCTCCAGGACTTGATAGCTGATAGCTATCACTACCTCCGTAGTATTTATAAAAAAGTATTTACCGATTCATTGACGGTAGTTGTATCAGAGTTACCGGCAGCTCTGTTAACTGGGATATTCAGGTGTACGCTAGCACTGCAATGTTTTATTGATTTCATTTCCAGATTTCTGCAATGAATCAAAGTGGGAAAAACATTTTAGTGGAATTCTGTCTGGTTACCACAGTATACCACCAATCTCTAATATTATGACTTTCTCCGCAGGGGTCAGTGCCGGTATTGACAGTGAAAACTTGTGATTCTTTACGGTTCAGACAACACACCATGTTAGCTTGTTAAACGGCTCTATTCATAAAACCAAATTTTAGGGTGACAATTCACTAAAATGATTCCAATTCAGTGAACAAATGCAAGGAGTAAAGCTGTGGCTACTCACCTACATTTGGTTTGTATGCAGGAAAACGCGTTTTTTTTCTCTTTGCAAGCGAAATTTTTTTATTATAAAAATACACTCAAACTTGTTGACCGACATGTTCATCTGCAAAAAGATTTTCGCCTGATGCTTTGACGGTTGTTCGATTATTATTCGATAACCACTTTCCATTGGATAAAATATAAATACAGAATTTGTCGACTTCCGTTAACTTTTTATATTATGACCTTGACCTACTCATTACTGAACGGTAAATGGTCTATTATTTTGCATCTATCAAAGAGGGTATTTTGGATTTATAAACATCGTGTTATTACTTACAAAAATTAACTATTTACTATGGCTGGTAAGATTTTTTATCTAGCATAAAAAACAAATGTAATAACTAGTTAACTGCCTCAATTGATGTTTATAAAGGTTAGCAAAATAGCTGTTTGCAATAATTATTCCCTCTATGCCTTACTGGACAATTCGGATCATCACAGCAATCTGTGTGTTTAGCTGCCAGAGAGACACTGCGAGCGTTGTTCTTGTCACATTCCTACAAAGTTTAGGTGTGTTTAGCCACGTTTTAGCAGTGCAGCCAGCATCCAAATAGACTTGATGACAGGAAATAACTTAGCCAACACTATACCAATACATTAACAGGAAGTAGGCTGGCAGACACAAATATATGAATAGTCAGCGAGCAGTATTAATGCACAGAGCACCAAGTGGCTAAAAGGGAGCATCCTATATCCCCATTGTCCTATGACGGTCTTGGGTAACACCCAGCGTTGGTTTGAATGTCACTTCAGTCTAGGGAAAGGTGCTCCCGTTAGTCAGGGTATTGAAGCTCTTCGGATTATTCTTGAAGTACTCGTTGAAGTGTTCACCTTTTGCCAGCTGCATATAGTACCTATGCATGACTCTGTGCATTCCAGTTTGCACTGATAGCTGATCACAGTAACTGTGTGCTGGGGTAGCACTTCAACTCCCAATGTGCATGAATAACTGATATTTCAAGTTAAGTGATGGTTTTTATAGGCATAATGCATCAGTCTACTACAGTATGAGTGAGTTTATAAATCCTATGCAAGGTTAGATAACTTGTGTAGCTGATTAAAGAAAATGTTTGCACAAGATAGTACACCTGCTCATGCCACATGATTTGTCTCATAAAATGGAAGCTGTATGAATAACTTAGATGACTCTTTATGATGAGATACACTGTATGATTAAAAATAACATCGGAGGCTTTAGTTAGGTCAAAATAATCGGAGATTTAATCATATCCTAACATTGAAAGGCCTTAATAGAACAGTATATGCATCATCCAGTGTGTCCTATTAATTATTTATAAAGTTTAAATGTATATTCTCAAACTTAATTGTTGTCGATCGATTGCTGCGGTCTGTTAAAAAAAATTGAAGTTTGACGCTTGGAATTTTTTTTCGGAAATCTCACTCAAACTGGCAAATATTGTTATATAACGATATATATTCCAAGTCACGTTTTAATGTAAAGGGGTTGACATGCTCTGTTTCGAGGAAAGGGAGGAAGGGGTAGGGGGGGGGGGGGTTCATCGGGAGTTACGCTTTTTAAACACACTTCTCCTCCTGCAAATATGATATGGTATTAAGTTTCATTTAATTTTGCCTGTTGAAATTTCAAAGACTTGAGGTTTCAACAGAAAGTAAAGATTAGTCAACAGTATCAATGGTGTTGTTATTAAAACTTATTAAACATGAAGAAAACTTTTTATTGTTGCGCAGTTTGACCGGGAACGGACCTGGGACTGCCGAAGTTCACACTTGTGAGGCTTGTATTCATGCCTGGCTGCCTCTTGCAGCTGCTGAAAATAGGTGGAGAAGTTTGGGTCATTAAAAATTGTATAATACAGGTACCAGAAGAGAGATTTCCAATGGAAGCGATGGGTACATGCTCCATGGGTCTCTCAAAGATAGCTGAGGCAGAAGTTAATGCAAGCTCAGGTCCAAATAGTTAGTTAATTTTCTTCGGTAACCTCCAATGTCACTGCATAAAGTAATTTCATTTCAGAATATTGCAGGCTGTAAGATTTCACTAACACTTTCATTTTCTCCGTGAAAAAAGTGTAATTCACTCTTTATATATGCCTAAGTTACCGGATTTTAATCTATAAGGTGCCAAACCAGCGAATTGTGGTTATAATTCGCAGCTACTTCATTATTACATGTTGAAAATCTTCAGCTTGATACATTTGTTCATTGCTTGAGCAAATTTTTCTCATCATCTTTTTTTTGCGGTAAACAGTTGACAAGTTTAGTTGAAACCATTTTTTATGATGCATGTTACAGCACGTGCTAACCCAATGCTGCTATTTATTGCTAATTAATATTTATTATGAGTATTAATAATAATTAATAAATAATAGTAATTACCTGACAAAATTTATAATCAGCGGTTATTACAGTGTGGTAGTGTGCTTCTCTTGAACTTTTTACTTGAAAATTATGAAAAAAAGTGAAAATATGTGGAACAGCAAAAAACTCCTATGTGAAATGAGAACTGCTTACTTGTTTAAAAAAGTTCCCATAACATTACATCGGCGATAAACTCAGTCGCTCTAAGATAAGTAAACTGGTAAAATAGTGCTCTAAACCTTCTACTGTAGCTCGGTAAATGTATTCTATAATCAAACTTCTTTTGCTCCAAAAAAGAGGAATTTGATCAAGAATGGTAATGTTTGAATAATACAACTGAAAAAGGTTATTCGTTGTATAACTGGATAACTGCACTGAGGTTTATTGAAAACACAACTGCCTAGCATTTGAAATCTATCGTGTTTCTAGGCCCTCCCTAAATAGGATTTGCTGTAGCACCACCCGTTTTTCTTGGTCATGTGATTACATGCTTCTACCTTCCATGCGATTCATCAATGATTTACAAAAAAAATTAACTTTTACAATACCTCTGCTAATCTCTTTCACTGCTTTGCTTTTTCATTCAATTCTAATATCGGATATAATTGGGTTTTAAACTGTTTTAGCTTGGAATGACGCATTTCATTTGTAACGTATTTGTTTATTAATGAGTGGTTATTGCTTAGTAAAAAGTCTAAGTTAGCACTTGTAAAATTGAAGAAACTGCAATCGACATCTAGAACATGTTTACACCCTGACCATTGATGCAAAGGTCCATTTGAGATTACTGTTCCTTTTGGTTTGAATTTCACAATAAAATAACGAATCAAAGCAAAAAAAAAATTTTTGAAATTGAATTGTGAAATTGACTGTGAAGCAACTTTGGTTAGTTCCTGGCAAAAAGTAGCTCTGAGCACATACTAATGAAATAACGATAAAAAAATGAATCAATTTGGTTTACTTTAATACTCTAGTAACGGTACTTCATTAGTTTTGCATTGGGAACTGTCTGCCCTCCTCCATCCACTGGTGAATGTTTCAACCAGCTGTTTCACTTGAAAATGCACAGCATTTAGCAGTTGCTAACCTATAGGAATGGGGAGAAAACTCTTTATGAGTTTCTTTTTCAATGTTATAACCAAAACTGCAGTGCACTTAGTCGCCTATTAGGGCCGACACAGTGATGATAACCTTTTCCGCAAAAATGCAAAACATGTCTAGTCATGTTTCACCCAGCAGTCTATCTTGAATGCAACCATACCAAGTTCGTTGAAGAAAGAGAATTCATAAAAGTTGTTACCGCCTCATTTCATTCCACAGGCAGAAATACCTTTATGCACTTTTGTTGCCAAGAAGAATTCTGTATGCCAGAACACATCTGCATGTCCGCTGACAATAAACTGATGCCAAAAAAAGAAGTTTCAGTGGGTTCAACAGCTCAGTTATGTTGGAGCGGACCAGCTACTGTGAAATTTTTCTTCCTTGTATGTTTTTACAGCTTTGAGGATTTCGCTTCACTTTGGAATTAACTACAAACTAGGTTTAAGCCAAATTTTATGTGAAATATTAAAAAAAACCAACAGAAAGTTAGAAAAAATAGAACTAGAACTAGTTTTACAGGAACAAAAACAACAAAAACCGGTTATGCGAATCATTACTGTAATTTGATAAAGAGAGAAAAATGAAAGATAGATCAAATTAAAAGAAAAACAAACATGAAACATAAAAATCGGTGGGCAATAATGGACGATAGGTTTCATTACATTCAGGGAATGACCTTTTACGTACAAAAAGACACAAAACCATCAATGGTTAAAATAGTCTATCCAAAAAAAACTTGAAAGAAGTATTGTGGTGGATTTTCATGGCCACTACAACAGCGCAAGGTCCCCCTGATAACTGGTGATGTCAGGCACACCTAGATTGAGTCTGGCACAGCCAGAAAACCTTGTGAGAGAGCCGGTAGAATCACTACCGGCCCTGCAGAAACACTAGCGGCCCTGCAGCAATCACTGCCGACCCTGCAACATGCGCTACCGGCCCTACAGTGCCACTACACCGGGTCGGGGAGGAGAGAAGAGAAGGTCTATAGCCCGTGGACCTAAAGTACTACCAAAAGATGCAGAAGCCCAAGTTTGCTGCCTAGCTACCACCGGAAAGACGAAAGATGGGGAACACAATCCATAACAGCTAGGAACCTGTGCTACCTATTGCACCACCCTGACTCAGCACTATTGACTGTGAAGCTCCACTCCTTACTTCTGGGCGCCTTATATGTTTAATTTTATTCTAGCCAATATCAAACTATGTTATTTATATCCTGTCCTTTCATTCGTATAATCACTTCCTGCTGCTGTTGATTTGTTGCCCCCTTATTTGGGCTGATGTTTTCTGCTACTCTGCCTATAAACGGCAGAACTTTCTAACTGATCCTTGTAATTGTATTGGTATTCTGCTTGAGACTGGTTTAGGATGCAAGACACATTGCCATTATTATACCACACTGGGTTGTTGCCGTATAATATAATGTGGTTAACTCATTGAAACACTGAGTTGGGCGTTTGAGCAGTGGGTTCTGAGACGGTTGTGGAGATGGCATACTCCTCTGTTTGGAAGTAGATGATTAAAAGTGACCTCCGGAGTGAGGTGTTGTTGGTATATCTTTTATTGGCCCCCCAAAATTCACTACAGATTAACTTCATTTCCCAAAAGGAGTTTATGCAAAATAACAAAGCAATTGCTAGAGAAAAGAAGCAACAAACAAAAGAGAGCTTATGAATTCACGAGGTTTCCAACAGTCACTAATGAAGTTGGAATAAAATTGGCAAAGAATGCAGTTTAGAGACCAGTATTCACTTGTGGCTTTAGTATGCAACAAGCTCAATCCGTTTGTTGATATTCTTCTTTGACAAAAAAAAATTATCGTGGAAAAACCAGACTATTGGTATCGAGTCAGCATGGCTTTGTCAGCATTTCAGGGACCGAGGCCGCCAAAGACTAGAACTTCCAGAGAAAGAGAAGAGCAGCCTAGAGATATTCATCACTGGCAGTGAGATTAAAGATTCCCCCCCTTACTTCTTAGAACTAGATTTTAGTTTCAAATTTTACTTATACGTTATTAGCTACTGTAAATGGCTGAAATTTACTTAGAAGCTCTATGAACTAAAAGATTTTTGTCTTCAGCACAATTATTTGATTCTGCTCGAACATTGAATGTTATCCCATTGTGGTTTTAGTCTGCAGTATTCGCTGATTCCTGATTTAGCACATCTAGTTTTCTTTGCCCCCAGTAAAATTTGAAAATTAAACAATGTAGTGGACTCCACCGGTCACCTTAAGTGACCACTAACTTATAACGTATCCCTGACAGCCTTTACGCATCAGGTATGCCTCCTGAAAACAATTGACAGGACCAGCATTGATTTCGCTCACCTATTTGTTAATACATAAGCAATAAACTGTTATTTAACTATGCCCCAGACCTGCGACATTACTATACCGGCCCTGGGTAGACATCCAGTGCCGTCATCAAGATGGTTGCCATAGCCTGAAAAAAGAAGCATCGCCTAAGGAAATTTAGGTCTCATATCCAGGTCATTACCATCTTAAGAAATCAAGATATCAAGATCCTTGGATGAAAAGATTTGGAACTCTAAGAGAGAGGAAGTTGCAAATGCTATTGCAGCTGAAACGCCCATAGACTCTGCCTCTTATTTCTGGGCATTTCAATATGTTTATTCATGTATCATTGGCTGGTATTTCATCTATTATATTATTGGTGTAATTCTGTATTTCTTATGCGTGATTGGAGTATTTGGAAAACTAGGCCAAACACTTCCTGTAAATTCCTGTAAGACTGCCTTTGAAAAGCGGTATAATTTGGGTGTTACAAGGCAATAAAACCTCATGCATTACGTTTTACTATTGTGTTGCCACTATTTATTCCAGATAAAAGCTCCAAGTGTATGTCTGAGGTGGGGCTCGATACAGCTGTTAAAGTCAAGGTTACTTCTTTGCAACTAGTTGTAAGTGCCATCCTGGCACAGGGTCACTTCTGGAAAAAAAAATGATTGTTTTTTTGTCATGCCTTGAGAGGCTGACTGTCTTTTTGTGCCGTCAGATAGCAGTTTGCCCAGTGACAACGTTAGTGGAGAGGTAGTGAGTGGACTGCTAAAACCCTCCACAACAGCATGTCACATAAATTGTAGTTGTAACTTATGTTCACCGCAAAAATGCAATGGAAATTATTGGACTGCCAATAAGTTTTTTGTACATGATGTAATTTATTCCGGTCTGGTTTCCATGGAGATCCACTATTTTCAAGTTTTACGCCTCTCTCCAGAGGGGAGACTGTGCTGCTCGACAGTGACAACCATGTAGTAATGCAATTGAATTATCCTGTATAGACAGAGCCCATGGCTCACAAAAACAACACAGAGAGCAGTTTTAATACTGGCTTTAATATTGTGGGAGATTTGTGTGATAGGTAGTGCTAACCCCCCCCAAACCCCCCCCCCCCTTACACCCCTGGTGCCCTTAGTCATAAGTCATTATCCCCCCCCCAGAACTCTACCCCACCGGGTATTCTCCGAATCCCCTGGAAAATGGATATCAGTTGTCCCCAAACACTATCCCCCTATATAGTAAAATTAGCTACCCCGAACCTACCCCGAACCTACCCCGACCTCGACCTGGGATCCAACTACATTGATTCAGATAGCCTGAGGTCTCCTGAACGCGATGCAACAATCAGAATCAGAATCGGAGCGTTCCTTCTCCCAGGATCACAGGATAGGATATGGTCTACCCTTATAAGGACTGGAAAGTTACCAGCTACCAAAAAGAGCGGCAATAAGTGCCCAGGGCAAAACACCATGTGCTTGCTACATGATTGGACTGTTTATTGTTATGATTATGTATTATATATTACCATTGGCAATTGCCTTGTACTCTGTATTGTGATTCGTTGTGCCTAATAAGGTAATGAAGTTGTACCTTTTTCTCTATAAATAGAGCGACTGTGCCTTGGGCAGGCAGTTGTTGTAGAGTTGTTGAAGTATAAGTACCCTTTTGCTTGTGAATATAATAAAGTCTCTATTCTGATAAACACATTTCTACTACGTTTGAGTCGAGGACTCGTGAGTTGTTAACGTCGTTGGAGATAGAGAGAAAGGAGTGGAAGAGAGAGAGGTAGAGAATCCGTTGTGTAGCTAATAGAAGAGGCAAATCTATTACATTGGTGGCAGCAGTGGGATATCTGAAGAACAAGGACACAACGGATAGAGAGAGATAAGAAAGAAGGTAAGAAGTAAGAAGATTGCGAGATAATAAAGCAGAAGAAAGAGCTAGGAACTACACCAAGCCTGTTCGCCCTGCTTACCGCCATCTTCCCCTCACCCCGAAGTTACCTTGACCCTGTATACTGCCATTCCCCCTTACCCCGAAGTTACCTTGACCCTGTATACTGCCACTCCCCCTTACCCCGAAGTTACCTTGACCCTGTATACTGCCATTCCCCCTCTACCCCGAAGCTATCCCGATTCGGGATCCACCCAACCCCGATTCGGGATCCACCCAACCCCGATTCGGGATCCACGGAATACTGATTTCTGTTACAAGCAATCATTTTATACCCCATAACTCGCCAATCAACAATGGCCACTCAGAGAGCAAGAAGCGCTGGCCGAAATCCCGTTGTAGTTCATCCAACGGTAGCCTTGGATGAGTTGACAGATGCCCTACAAAGATTGGTACAACCCCCCAAAAGACACAACCCAACCCCCTTCAAACCCCCCAAATACGATGGCACGGCCGATGTGGAATATTTTATCACTCGATTTACTGAAGTAGCCGATGCAAATGATTGGGGCCAAGCTACTGCCTTACTACACTTACGAGAGGCACTGAGAGACGACGCCCTTGAGTGTGGCCGCCCTCCCCATGTAGAAGGTATCTTTGCTGCCCTACGTGCACGGTTTGGACTTACCCCCAAAGAGGCCCAAGCCTAGTTGATTACCCTGCGTCGTTCCCCCAAAACATCGTTGCAACAACACGCGAATGAAGTTGAAAAACTAGTCCGTGTTGCTTATGTTGACCTGCTTCCCCGAAGGGTTGACCGAATGGTACTGGAAACCTTTGCTAGCACAATAGGCAATGCGTACCTTCAATGACATTTATTAGCCGTACAACCCCACACTGTCGAGGAAGCAGTCAGAGCAGGCAGTGAATTTCTCCAAATCAAGACAGGATTCGAAGACAAACCTTCCCGAGTCAGAGTAGTGGAGGAGGAAGACGACATGCTAGAACCACCCAGTGGCAGAACCCCAGCCAACCCCCCGCTCAGTCAAGTCCACCAGACAGCTACCCCGTCCCCAGACATCCTGGCTGTTCTGATGCAAAATATGCAGTTGCTCACCGACGCCATCAAGCTCCAGTCGGAAGAACTCCAGAAACTGAAGCAGCAACCAACCCCCCCACTGGCCATCCCCCACCCCTCGTACCCCCCCCGTCGCACCTACCCCCCCTTAGTGTTGGGGGTGTGGCGCCATTGGCCACTCACAGAGGAGTTGTCCTACTAAACCCTGGCCGTCTCCTACCCCCCTTCCTAACCAACCGTCAAAAAACAGGCGCCGCCCGCAGTAAGGAGACCGGTTCCTAACTGCCCCCGGGCCCCTTGGAATTATAGGAAGGCAATAGAAAGACTAGAGCGACATAACCCTGTGACTCAGATCCCTTCTCAACGTCCAGAGAGACGGTTTCCTGTGCCAACCCCAGAGCCCTGGCAGCTACCTACTGCCAACCGGTATGCGCCATTACAAGAGCTGGAAGATACAGACTACTACCCGTCTGCCCCGCCTGTCTGGGATAATCACCAACCATACCACCCCCGGGCCCCCTGTGTGCTGACCTTCCCCGCCCGTCTCGTCAGCAACACCCAGTTAGTCATGGACACAAACTATATTACCCCTCTGAACCAGCTCAATCTCTGAGCCGAGGGATTCACCCCAAAAGCCCCCCTACTCCCCCAACCCAAATATGCCCCTCTCGCCCTCGGGAGAGACAACCCCCTACCCCCCGACCATCAGCCGTCAGACCCACTGACATTCCTTACTCCCCGCCAGAACGCCCCTACAAGGCAAGTTATTTCTTGCCCGGTCGAATTGAAGGCAAGCTGTTGTCTATACTCATTGATACCGGATGTACCACCAATTTGCTATCACAGCACCTGTTCAACCGGCTCTCTCCTACCACCCGGGATACCCTTTAAGAGAGCGACACCCACAGCATTTTGGCTGACGGATCCCATATCCCTTTCGTTGGTACCCTACATCTGCCCCTTCGACTGCGAGTCATAAAGACGGATGCTACGTTCGTAGTCGGACAGATTAACGAAGACGCCATCTTAGGCATGCCCTTTCTTACTGCCCGCCAGTGTCACATGAAATTTGATCGTTCAGTCATTGAAATAGATGGCCAAGAACTTCCATGCACTGACCAACAGGGACGAATGCTCTCCACCTCTTTCCAAGTCATAAGAGACACTCACATTCCCCCGAATACCGAGGCGACGGTACTTTGTAAAGTTACCAACCCCTCACACCTCCCCCTCGGTATAGTAGAAGGTACCCGCCAGTCTCAACTCCCCTGATACCAAACACCACCTGCTCGTTAGATGCCTTAACCCCACTAGTCAGCCGTTACATTTGAAAGCGGGAAAGACTATAGGCCGGTATACAGGTGTACAGGCCAGTGACATCGGGTTGCCATTGACGGAGAAACCCCCTACTTCTATTCCCCCCACTTTGCTTCCCTCCCCCGTCCCCGAGCACTTGCAGGCACTATATACCCAAGCCCTGGACAACTGCCACACCCCCAGTGAAGCTTTCCAACTGGCCCAGCTCTTACACTCCTACGAGGAGGTGTTCAGTAGAGGAGATCACGACATGGGTCGTACCGACCTTGTGGCACATAGCATCCCCCTGAAGCCCGGAGCCCAGCCCATAAGACAACACCCCCACAGATTAGGACCCCACAAGGAGCGAGAAGCCGAGGAGCAGGTGTCCAAACTGCTAGAGAGAGGGTTGATCGAACCCAACAATGGTGCCTGGAGTTCTCCCGTGGTACTCGTCAAAAAGAAAGACGGATCGTGGAGGTTTTGCATAGATTATATGCGGTTGAATGCAGTGACCCAACAAGACGCCTACCCTCTACCCCGTATAGATGAGAGCCTGGACGCTTTGTTGGGTAGCCGCTACTTCAGCACCCTAGACCTAGTGAGCGGATACTGGCAGGTCCCCCTGGAGGCGGATGCTGGCGACAAATCCGCTTTCTCCACCGGTTCCGGCCTGTATAAATGGAAAGTCCTCCCCTTCGGATTAACTTCCGCACCCGCCACTTTCCAGAGACTCATGGAGAGGGTGCTACACGGCCTTCACTGGAAGTCACTCCTCTTGTACTTAGATGACATCATCGTCATAGGCCCCGATTTCCCCACCCATCTCCACCGACTGTCCGAAGTGCTCCAGCGTCTCCATGCGGCTGGTTTAAAACTAAAGCCCAGCAAGTGTGAGCTGCTCCAATCTCAAGTCCGCTACCTAGGCCACGTTGTCAGCGAGCGAGGTGTCTCCACTGATCCAGAAAAGATTGCTGCAGTACGTGATTGGCCCCCCCCCCCCCTACTTGTCTTAAAGAACTACAAGCGTTCCTAGGAACTGTAGGTTATTACCGCCAGTACCTCCCACGGTTCTCTACCGTAGCCAAGCCCCTGACCAGACTCACTTGTAAAGATACCCCCTGGGAGTGGGCCCAACCTCAGGCAGAAGCGTTTGTGCTGCTCAAAGCAGGACTGGTCTCCGCCCCCATTCTAGGCTACCCCGATGCCAACAGTCCCTATATCCTAGACACCGACGCCAGTGACGACGGTGTTGGCGCCGTCCTGTCCCAGATCCAGAACAATGAAGAATGGGTTATAGCGCACTACAGTAAAACGCTGAGCCCCCCAGAGCGAAACTACTGTGTCACTCGCAAGTAGTTTTTAGCCGTAGTTAAGGCGGTGAAAAACTTCAAGCCCTATCTCTACGGACAAACCTTTAGAGTCCGTACCGACCATGCCTCCCTCATGTGGCTCTGCAAGCAAAAGGAACCTTCGAGCCAAGTAGCCAGATGGCTGGAAGCCCTCTCAGAGTTTAAGTTCACCATAGAACACCGCAGTGGACATTTGCACGGGAACGCAGACGGACTGAGTAGGCGTTGCCCCTCTGATTGTAAACAGTGTACTCACATTGAGAGTAGAGATGGTGGCCCCACCAAAGACGAGGTGATACAGACCTTCCCGAACCCTCCCCTAACCCCCTTGCCCAGCCCTTGTCTACTCCTTCCCCTCCCTCAGACCCCCGGGTAGTTGCCATTGCTTGTCCACGTCCACCACCCCCTGATACAGATCTGATGGAAGCTCAAAAGACCGGCCGTCACCCCGTAGCTGTCGTGTATGAAGCTATCCAAAATAATACCCCCGTAGACCCCCAACAGCTTGAGCTTGGCAGCAATGAGTTGCGCCAATTGGAGAAGAGGAGAAATTCCATGCAAATCCGCCCGGATGGTGTACTGGAGATACACCATGCCGGCCAAACCCGGTCTCACTGGTGCGCCGTGTGCCCCCCCCCCCAGTCTACGTGGAAAAGTCGTGTGGGAGACCCACGTCATGGCCCACCAAGGTATTCAACGAACACTCAAGAGGTTGAATCTCACCTGGTACTGGCCGGGTATGACAGCCGATGTACGGTGAGCGGTCAACAGCTGCGAGACGTGCCAACGTGCTAAACATGGGGGTACCAAACCCAACCCCGCACGACAACGCATGTATGCCGGCCGGCCTTGGCAAAAACTAGCGGTAGATCTAGTTGGCCCCCTTCCTGAGACCCAGCGTGGTAACAAGTGGATTTTGGTCTTAACGGATCATTTTACCCGCTGGCAGGACGCCCTCCCCCTCCCAGACGCTACAGCCCCAGTAGTGGCCACCGCCCTAGACGAGCATGTGTTTAGCTATTTCAGTTTACCCGAGCAAATTCATACCGATCAGGGCGCCCAATTTGAGTCCAGCCTGATGAGGGAACTCTGTACCATTTGGAGGGTGGCCAAAACCCGCACTACCCCCTACCACCCCCAGGCCAATGGAGTTGTGGAGCGGAATAATAGAGTCCTCGGAGACGCCTTACGTTCTCTCCTCCTGAAGAGGCCCCCTGAAGAATGGGATCTGGTCCTTCCCCAAATCATGAGAGCTTTTTGCGCTACCCCCCCACTCTACTACTGGTGAAACGCCCAACTTCCTTATGATGGGTAGAGAGTTGCGCCTCCCTGACCAACTGACCTACCACCCCCCTCTGCTAGAGTGCGTACCAGTGCACGAATATGCCGGAGCCCTGCAAGAGAGACTAGAGGATGTCCACGAGGCACT
The DNA here is from genome assembly GCA_945261195.1 of Cryptosula pallasiana. Lineage (NCBI taxonomy): Eukaryota > Metazoa > Bryozoa > Gymnolaemata > Cheilostomatida > Cryptosulidae > Cryptosula > Cryptosula pallasiana. Next base: position 22,072,504 of record OX183136.1, read on the forward strand.
GAGAATGGAGCAGAAGCAGACTAGAGGAGACGACGGAGAAGAGCCGTCGTTGTTCCGACCGGGAGATGAGGTGTGGCTAGAGAATAAGAGGCAAAGAAAGGGAGAAAGCTCCAAGCTCCAACCCAAGTTCGTTGGGCCCTACATCATCGAGGAGGCCTACAGCAACCACACCTACTTAATCGACCGACATGGACAACGTTCGGTACAAAATGGTAGCCGCCTCAAACCCTATAAAGCTTGCCTTGAGCCCTACGGCCAAGCTCCAGCAGCCATGGAGCCAGCTCGCCGTCCCAACATGCATGGCGCAGCCCCCCGCAGGAGAAGAAGTCCCCCCCCTCCCCTTCAAGACATTCCCCTACCTCTCCTAGAGCTCCCGATCCCACCACGCTTTCTCCCAGCATTGCCATCCCCCCCACTTCCCCTACTAGAAGAACGTACACCCCCTCGCCTACAGCAACCCTTACCAGAGACCCTCCTCAACACCCCCAGCGAGTTTCGTACAAATCGGCCAAGAACTGGCCGAAATAGGAGCCAGACCCCAAATGTGGGAGTTGCCCCCCCACCAGTCACCCCACCCCCTGTCATAGCCCCTGCACCTACTGGTCGCCCTAGGCGTAATGTGGGACCACCCCAACGCTATGGAGAACCCTGGTGTCATCAAGTGACTGGCGAGAATGAGCAATTGTTTGAACAACAATACCAGGAAAAAATGAGGTTGATAGCCGAATTAACGGCTTTTACCACAAAGACCGAGGTCCCAACACAATCATGCGTAATCTTAAAAGAATTGCCAGAACCTCCTCTACCCACCCCCGAAAAATCGGTATCCTCGCTTGAAACCCCGGGGCTGCAAGGTCGTTCAAATACACCCCCCTTTTTCCCCACTACCCTGAGTCAGACCCCCCCAAGAAGTAGGTCAAACTGCTAAGAAGCCAGACAGAGAAGAAAGTGCAATCCTTTTGCCAGCTGGATCTAGTACTGTACAGTCCGCTTTTTCACTCCAGTTGTTAATAAATCGATTAAAAGAAATGGCAAAAGTTAACGACCCGCTACCACTGCAGCTCGACGCTGGCAACGACCATCTGCTTCTCGAGGCCGACTTGGCAGAGTACCCACCCCCCTCCAGCATACCAGAAGATGAGCTACTAGGGCTCCCCATGACGGAAGTTCTACTACCTAGCAATCCACCAGAGAGCATGGCAGTTAGTGACAGAGAGAGTGAGTTAGAGATCTACAACAATTGGGTTTTAAAAAATGCTACTGCATGCGATCCCTTAGTCTTAACTACTAAAGAATTATCACCCCCCCCCCTTCCTACCCTAGAAGAGTACCCCCCCCCCCTGAACCCCTTCCCTAATCCAACTCCCCCCACCCCTACCACCCTAAAAACACAATCCCACTCCCGGCGCAGTTATAGCCAGTGTTTAAAAGACCCCCCAAAGTCACTCCACATTCCGAAAAGTGACCCCGAACCTATCCCAAACCACCCCGAACCTACCCCGACCCGGAATAGGTTTATACCCCTGAAGAAGACCACCCATAGTCCCCCTGCTTTGTCACCTAGGTTCCCACCCAAAAAGTTTCAGAAAAAAGGAACCGGCGGTCAACCCTCCCCCATTCCATGCAAGCTAGTACCATCCCCCACCCCTCCTCAGACCACCCCACCCTCTCCCCGTCCAAAAGACTCATGTGACCACTCACTGTCAAACCATATAATTATTCTCCAATAAATACACTCTCTGGTCATGTACCACCACTTAGTATTCTTGTTTATATATATATTTTAATTAGAGACTTCGTCGCTAATGAAGCGGAGTATGTGGGAGATTTGTGTGATAGGTAGTGCTAACCCCCCCTCGAACCCCCCCCCCCCCATTACACCCCTGGTGCCCTTAGTCATAAGTCATTATCCCCCCCCAGAACTCTACCCCCCCAGGGATTCCCCGAATCCCCTGGAAAATGGATATCAGTTGTCCCCAAATACTATCCCCCTAAATATAGTAAAATTAGCTACCCCGAACCTACCCCGAACCTACCCCGACCCTGACCTGGGATCCAACTACGTTGATTCAGATAGCCTGAGGTCTCCTGAACGCGATGCAACAATCAGAATCAGAATCGGAGCGTTCCTTCTCCCAGGATCACAGGATAGGATATGGTCTACCCTTATAAGGACTGGAAAGTTACCAGCTACCAAAAAGAGCGGCAATAAGTGCCCAGGGCAAAACACCATGTGCTTGCTACATGATTGGACTGTTTATTGTTATGATTATGTATTATATATTACCATTGGCAATTGCCTTGTACTCTGTATTGTGATTCGTTGTGCCTAATAAGGTAATGAAGTTGTACCTTTTTTCTCTATAAATAGAGCGACTGTGCCTTGGGCAGGCAGTGGTTGTAGAGTTGTTGAAGTATAAGTACCCTTTTGCTTGTGAATATAATAAAGTCTCTATTCTGATAAACACATTTCTACTACGTTTGAGTCGAGGACTCGTGAGTTGTTAACGTCGTTGGAGATAGAGAGAAAGGAGTGGAAGAGAGAGAGGTAGAGAATCCGTTGTGTAGCTAATAGAAGAGGCAAATCTATTACAATATCAATAGGCAAAACCCTAGGGTGGCAATCCGCCAGGGTTGTTGGCAAGACATGAAAATGAATGCAAAAAGTAAGAGCAATGCCAGCCCTTTAATAGGTAACTGGCAGGAAGTGATTAGCATAAAATCATATAAAAATGAAGGCACAGGAAGTGATTAGACCAATGCGATTACATATATAAATCACCAACCAATCATGTAATGTACAAGGATTAAATAGAACTAGTGCCAAGTGGCTAAAGGCGGAGTCCTATCTCCCATTGTCAAATCTGAGCGTCTTACAGGGTCCCAAGGCCCTGGCTAGCTTGTGGTCTTGGCTACTTTGGTTACAAAGAAGTGTATCTTCTGTTCTTGACTTAGTGCAAGATCCTGACTGGTTTTAGAAGTTCTCTGCCATGGCAGCTGTCTTTGACCGGCCCTGAGTCACCATACCGTGTTGTCAGGGGTCAATACCGGTCCTGCAGGTGTCACTACCGGCCTTGAACACTGTGCTACCGGCACAATAAGACTTTACCACCGGCACAGCATCTTACCGATGGCTGTGGGTGAAGCTCTAGCGCATTCGATGTGGAGATAGTGTAGCAAACTCCCAGTTTACTATGATTATTATTCACCAAAATCTACCACAATAATAATTTTGTTGGGAACTCCAGGGTCAACAAAATGTAGCTCACTGAATAAAAACACCATCTATTTTCATTAATTGCGGGTCACGAACGAGTCTGAACACTGTATAAGTTATAACGAGCTAGTTTAATTTGCTTATCTAATAGACCGGTTTCAGATCTTCAAAATTGGTAAAACATAATTAGCAGAACAATAAAAAATACCACGTAAAGAAATTGAGTTTGCTAATTATCTTAGTTTATAGCAATTCAATTTTCATTTCTTCTAGTTTATTTTGAAAATTGAGAATTACTTTTTATGATTTATTCGGTAATTTATAACAGTTCATTGAATAATTATGGTGTTCTAATGTTCTGTTTCATTTGGGATGCAGTAAATTTCAAACACCTACTATTGTTTTTTTTTAAACTTTTAACAAACAAGCCTCAAAAACAATTTTTTTGTTATCTTCGTTTGAAAATAATTTATTTAATCGTACAAAAAAAAGAGCTTATCAACTCCATACTTACATGATGTCAATGCTGTGCACCTGAACAAAAAACACCTGCTCAAATTATTTGAGCGTCTTACAAATATATTTGTTTTACTTAATTACAATTTTCAATTGTTATATGAGCTGTTACAATAAGAGTTCACCTAGCAAAAAGTGACAAAAACAATCAAACCGGCGACAGACTTAATCAATAAGAAATGAATTTTGTTCGCAACTAGCCAACAAAAAGTCATCAGCAAAAAAGTAGCTTACTAAATAAAAAAAAACAATCAACCAGCTTTAATTAATATTGTTCATAGGTCACAAATGAAACTGAATCATAAATAAAGCATAACAAGTGAGTCTGATTTGTTCCTTTCCCATAAACCTGTCCAGCTACCCTAAGAAAAATTGCAAAATAATGACCATGGCCAAAAATATGCTAAAGAAAAATTGCTACTTTACAGACTATTTTTGTTTTTAATGATTCCGTGGTTGATTTTTCTTGATCATTTAAGAAATGGGAGTTATCTTCTTTATGAATTGTTTGGTTGTCTTTAAGAAGTTATTGAAAAATCATCGTGCTCTAAATTAATGTTCCGTTTCATACGGGAAATTTTGAACTACGGACACCTATCATCTTTTGGTCCTTTGCTCTACGGACATGTTATGAAAACTCCTAATGAGTGGCTATGTATAATATTTTTACCTTGAATATCTTACTCTTTTTACCAAGGTTATTAGATTAGAAGAGCATAAGAACAAACAAAATTCACCGCAAACAACAGAATTCGTATTAGGAATTACTTAATCAATAACTCTATACAGAGTAAAGATAATAAACTTTGACTTGGTGGTAGTATTAAACCAATAAAAAAATGTTATATATGCAATAACCTATATCACCAACTAAAACAAAAATAGATTATTGCCCAAAATATGCGAACTTTGAATAGGAGCAAACAATGAATACTAAAAGAATGTATAATTACAGATGGTGACTTTTTCAGCTATTATGACATCGCATTATTACAGAACAATCTGATTATTATTATCAAAGTCCAATTATTTTTTTGGTATTAAATTCAGTATTTCTACATAAAACTCGACAATATCAGCAAAGCTAGGAGGCCGTTTTGAAGACGGTTTTGGAGTCCCCTCCATGACTGGCCAAATTTGAATTTCCAGCGGCATGACTCCACCAACCGACATTGACGAAAGTTTATTGGTACAGCTCTCTGCTCTAATTAGCACGGAAATAGCATGAATAGTCATGGACTTGATGCATATGAAAATTGATGGCCCATTTATAGATAAACCGAAGAGCTATAGCTATGTACGTATCTACCTTTCTAGATAACTGGAATATTAGCATCTGATTATCTCAAATGGTATATAAAATAGCAAACTAAACTATCTTTCTGAATCAACTTGCTTTGTTAAGGCTCTATAACTGTTGCAATCTGTGATTAAGCCTAGTATTCAATGCAAGTTCATTGTGGCTCTAAACTATGCTATACCCATAGCTATGACTATGTGTATGAGACATATTGATTTTCATCACCTTTTCTTGTGCTATTTTACATAGAGTCATCATTTTTGAAAGATGGGAAAATACATGAGAGAATTAGAAAATGTTCTTGCTACTGCCCTATTCTCGCAGAAAGATGTAAACGCGACCAGCTGTAACATGGGAGCTAGGCTCTTACACCACATATAGCCACCAAATACGTTATCAGCTTGAAAGTAAACAGGGTAATTTTTAAGGAGCCCTTACATTTTATACTGGAGATCCACTGCCAAACACTAACAATTTCCTTTCTAGGGTGTGCAGTTGGCTACACACAATTACACTTTATTTGTTGAAATCAGCATTTTTTTTCGATGTATACAGTGATCTTATCAAAATCAGTTGAGTAATAGTAAAACTGTATCACAACCGATTGATGTGACAGTAAATAAAGTAGATTGCATTCTACAGTAAAATTAGTTTACAAGCAAAGACAAATGCAAATGCAAAGCATGCCAATAGAGCAGTGGAGCAGTTTTATTTCCAGAATTATATGTGGTGGAATCTACTGCTCACCCGTTCTTGCACCAAGGACTGTGTCTCCAATTTGTAACCTTGTCTTCCGCAGTTGACCATCTCCGTTGGCCAACAACCCAGATACTATTCTATATTGTATCTTAATGGCTGTATATCAATGTAAAGATGAGTAAACCAACCCAGATACAAAAGGCGCAGCTTACAATAAAACTCTCTACTGTGCAACTATGTGTGAAGGAACGCTATTTGTAGCTCTACCAGTGGTAGCTGGTCGGAAATCAAACAAGTTGAAGCTTTTTGTAGGATCAGCAAAAGAAAAACGCTTTCTATAAACAATAATATCTAATGATCCCATAATGCAACACAGTAAATGTCTTGCAACATATCAATAAGCGCCTTAATGGGCATTTATTTTACATTTTACATCTCTCAGAGCTTCGGCACCAGCACTTTCTTATTATTTACTGGTCAACAGGTGCCAGGTTAGGGCCTTGGAAGCTTTACAGGTTAATTAAATTATAAGGACGTAAATGTATGATAAATTCCCTGCCCTGGGTCGCATCTCGAGTCCTTCCCCTCACACCTTTTATAGCCAAAATAATGCATCGATAATAGTAGTAATATATGAGCAGATCTCCCTACCAAGTGTTTTTTTGTGGATTAGACCTTGGAGTTGAGGTAATGGGTTACGACGTTGGATGGATTCGCCGAGTTTATATTGTATTTTATTTGAGGGGTATTTGAGTGGCATTTGAGTGGCATTTAAGTGGCATTTGAGTTTTGATTATTTTTTTACTTGATTTGAACTTATATGGCATATAGATTTTGAATGTATGGCATTCAAGTTTTGATAATTTTTTACATAACTCGAACTTAATTTGAGCATATATGACATCTAAATTTTGAATGTATGGCATTTAAGTTTCGATAATTTTTTCGATAGCTATATATATTTATGTACATTGAATAGAAATTAAATATTGTATGATTGTATATATTAAAGTTTATATTCTTGAAAAAAGCCATAACATAACTTCAAACGAATTAATAGATGCATATAAAAATTCATCTGTTTGAATATAACGTAAAATATTAGGCTTAAACTCAAGCATTAATTCTTCAGTCCATTGGGCTTTAACTAATCTTTGTGTGAGATCTTGATCCCATACCTTTCTCCTAATTTTTTTTAAAAAATGGTTAATATTCACGATTTTAGACATTTTTAATACCGTCTCAAAATTGTTTTGAATTGTTAGTTTTAATAATGTTTCCTGATCGTCAGCATTCTGGTGTAACGAATGTGGTTGGTACTGTATGGGTAGCTCTCCGTATAAAGATGCTAAAGTTAGCAAATGCTGTGTTATACAGAATAACACGGCTACATTTTCTTTGATATACTGGTGATAAATCTCTGGGAGGGAGTCTATTATTGTATATGACTTTGAACTCATAATGAACTAAAATAAAAAAGTTATGTGTTAGTATAGGTTGATTAAACAGTGTTGTAAAATAATTACATTTTAGCTTCGATTAAAATAGTTTTTCTATTAATTCTTACCTTATCACCAAGAAAATCAGCTGTAGTAGTTGATACTCCTGAGGTTATTGTAGTAGTTGATGCTCCTGGGGTAATTGTTGAAGAGAATGATTTCTATGTAGAGAAAGTTGTTCTTATATACTATAAGACACTCCTACTCATTAGCTTATAACCATTAAAAACACTCACGCGAAAACTCTATCTGAATAGTGTTATTCGCGTGAAAATAATTTTTTTATTCCCGCGAAAGCAACGGTTTCCATTCGCGTGAAAATAAAGTATTAATTCCCGCGAAAGCGTTGGTTTGTATTCGCGTGAAAATAAAATGTTTATTCCCGCGAAAGCAACTGTTTCCATTCGCGTGAAAATAAAACGTTTATTCCCGCAAAAGCATTGGTTTGTATTCGCGTGAAAATGAAATGTTTATTCCCGCGAAAGCAACAATTTCCATTCGTGTGAAAATAAATTACTTATTCCCGCGAAAGCAACACTTTCTATTCGCGTGAAAATAAATTATTTATTCCCGCGAAAACATTGGTTTGTATTCGCGTGAAAATAAAATGTTTATTCCCGCGAAAGCAACGGGTTCTATTCGCGTGAAAATAAATTATTTATTCCCGCGAAAGCATTGGTTTGTATTCGCGTGAAAATAAATTATTTATTCCCGCGAAAGCAACAGTTTCTATTCGCGTGAAAATAAATTATTTATTCCCACGAAAGCCTTGGTTTGTAATCGCGTGAAAATAAATTATTTATTCCCGCGAAAGCAACAGTTTCTATTCACGTGAAAATAACTTATTTATTCCCGCGAAAGCTATGGTTTGTATCCGTGTGAAAATAAAATGTGTATTCCCGCGAAAGCAACAGTTTCTATTCGCGTGAAAAAAAATTATTTATTCCCGCGAAAGCAACGGTTTCCATTCGCGTGAAAATAAATTATTTATTCCCGCGAAAGCAACAGTTTCTATTTGCGTGAAAATAAATTATTTATTCCCGCAAAAACTATGGTTTGTATCCACGTGAAAATAAAATTTGTATTCCCGCGAAAGCAACAGTTTCCATTCGCGTGAAAATAAATTGTTTATTCCCGCGAAAGCATTGGTTTTCGCGTGGACAAAATGCTGATTCATAGTTATATTATAAAGAAGGTTGGTAATCATAGGATTTAATCAGTGCAACTTTACCTATTTAAGAGCCACTGTTTTCACACAGAAAGCATCCAGTTCTACAACAGCTAGCGGAGAAGCAACATCTACTAAACCTTCTATTGCAACTACTAGGAGTTCACCTTCTTTATAAAGGCAAGAGTAAAAATATTTTTTTTCTGTCAGCTGACACAACTAGCTGAAGGCTTATGATCTTTGTGATCTTTTAAAATTAATTACGAAAAATTAAACAAAATGTTTTGTTTTTTTAGAATGAATACTCAAGACGAAGGAAGTCAACCGATGAATGAAGAAACAGAACCCCGGCAAACCTTTTCCCCATCACTTTCTCCTATCTTTGACATGCCAGAAAGTCAATTGGTGGTTGATGAACCAAAATCTCAACAAGATGTTACTTCATTCACATCTCCTACTAACAAGATACCTTCAAAAAGAACATCAATGAGGAAACGATCTTTTATTGATTTGACAAAAGATGATAATGAAACTGGCTCGAAGTGCAAAAAACTAGTTTTGACCGATGTTGGAGACGAAACGCTTTTTCGTCACACCAGAATACCCTTTCGAGATGCTGGAAGTAATGAACTAACCACTCTCACCTACAAGAGCGCCGGGTTAATAAACTCTCTCTCTCCAGATAGTCTAGAAAAACTTGAAGAATCCATGGAAATCTGCGAACTACCAGTACCAACAGTTATGGAGGTGTTGTCTGTTGAATTTCGTGATGAATCAAAGTGCACTATGATTTACAACTACCGGAAAGGTAAAAAGATAACTCGGGTGAAGAGTGATGTTTCAACCGAAATAGGGCTGCTTGTTAATAAAGCGAAGCAAACACGTCCAATTGTTTTAATTTATATGGGAGAAGGAAAGACAGGAGATGCAATTTTTCGTACTGCTGAATCTCAAGGATGTAATCAAAAGATCAACGATCCATTCAACTCATTGTACGGCAAGAGTTTGAGACAAATACAGGCTCATTTCAGTGTTGCTCACCTACACGATTTTCCAACAGGAAGTGTTATAGCTTATGAGAATCCTGGAATGCTAAGAAAATGTGATACTCGTTGGAACAAGACTGCTGATATTATAGTGGCTAATTACAGATGTATGGTGAAAGGAGAGCTATTGATTGGAGATCTTAGCATCCCTGCTCAAATAGCTTCATCTGTAGTGGCGGAAAAAAGCGGTGTAAACGTATTCAAAGGACTAAAACAAAATACGAACAACATGATTTCCTACGACATCATTCTACTCTCAGCTCTTCAAGCTTTCATTCAAGTCTCAGAACTGTTTGATACTTTGCTGCAACACACCTGTCTCTCCTACTTTGATGAAAATGAAAAAGAGAATTGTCCAGAACAGCACATCGGAGTCTTAATCGATAACACAAAGGACGTGACTCGTCTTCTATGATGGTAAGTTTCATATCTATTTAAAGAAAGATCCGAAGTATTTTTGTAAAATTAATTTATATAACTATGTATCATAGAGTCATTAGTTACTATGTCTTTTAGATATAACTAAAGAGCGCTCCTGAGAAAGAAAATGAGAAGATCTTATTTACTTCTTGCTTGAAACATTACAAAATAATGGTTTTTATAGGTTCTGTAGTGTTTAGCACAAATAATGAGATAAGTTGTATTTTATTCATTTTATTTGTTATATCAAATAAAAATCAATTATAATAATTTATTTTAACAATTTACTTAGTAAATTAGTTCCTTGTATATGTACACCATCTATTCCTTCTACTGTATTATCTTCTATGAACTCGAAGTTAGGATAGGACTGTATGATAAATCTCCGTATTAAGTGATCTCTCATCTCACTATCTCCTATGTCTCGTCAACTTTTAACAATTTCATCCATACTCCATCCTCTACTTCTCAGTAAACAAAAGTATACACAATAATCGCCACATACAGTTGACAAAAAATTTTGTAGTTGTGTTTTATTACTTCGTATTGTTTCATATCCTCCATGAATACTTAGTATTTCATTTACATCTGGATAAAAGGAAACAGAACGCCCAAATGAGTCAAAAAAATCCACCTCTGAATCATTAGCGTACACAGCCAACCAATGCTCTCCAGGTTGGTGAGAATAATGGGTGTTGAATACGAAACATCCTGTTGGAAAATTGCAAATTTGCTTCCAAAGCTGTTCTCTAGCTCCAACATGAATTCCTACGCTTTGACATAAAACGTCTGAAGATAAGATCGAACGAATTTGCATGGTATTCATCTCTAACTTTCTGTTTAAAGCACTGCGTCTCCCCCGATAGTTAATTGAAGAATGCTATCCATCTCCAGCACACCGTCTTTTACAAAGTATGCTACCAAGGATAATCCATCAGTCGTGTTAGTGCTAAAACGAATTTCCACACTTGTTGTGACATTTTTCATAGAGTGAAATCCTTCTTTATCACAATCACCGGTCAAATCAAATCCATAAAGTGTAGTACCATCAAGGTATTGTTCTTTCGTAATACCGAGACTATCACCTTCAAGCAAAGTTCCGGTAGCGTGTAGAAACTGATGATATTCTCTTCCAAAAACCCCTCTAGCATAATTTGGCTCAAATCTTCTTCCAATTGGGCAATCACCAACTCTCAATACAATACTATCAACATCAGCGTGTGTCATTCTATATGGATTCAAGGCAAAACGTCCGTTCATTGCGTTGTGATCAACTAAACCTAAATAGATCTGTTTAGGTTTTTGTTTGTTTTCTTCCAAAGTGATGTCAATCTGCGCAACCACAGCACGAATTCCATATAGTTTTATCCGTTTTCGATCAACTGGATAAATGTAGTTGTGACCTTCCAACGCCAAACTGAGTTGGGAGTTTTGTATTGTAGGATTCACCTTAACTTTACAAAGATGAAGTTCAAATTTATCAATTCTAATCTTTGCTCCTCCTGCAGGCGCCTCATTCACAGCAAACAAAGCTAGTTTGCCGGAGGCACGCTCAAACTCCAGCTGCATACTAGGACCTGGAATTATTAGTTTTTTCTGCTGAAATAATGCAAGATGAGGTTTTCCAGTTAATTCTATTGTCTTTCCACCTATGATTAGAGCTCTCCTCTTTTTCTTATCTGCGGTTTTATGATCAGCAGCGTCTTTGCTAGTTGAATCATCATACAGCCATCCTTCCATCTTACCTTGATATTTCTTTCTTTCTGCACTGTTTTCGAGTAGTTGTGAAAAGTAGGAGCGTAAACCGTAGTTGTTAGCGTATTTAACAGTGGTTCCTTCTATCGACATTTTCAACTCACTGAATAATGTATGCATTGAATCCCCCATCCACACAGCTGCATCATCATCATTACCTGCAATATCAGCTCCATCATCTTGAACAACCGTGGCTTCAACTTGCAGAAACGAGTTGTAAAGATCTGTGTAATGTTCAGTGCTCCCTGACAAGGTTAACTCAATACTACCATAAGGATCTAACCTATCAGGTCTGATGACAACATATTCTGATCTTTCTACCAATATGTTTGTTGGTTCCGTAGCAAATACATCCAACGTTGGATTTATGTTGTAGGAAGAACCTTCCAACTTATTACCCGTTGTTCCATTTAGGCTAGCCATCTTTTGCAAATGATGATTGCTTGAGGTGTTACTGCTTAATGAATATAGTTATCAAGCTCTGCTGTCTTTATAGCGGATTCTGCTACTATTAAAATATGCCACGTTCACCAACACCTCTTCTCTTCTTTCCACCTTTTGTTTTTCTCCGTTTCATACTATCTAGACGGACTGCATTGAGCACATCACCCCCCAGATCATTCAACTCTGCCAACCCCCTCTTCTTTGCTGATGCTGTAAAGCTTTGTCCATCGATGACATCACGCGCTACATTTTCACCTACAGACAGTGCTCTTTTTCCCAAACTAATTGCTCCTCTTTTCAGCATTGGTGCTGCGGATTTAAGTATACTTGAAAAAATACTACCAAGTCCATTTCCTCTCATATTAGGCATCACCCGCCGTCCACTATACACTCCAATTCCGTTTCCAGCTTGCATCTTGTAGTACTCATCAAAAAAATCTTTTGAGTCCTCAGGGGTGTACCGTACCAAACTCATTTTAATATTTTCTCTTTAAAGTGAACCGTCAACACAACCTTTCCACCATCAAATGGTATTCGTTGGCCGTCGTCACTCGTTATAAGTACTTGAATCAGATCACTATTTAGTGATGAAGCGTCAACATAGTGAGGATTTTTAAATTCTTGATACACAACACTATTCTTCTTTCCTTGAACCGGAACTACTCTCAGTAAAGGTACATTCGTATCTCCTACCATTCTATTATCAACAATGTTGGAATAAACATACAGAGATGTTAAACCAGAATTTATATCAGGAGGTGAGATATTATTGTATCTACCATGAGGGTACATAGTTTTTGGTTCAAATACAAAAATATATGCTATATCTTTGGAAAAGCTTATGGCAGTATCAGGATCGCTGTTAGTTAGTAAAGTGGTGTTGGTGATCTTGTTGTAGGAGATGGCAAATTTTTTGTCTAAATCCATTTCACTCATTCTCTTTCGTATAATCTCCTCCAACTCCTCCATACTAACATATCTTCCATTACCGATTAAGATGAAGGACTTTTCGCTTTTACCAGAGACATTAGTCTTTTCTAGATATATTTTGCCTTCGGTAACATTCTTCCAATTATTACAATAAGACATATCTAGCAGAGCTACCTCCCATTTTCAACCATCGATAACCAAATATTTATACAGTCTCACTGTAAATTCGGAATTGTTATTATCAGGAAACTCTTCACCGCTAGAGTTTGAGGGTAAAGTTATCAACATCGACATTTTCTCAGCGTATGATGATTATATCAAGCGTTCTTTCCTTATAAACTATTCATCTACCCACTCGTTGAACTTTTCTCCGTATCCTAACCACTTAACCAGAATCTGTCTTTTGACTCTTCTCATTCTTCTTCCCAGTATCTTTTCAACTCTGAAAATCGTGGGTTTTTTTACTTTTTGCAACTCTTTTTCGTAAAAGGTGCCATCAATCATCTCCTCAGCCAAATCTTTCACCCTATATACAACAGGTTTTTCATCAATAAGTACATCAGTGATTATAAAAATCTCAATCGTCCAATTCGGAGTGTATCCTCTTTCAAACTCTCCTCTTGCCTTACTTATTCTCACATAATCCCCAATCTTTAGTTTTGCTTCTTGAGCTAAACTATGTTCACCTCCTTCATACACACGATTCCATACAAGTTCCTGATTTTGAAAATTCACATCATTCGGTCTCATACCTATAGCACCATGAATTGTGTTGTTGTATGCATCAACCATTTCTGGTAAAACATCAATGTATCTGTCATCATCTTTATATGTCAAATATCTATATATCTTCTCTTTTAAAGTTCTGTTAAAACGTTCCACCATCGATGCCTTTATCGTCTCATTTTCGGTTGTAAAGCGCTTGATTTTTTTTCCGCCAGGATAGTCTTTACATTGACATTTTCAAACTCTTTACCTTTATCAGATTGTAAAGCTTTATAGTTTTCCCCTTCTAGTATTCTTCTCAACCCTCTGGCTACAACCTGACCTGATTTGGAGATGAGCGGCACAGCCCATCCTTTTCTAGATAAAGAATCAACAGCAGTCAGTAAAAATGCTGTATTTTATTTTCTTCTTTTCGAGATCGAACATCCATCAAATCTACCTGTAACTGTTCCCCTATTCCAGCTACAATTGTAAGACGGCGTTTAAACATAGTTACAGCTCTTTTATGTAACGTGTAGGCATCCTCACCACTCAACCATTCACGGATTCTTTTTTCCCCCTCTCGCTTTCTACGAGCTTTCAGTAAAGCTCTAGCTCCTCGTAGAGATGTATGTGATGCAGGATTGTAATACAACTCTTTTAGCGTGTCGATGTCCATGAATTAGTACCTGGAATGACCAACTTTTTCTTCTGACTCTTACGTGTTTGATGCGGAGATTTTCTGACAGTTGTGATTCCTTCATCAGTTAGCAAGCTTTTAAATCTACTGTAGTTGGTATTTCCCGATTGTATTTTACCTCCTTCAGTTAGAACATCCCGTAGTAAAGTTTGGGAAGTCTTAGGATTCAACCAATGTTCTCCAATTTTCAGTCTGTTCTTGTCCGAGTCGAATCTACCAATTTTACTCAGATTATTCAACATTCTGACAGCAATCGTTTGATCACTCATTTTTGTTGTTAATTCAGTTGCTTTTTTTTCAAACTCTTTTAAATTTTCGCTTTCACTATCATGCCCATCTTCTCCATCAGTAAGAAATATATTTCCAAGTAGGGTTGAGTCTTCACTATCAAACAACCTCCCTTTTATTAATTCCATCCCGATGTCATCATCATCGTCATCATCCATTTTCACTGATTCTAACTCAACGTCTTTATGAACATTTGGTGAAAGGGCATTAGGTTTATCATCAATAACTGTGCTATTGGCTAAAGGAAAAATAGGCTCTATCTTTTTTTTTTTAATGGGACTCCAACTATCCTTTTGTGTCTGATTTTGGTTTATTTTTAATCTTTTTGACATCAGACAAATACCTACGTAGGTTTTCAACATTTTCATCTAACTTTTCGTGTGAGGATAAGTCAGAATCATAAGCCGTTTCCAGCAGATCATTTCGCTTTCTCTTCATATTTCTCACTGTTATAGCTTCCATATGATTATAATACAATGGAGGTCTGGTCTTCTCTTCCTTTACCACTGTTTTATTCTCCTTTTTTTCCGTTAATCTATAGTATTCATTTTCAGTGAGTATAAAAATACGTCTGGAGAATGTTAAAGGCTGACGATTCATCTTTTTATTGATGACAAAACAGATACAATAGGGTTTATAATAGCATCCAAAAGATTTCCTCTACCAGTCTGAATCAAAATTTTACGCTTATCATCAACTGTCCCTCTACCACTAAGTTTATGTAGTTCATTCTTGTAACGCTGCAACTCAATAAACTGCTCAGAATCAAGAGGAACATTACCTAATATAATATTTTTAACACTTTCTATCAATGATTGAAACAAATCTGAGTTAGCCTTTTCGACTATAGCGATTTTTCCTTTCTTACTCAGTTCATCCAGAGCTAAAATTGCCATTTTATTTCGCATCATTCGTGTTGAGACTTTCATCTTTATCTTCTCCCTCCTCCTAGCACACTTTTAAATAACCCAGGAACTATATTGCTGATGATAGGTCCTAGTAGAGCGCCTAAAAATCCTCCTTTTTGCAATACAGCTTTCTTATCATCTAACGTTGATCTTCTTACTAAAGCGCTAATATCCTTCGTGTTCCGCTGCAACTGATTGTACTGAGATGTTGTCAATGGTATCGTTCCATTTATAATAGCTTTAGCGCATTCCATTAGAGTCATAATAAACTCATTTTTGGCTTTGGCTATAACAGACTTTTGAATAGCAAAGGTTGTATTGTTGAGTGATAACAACACAGCAGCATTTCTTGTTAATTTTTTCTCCAAATCTTTAGTCATTATAACTCTTTCGTGTTGTGTCGTTGAATAACAAAATATGATTGAGGTGAAATGAATAGTAATTGTATTTATATCCTTTTACTTGTGTACATATAATATCATAGGGAGATCCGATGTAAAATTTCCCAATAGTCTATGTCGATCATTCGTTTGTTGAGTCGTATCTATTCGTAAATAAGAGTATGGTTTTTTTGTTGCATCTTCAAAAGCCTCTTGTACATATTTTACTTTTGATGGGAAACATTGTCGAGCCGAATAGGAAATAGAAGAAGCATCTCTAGGATTTTTAAAAAGAAAAAAATAATGACTATTCAAGGAAATTGTACGATTTCCTTTTAAAAACAGATTCTGAACAATAAAAAACACACTTATGTTCAAATGATGACTATGTTTTGTATACAAAGCATTGGCATCGGCTTTACCAGAAACTTCATCCATGAGATCATCAATTATCAGCCATCGATTTTTACCATCTCTGGGAAAACTCACTGTTATATCTATCATCCCTTCACGAAAAATCACTCCTGGTACATCATCAAAGGCTTTTTGGTAGGCTCCATAACAGTAGTGAATTTCTGTTGGTGGGGGGTGTGCTATAGTCTGACTAGCTTCAATCATTCGAAAAATCGCTTGCGTCGTTCCCGATCCAGTTGGTCCTGCAATCATCGCTGTAAAAGGAGATCGCATCCTTGGGTCATAATCTTCAGGTTTCCCATTCATCATAAAAAGATGTTCATCAACCAACAGTAGTTTCATTTATGATTCCAACAGGAGAGTTTCTCGCTTTTTGTATTTTTTCCATAGCTTCTTCATACATACTAAACTCAGTAACACCTCCAACAGTGGAAAATCCTACGACAAATACCAAAATCATCATAATTATCAACGCTTTACGCTTCATACTCGGTAAAACATCTATCATATCACGTGTAGTACCATCAACAGTATCAACTTCATTCATCGGTCTCATCTCAACATCATCCTCTGTCGACATCTTAACTTCCAATAACAATACAATCATATCACGTTCCATTTTTATACAATGTAAAAAATATCAAAAAAAATCAAATGCCATACATTCAAAATCTATACGCCATATAAGTTTAAATTAAGTAAAAAAATAATCAAAACTCAAATGCCACTTAAATGCCACTCAAATGCCACTCAAATACCCCTCAAATGAAATACAATATAAACTCGGCGAATTCATCCAACGCCGTAACTAATTGCCTCAACTCCAAGATCAAATCCACAAAAAAACACTTGGTAGGGAGATCTGCTCATATATTACTACTGATAATGCTTGGAGGAAGACTGCAAGAACAGCAATGGCCCAAATCCCCACACTATTCATACTCATGGTGAATTAAAAAGTAAGAAACAAAAGCAAATGAAGAAACTGGTTTAAAGTTAAAGAATAGAAACTCAATAAAATGGTGTTGAAAGTAATGCTTAAACTCAGTAACATAATTGCTATGAAATAATCAGAGATGTTGATAAAATATAAAACCTGCAAGCGAGGTTGGCGCGTAAAAAAATCTGGTAGAACAAGAATAATCATTCTTTTTCCAGTTTCAAACATTCAACACACGTAATTGTGCATCATTTTATGTGTTTTGTTTTCGCACGAGTAATATGGTATCATTTCCTTGTTAGGCGATTCAGTTTGAGGTAATAAAGCTAATGATTGATGTTAATTTCTTCAACAAGGCATATCAAAATTATTATGTGGGAGGTTCATTATTCATGTATCTAAGAAACCAAGACGTACTAAAAGTCACTCGGGAAGTGATGAAAAGTCTACTATAGAACACTAGCATGAGTACAAACCGGAGTCGTTAGCGTGACAATTCTCAGCTTATGTTACCATGACAACCTACATAAGTCAACGTACCAAACATTTACCTACAAGGCAATGTATGACATGATTGATTGGACATTGTGCAATGCCTATGGGAAGTGTTATAACGCTTAGGATTATGAATTCTTAGAAAACGGTGAGATTTTCACAGAATAACGCATTTCCGAATCAATAACAAACTTTGACCACGTTGCCCGAGTGAGGTGTTAAATTAGAGAGATTACTCATACCTATGGGTTTGTAGGCTAAACTGTACATGTTGATGTACTTTAAATGATCAGTTTATAGAGGGATGCTTAGAACAAAATAACTGTTTATATTCCGTTGTGTCGCCCACAAAAAGAGCCTACTACTATTTGATCAGAAATCTACAATTCTAATTAATTAAGAATCCAGGTTTTTGCTGCGATACTTTTGTTTGTATAATACTGGCAACCGGAAAATTTGTTATCTATTCACATTTGATTTTAAGAACAAGGCTTGTTGTTGGAGCATCAAACTGTTTTTTTTTTAAAGTGTTGGCCATTCTTTTGCTATCAATTCTGCGCTTCTGCTTCATTTCTAAAAATAAAAATTGTACTTCAGGTTTTTTGTAGCTTTTTTTGTATATTGATTACCATGCCAATCTAGTTGGTTCTATCAGGATGTCTTATTGCAACGGATTTTGTACTTAATCATCGTGTATTTATGACAATGTTTGTTGCTAACCAAATTTCTGTTTAGGCTTTGCTTACGTTATATTGCTTAAATATGATTGTACAGATATGACCAACTCCTGGTGGAAAAATAATCAATTGTGATTGCACACTTTAAGCAAAGTAACAAAAATGAGCAAGCAGAATAGTCAATTTTGTTTTTAGTTTAAGGGATGTCTTTTATTCACGAGTGCACTATAGCGTTTACCTGAAAGATCGATCAAAACTGTAGTGAAAAACTACCTAGACTTCCTGCTATTCAACCTAATGTAAAAGCAAAGCGTGTGACCAACAATTTAGCAGACGATCACTGCACTATGTTCAAAAGAGAAAAACACTTTGTTACTCATCACTGTTTCATGGTTACCTAGCAACAGGCTCCAGTTCTAAAGTAACATATCGTTATACAGTACAAAATCCATTTACTTTAGCACACCAGTTGCAGCATATTTTTGTTTAGGTTTGCTTTTGCTGTCAAACAAATCTTGTTTCGGTTTCCGCACAGATTCTTCAAAAAGAATTCAGGAATATACTTTATAGTATTTGTCGAATGTGTACCAAGGACAGAATTTAAGTGTTGTAGTATGGTATTGATCTATAACATCATACTTCACAAATGCAACTTTCTTCTAATGTCAATTTCCAGCGGTGAAAAACCATCATGTAATATATCTGCACAACATATCGTGTCTGCATCAGTATTTAAATACATAGGTACAAGAACATGAGCAAGTGAGCATTAGTTTATGGGTCGTAGGTGACAATAAACTATCAAATAATTTCTCCAGTACGTTGTTAACATAAAATATCACTAAATTTAGAAGTGTTTGCTCAGTTTTATGCAAGCCTCGACAGAGTTTAGCATGTTACGCGTGCACCTTTAGGTGTAAAAAGCTATTTCACCTTTATTTGAGGCCAAGGGGTGGCTACCACATGCCGATGTTTACAAGTGGACGGCTTTACAATGGGCATGGTCAGCACATTTGCACATTATGAGACTTCATCATAAGATAAACCTACATGTCAGCCTATTCCTGATGCTGAAGTTACATCGGAGCTCTCTGATTGGTTAGAACAATATATTTCAAAAAGATCAGCAGATTTAACCATTTACAACACATTTTTGCTAAAAATGATTAACGACAACCTTTATGCATGTATAGTTGCTGTTTTCCACTTCAAATCCGAAGGAATGCTGATGCTATAGAGCATGTATGTCTATCTCTTTTCACCAAAACTGTTTCGATTTAACGCAGTTGTTGACAAAACGTTACATTTAAGTGGATTTATCTCACACGGCTAAAAAAATAGTTGTTGTTGATAATTTTAAATTTGAAGTATAATAATATTTATTACTTACTAAGCACAACAAATAGATAAGTAATGGAAGCAGCAACATTTTGATGACTTGGTAAATTATGAAACCAAAGTAAATATTAAAATTCATGTTTTCATGGTGAAAACAAAAAATAAAGTTCGCTCCTATAGCATTTTGCAATTATTATTATTACTATTATAACAGGAAAACAAACAATTTATTGTCGGAAATGAAACAAGCATAAACGTGTGTTTTGTGTTTCATGATTAGATCGTTCAATAGTAGCTCACCTATGTGCTCTTGTACATTGGCACACTACGCTGGCCTGTGTAGCCATCTGAACATTGTTACAACCCATTGTGTAGGTATATCTGCACCAAAACACCAGTGCAGAGTGCTCCTTTGGCGTTATGCCAATCATTTTTAAGTTTCCTGTTTCATGTCCATAAACATTTCCTTAATCAACATATTCATATATTCATATAAATCAGCAATTAAGTTATCGCGTCTACTGCAGCGGTAATAAATTATCAATCAATAAACATCTTATAATCCCCACAATGGCAATCTTTTCTCCTGCTACTTATTCAGAATATTTTTTAAGTTTCCTCTACACCTTATACTGAAGTTTACGTAGTTGCTGCCACTGACCAGTTTGTCTATACTGTGTAGATTGGACTAAATTTTGACTTTATACTAACTCGTCCGTGTCCTCTTGAGATTGCGAAACCACCGAAAATGGTGAGAAGTTATTTATATATTTAGTGGTAGGTACAAACGCAAAAGTTTTTAGTATCTACAAGCAATAGTATGTTTACACATTGTTGCAAATAACACAATGTAGATTAATGTAAATTGAGTTTCAGCCTAATAAATTTTGTGAAATCTCCTAAACGTTGATTTGATTATTGACTGTGAGAAATTGCCACTCTACAACGCAATACACTGCAGACTACAGTATGGTGCGCGTGATGCTTCAGTTGTTAAATTGTAAGAAGGCTTTTATTTAGTTTTAAAACCAACCTAAAAGGTTTAATAATTATTTTATCATCAGATTTTTTTAATTTACAGATCAACGACTTTTTAATGATTTTTGACCCTTTTGTTGCAAAGTTATTTAAGGTTACATGCATAATGGTGTATTTTTAGTTTACTTGGGAGTAAGCTTTAAAACCTGTGAAAAGAGATTTTGCTTGCTGTCGCATTGAAATTCATTTGTTAAATAGTAAATTTTCCTTGATAATAGCATTCTGAGCAACCAACTTGGACTGCTTGTTCACTTATTAGATGTAATAACGATTGAGCAATAGCCATCTGCAAGCTCTATTACCATATTTAAGTATTTTACACATTCATTTCTATATATAGTTATTTGTCACACAGCTGTGCATGAGGTAACACACTGCATCCATTAATAAGTTTATCAAGTACTTTATGTGTGATAATTTTTCATCAACTGACAAAATTTGAAGTAAAACAACTAAGGAACAAAGCAAACAACATATTATGCCACAGAGAGTTAACAGTTAGAGTACATACTGCATTCATTTCAACATACATATGAAACGTCAATAACAATAGTAAAAAAGCAAGCATACCGTTAAAAGATCTATTACTAACACATCAAAGACCACAGAAGTTGAGAATTTTCGTAAATGGGTTGTGTTTGGTATCTGAATTTGTTTAAAGCAGTATTACATCTAAACTTTTTGATCAACCTGCCAACTTCTTATTGGCGGCTTGGGATAGCCAATGAGAAACTGTAACTACCTGTAGCCATCCAAAGAAGCAAAAAATGCCCAATCAATGCCAAAAAATGGAAGGGAACTAATATACAGCATATAACCCAATAAAAGTGTCAGCCAACAACTACAGTCGGTGTAGATCTGTGTAATCATATTCAAACAACCAAACATAAATAATCTCCGAGTGGGAGTTAAGTAAATCACACTGAACGCTTATTAAAATCGGCTTGCTAGGTACATTAATAATAATTACTTGATGGGGTTTGCTTGAGTAGCTTATTACATTTGTACTTGCTCAACCATTCAATTATGTATTTCCACGATTGAACACGCACAGAGGTTTTTTGCAAAACCAAACGCTTCATAAAAAGCAGGACAGGGAAATGATGATTGTTCTTCTCAAACAGAATGGTATATATGAGCGTGAAATCAGAATATAAATCAGTACAGTGTAGAAAACATACCAAAAACACGTTCAAATACGATATTTATTAGTTGAAACCAAATCTCAGCAATATGCGAGTGAAACAGTACATACTATTTTTCTGTAGGTATCAATATTGACCCTTCAAGTTATGCCACATTTTGGTCTCTTGAGCAATATCCTTTAATAAATGTATACACATAATTATCATAATTGTTTATTTTGTAGTGGTGCTGACAGGAGCAGTGCAATCTGTGCTGTCTAGACAAGTTTACAGATACTTCCAGACAAATCCAGCAGCTCGTTTTGAAGCTAGCTCAATAGCAATGGTTATAGAAAACTGGATTGTAAGTATCTGTGTTATAAATTGTGTATATTTTTTTGTTCTTTGTTCTATAATGGAGCAGTATAGTTGTAATTTTTGAATATTCTCTGATTTACTATTTATAGGCACAACCACAACAGATGGGTCTGAGAGTCTTATATAGAAATCCGCCATCTTGTATGGAGTTTCTGGCACTCTCTAAGGATGAGGTAAGATCCAGCAGACTAAAATTAATCTTTCAACTTGCGGTTTAAACAAACTACTCTGAAGACTTCATAGTTTGGCTGATCTTTAGAACCATTTAGATTAATTTGCTGAGATGTAAGGTATTTTTTGCTCTACATACTCTCTACTCTCTACTCTCTATGCCTTTGCAGTTTCAAAAGACTATAATAAAAACATGGTATGCTGGGTAATATTTTTTTATTTTCAACTAATAGGGAGTTGCGGTGCTGGCTGAGCAATCAAACAAGTTTGATCGCTGCCTTTCATTGTACGGCTTACTGCAAAGTGGTGACAGAGATACAGTGAGAGCTAAAAATGCTAAACTAATATGTGATATGGGAGGATATGGTAGATGTGTACCAAGGGACATAACCCCTACCCTCAGAGAAAGAGAACCTTCATGTAACGGTACGTCATGTGTCTATGTATAATCTTTAATAGATGATATGAAAGTAAAACATACATTTCCTACGTACAAGACATCACGAATATATATTTATTACTTCCCAAACATGTATTACAGAAACAGGTATGACGGAAGCTGTTTTATCTCTGATAAAGATAAAGAACTTCTACAGATGTGTGATATAAACTCTGGTTGACTTTCAGCACTTGTTTGGGTTGAACAAACATCACATGCTGTATTTACTTTTTACTTGTCCTGTTTTTGTAAAAGAATGATAAAAGTTTTATTCAGTTCTTATTTGTAAGGAATATGCTTTTATCTTAGTTAACAAGATGTTTACATGTTGTTTTATTCTTTTATCAGTTTTACTGTCAAATTGAACAATTAATATATTTATTCTAGATTTATTGTATTTAGCTTCCCATTGTGTATGTTAGTCTAGTACACGAGATTTGTCTTATGGTTAGCTATCAGAGTTTTGTAACTTTTGCAAGTTAAACAAATATGCAGGATGTATAAACATTTTTTTTATTCCGTGTGAGTAACAACGTTATTGCTTTTTATGGAAAATATAAATAACTGTTTGGGGTACTCACTAATAAGAAACCGCCAAACCACTTCTTCATCTCACAGAATTCTCAGCAATGGAGTATAAAAAATCTTTGGTTGGGGTGATTAAATATTTTGTCCTGAGCTGTTGTTCCTCCAATACAATAATCACTTCCGTGATAAAAATTTACTGCACTTTTATTTTATATAAAATGCTTGGATTGTACACATCTGTTTAGTTCACAAAACTCCAACTACTAGAATGAGACTGTCTCATTGCTTAATGAATGAGGGAGATTTGTTTATAGAACCTCGCATAAATCTTAAAAAGCGGTTCGGTTGTTTTGTTAGCTCACCCCAAAAGTGGTAAAGATGTCAAAAATACTATCGGTTGCAAAGTCTTTTGTTGACTTCACAGACTTTAATGAGATTTACCTTAAATTCTATGACTTGATGAAAATGGATTAAATTTATGACTGTGCCTTTTGGTCGTTTTTGGTGTTTTGCAGTTCGCTGTCTAAGAAACACTTCTCCATTGTGTCGAGGTCTGATGATAATTCATTTCACAAACATTTGATACTGTAGCCAACTGTGCGCCGACTTGCTAAACTTCACCGGGTTAGCAATGAAGTAATTCTCCATCTTTCTTTTTTGGGATATCTGGTAGGCGTGGAATGCATCATACACCACATGTGGAGAGCCTTCGCGTTGACTCCATAGGTTCTGTCGCAAAAGTTCGCTTCTTTTCGGAGCCAATAATATCTAATTCTCGTCATTCCTTTGTCATGGAATCCGTGCATCACCAGGCTAGGTCGTTCAACGATGTTATCAAGGAATACAGACCGGCAGTGCATTTGTCAACAAGGCAGATTGGGAGAGCCCGTCGAGAACACTCGGCCAATTCTCCAAAAATCAAATACGGAAAGTGTCCGGGAGGTGACGATTGGGGAGCTTTGTTAAACATCTAGCGAATTGCCAAACCGGGTAAACACATACCTTTTTTCAACATGTCCATCCGGTGCTCCCTGTAAATAGCTCTTTGCCTTTCCAAAGGTTGAATGAATGGGGTTACGTTCAAGTTGTTGTATCATTTTGAAAAAATCTCTCATAGTGCTCATTTTTTCAGTTTTCTACTGTTTTTGACAAATCACCTACTTTTTTTGCTGATGCTGTTCTGTTTTAACTAGCTGTAAAAAGCTTCTCTCAGCCATAGATGTTTCTGTTGCAATTGATGCAAGTCTTTCATCCACTCATGAAGGAAAAATTGTTCCCCAGCTTTGCATTTGTACACTTTGAGATTAATTTTGTAGCTGTATCCTGGTGCAATAAAGTTTTTGCAATCCAAAAAGAAAAACGATTCTATACCGAATATTGGTATTTTGCCTCCTTTTTTGAGGATGAAATCAAAATCGTTGTCGGAGACGTCTTTCAATTGTTGTAACAAAGTACCTTTCATCACTTTTATGTCGTATCTCTGTGAATTGAATCTTAGAACAGGGACCTTCTACATTTACTTTTCCAATTCATCAATGACTCTAGAGAGCCTTAGTGTCTAAGCGAATTTTATTTGAGAAGCGATTGGTCGAAAAATTATTGTTGGTTTTTTTCAAAGTGTGTATATCGTTTTCTACTCGTTCGATAACCTGATAACACCTTTTCTCAACTGGGGCGTAGTGATCTTCAGCGGTGTTTTTTAGGTGACAAATAGGTTTTTCAACTCATTTTCTGTCATTGCTGTTGTTGATCATTGTTGGCTATTGAACAGCCCTAGTATTAACCAGGCAATCAGCAGACATTATACCGACTAACTCCGTCCTTTTATCCTTGATTGCATACTCTAATTGATTACATATGACCATATTACTATTCGTTGTTATATTTATTCCTGTATTATTATATGTCTAAACCACTTCCTGCAAACATGATTGGTTATCCTTCATGTTCTAAATCTGCTATTTGTTTGTGAAAATATGAGTTTCTTGTTCTCCAGCCTATATAAAGCTGGGGCTTGCCTATATGACTTGCCTTGTATGCTATATATATATTTGCCACAGCAATGCAGTGGACTACCTCCCTGGAACAGTACAGCATACATTGAATCTATTTTTACTACATCAACTAGACTAGTTTTTTTGAGCTACAGGCTCTCTTTGCTAGTGGTCAATACCGGTTTGAAAAGTGGCACCTGCCTTACTGGTGGTGAGTCCTCAGGAGAGAGGCGGAACCCTGGAGTCTAGTACTACTTCGTGGTACCGGACAAAAATCGACTATAATACTTGCACATCATGATTTATTATTATCAAACTTTTGTTATGATTTGCTGACAATTTTGAATTATGAGGGGCAACATTAGATGAAATGGTACACAACTGCACTGCCCCCCAATTAACAAAGACAGGAGCTCAATAGAAACTTACTAATCTATTTTTTTTTTTTTAACTAATGTACTTCATATATTAGTAATATCTCGGACAAAAGTGAGGAATGCATTTATTATTGTAGCAGATTTTTATGTCCACTACCTTCTGCTAGGGGGTTGTGTTGGTAGACACACAATCTGTGCAGCCACAACAATACAGTCAGCGACTTCAGATCTGACAATCAACAGTCTACCTCAACTCAGAGGTGACCCCGTGCCGGGATGGCACAAACAAGGTGTTGTAAAGTGAGCGATTGACTTTGACAACTGTAAGGAGCCCTCAACTCAGACATACACAGTCGGCGCTTTCAATTAGTGCATAAGTATAACCTTTATCCATACCAGAATGTAAGGTCGCGAAACAAGACAAGAGAACACACTCATGCCATATCAGGTAATGCAATGCAAAGAGTATCACAAAGTCTCTGCATTTTATAGGCAGAGTTACAGGAAGCATCAGTGGAAAGTTTCCAGCATGCACAGGAAGCCTGACCGGAAGTAATACGGTATATATTAAGCGGTATCGTCCAATAAGATAATGATAACTCAGTTAAATTGCACTGGCGCCTAGAAGTAAGGGGCGGAGTCTATGGTTAACTTGGCCAGTGATAGGTTAATATATTCCCAGAGAGTTCTTTAGTCTTTATCAGCCTTTGGTCCATGTTTCTCTACATCTAAGGTTAGTTAGCTTCAGGAGGTGGTGTCTGGAGGCACTTGAGCTAAGTTCCGTCTCTCAGGCTATAGAAGCCATCTTGTTACCGATCCGGGATAGCTACCCAGGGTCGGGGTAGTAAATACCCCGTGCCGGTATGAATAATTATTATTAATAATCACTTGACAGAGCAATATAATCACAAGAATAGATTCTGGTCTTTGTCTATTGTGTTTATTGGAGGCATGCCCATGGTAGCCATCACCGGGGGGAGGGGGGGGGGGGCTTTTGCGCAGTAGTGATCGCTGTTAGTAGTCAGTAAAATCCACTACGTTATTATGAAAAAATGAATAGCTGAATTCTTAGCGGGCTCCTGTCTTCCTTTATGGGGAGATAGTGCAACTACGAACCATTTTCTGTGAAATTAGTCGCTTATAACTCACTATTGCCGGAAAATCATAACGGAAGTTTAATGAAATAAGCAATAATGGGAATGTATTGTAGTGGGTTTTAGTCTCAAAATGGGACTGAACTCCAGTATTTCACCTCTCCACAGATCGAACTCGGCCAGAATGGACGATGCCACTTATCTGAGTGACTTTAACAACTGGCCAAGGAAACTCCTAGCTCGACCAACTGTTCTAGTTGCTACAATGGAAATGCATACAGTGCAAGCTGTACCGCTTTAGGGACATAGTCCACTTGAGTGAATTGGCAAAAAGTAGACACTATGGTACAAATACAACGAGTGTATAAAGATTCTAATCTGTTATAGGGTGGTTCACTTGGAAGTCACGTTGCCATGAAATATAATGCATGTTCAGAATTCAGAGGTAAGCCAATCATGTTGACTGGATGTAGTTTAGAAAAATAATAATACATGACTCTGGCGCATTTATGGTACCACCTTGATTGCACCTGATCAACAACTCAGAAGTTTTGGTGGCTCAATTAGGTCCGTAGCCACTAGGTTGAAGTTTAAGAAAAAATGGATAACTAGTTAGAGTCTGAGCCAATTTCTAATGGTCAATAGTACATTTGGCTTGTTGAGATTGGTAAGTTTGTCCCATTTTTTAGCAAATTACTGGTTAACATCTTTAACATGATGTCTCAGTTTTGATAGGGCTCATAGCGATAAAAGAATTGTGCTGAGAACAGAAGTTTGAAATACGCATTAATTCTCTTGGATATACACAATGTAAATGAACTGATCAATCAGTGTTCCATTGGAAAATGTTGCTGTAGTTCAACTTGCATAGCGAAAAACCGTGAAGCCACTTAGTTATTGCAGATACACACTTTATTTTTTATTTTTCAAAGATTTCGCTCCATAACAGAAAAGAGGTTTATATAAGTAATCTTGTTTAAAATGGATGTACCACCAAGCATAAAGTCTGCTCTAGAAGGGCTTACCAATATTGATTATATAGATGTTCAACCTTTAGGAAAACATGACGGGTTCGTTCACTACACTGTTAGAAGAAAAGGTAAAGATGAAGGTAAAATAGCAACGTTCAACATAACGGTTAATTTAGAAAAAGAAGAGGTGAATGTTGAAAATATTTCTAAACAGTTGATATTCACCAGTCATGGAGGATTAAAGAATGCTAAAGATAAGATGTTTGTTTATTCAGCACTTAACTACTTCCGTGGTCCAATGCTAACTGTTTCCGAGAAAGAATTATTGGACAACACAGATGATAAATACAATCGCCAATTAAAAATATTTTATCATAAATCAAGTGATACATTTAGCATAATAGAAAACAAAAATTTTGGGGTGTTCCATTCTCCCAAAGTTTCCATTCATCAAAAAAAACAAGCCTCGGTGGTCGCGACAAATTTTTTGTATGAATACC
This sequence comes from Cryptosula pallasiana, assembly GCA_945261195.1. NCBI lineage: Eukaryota > Metazoa > Bryozoa > Gymnolaemata > Cheilostomatida > Cryptosulidae > Cryptosula > Cryptosula pallasiana. The sequence continues at coordinate 22,100,957 of OX183136.1, forward strand.
CCGCAGAATTGAGTCCATCAAAAAAGGCATTGGTTCTTATGGCGACTTTGAAGCTTATGAACTGTCATTATTTACTTCATTCCCATTTAATGCCATCAGACATTCCGCACCTAATGCCACCTGGAGCTCCTAAAGAGCCGCTGAGTGTGCTGAAGGTTGCTGATGAACTTGTAATGAGACCCTCCTGTGTAATTCCTAGCAGGAACCTCACGTACAGCAATTTGCTGGATGGGAAAACATTGGCTACTTTACTTGTAGTTGAATATGACAACGAGCTTGTTGACCAAAATTTCATGGAAATTCGAGTCAGGGATTCTTTCGGCGTTATCCAGTTTAGTGTTATGGTTCGCAAGAACAATCTTTTTCTAGAAGTTTATGATTCTGGAAAGAAGACTTTTGGAACATTTGATGGACGTCCTCGTAACTATAAGTTGTTTGGTAAAGAAGAAATGTTCCTCAAATCCTGCGCACCATACTTGCCAAGCCATCGACCAGACAGTACAGTTTATTTGATCTTCAGCATAGATGGTGCCAGTGTATTGGCAAATCTATATTTAATGAATGAATGGCAGGCGCTTAAACTTTGTATGAATTCTGAATTACCAATGCATTGGAAGGCTGTTATTATCGCCCAATGTGCTACTTTTGCATCATTCAAATTCAAAATTTTCAGCAGTAATACAAGAATTTTTGCTTCTGAGTTCTTGTTTCGAAAAACACTGGCATGAATTTGTAAAAGTTTAATTTTCAAATTAAAATGTCGTAATAACACCTCAAAAGGTTTTGTCATGTTATTAGCTACCTAAGAGCAGGTTAGGAGTTTCACTAAACATTTAAAGCAGTATCTTCGTTCAGTGAGACCAATTTCGAGTACACAATACATCCAGTCACCTACTTTCATGCCTCAGGTCATTTAACAGCATATAGCATCTCCCTTTGCACTTCATGCTTAACCTAACACTTTTTGCTACAAGATATATTAGTTTTTCACACAGGCTTTCTACTCAGTCGTTTTCATTTAGTAAAAAAGACTTGTTGTGCAAAAAAGAACTTCATCGTAAAAGCAAAGACTGCGGAAGAGAATTCAATTAGCAAAAATTATGGCAATGGTTTGCAACTAAGTCAAGGTGAACAAAAAACATAATACTACACTCAAAATTAAATTTGGTCTGAAAGTGAGCTTAACTGAAACATTGCCTTTGGGATATCTTAACTCTAAAAGAAACTGTGCAGCAAGTAACGTTTGCTATTGCCCAACAAAAATTTAGTTTATGAAGTCAAAGAAGGTGATTAAGCCCATATCACAAACAATATAAACTCTCTCTCACTTTTTCACTTATAAAATCCTCTTGCTCGGTTTTATGAGCAAAGAAAATGTTTGTAGGATATGGAAAATTTAACTTGATATACTACTATTATTTTATTCTGCAAAAATAAAATGCAAATTTGAGTTGTAGTAAGTAAATGCTAAGGAAATGCCTGTTTTAATAAAATTCAAGTCAGAAACTGTACTGCAATGGTATCAATGAAAAACAAAGAGAGGACTTCACTGATAAAAAATACAATTATCACAATAACACAGTGATATTCGGGACAAAAGGAATGTAGTGTCGATAATATAGTTAACAAACTTGTGTGATTTGAGCAAATCGGAATTGTAAATATATTGTAATAGAATTGTACGGGCGACAGTGCGTGGACAGACGAGCCAGAGTTACCTTACCTATGAGAAGCAGATGAATCCCCAAGCGGAGCCTCCATTCCTACCAGCTGAGGAAAGCTAGCCGTAGAAGATACAGCTGGGATAAGTCAAGCTAAACTGTTCCGGTAGCCATCTTGTTTCGTAAATAATTAATTATTATCATTGTTTGTGTATATTGCTCGTAATACTCATGTTTAACTATATATATATATAGGTCTATGTTTTGGCGTTATTGTATATAGATCGTAATGCGCCTGTTTGTATCCACCAATCATGTTATTTTTTTATGAGCCAATCATATCTTGTAGTTTTTAACTACTGTATTTACATATTTTACTGAGTAAATAGAATGGCAGGACGCCAACTAGTTAGAGTTTGTAGTAGCCATGTAGTGAATGCACCAGGATACGTTAGGGTTAACGTCGAGTATTCTATTAGTCTGGACTGGATTATTAGTGGGATCTAATTATCGTCAGCTATTGTACACTTCGAATCATCTCTCATTTGTAAGGTTTTGTATCTTCTCGTTCAATACATTGTTGTTGATAAATCCACAACTCTTCTCATACTGTCGCTGACTTGCTCACAGTATTACATTGTCGATAACACATTCTTAGAGATTACGATACACTCTTGGACATTGTCACAAATCTGCCTAACACGTTACTCTGAACTTTACACATGCTTGCGATTAATTTGTGAATACAAAGTGAAACCGGATCTGTGCGTAGTTAAACATATCTCAGCCGTCCGAGAACAGGAAGTCTCTGGATCAATACAGATATAGACTGATCATTACCGTATACATTGGAGTTACTACTACCAAGATAGTAGTCTTGTATGACGGATTGTTGCCTTGTCACTGAGCAGCCACGCAACCACTAATTGCTGTAATGCAACCGTGTACTTTATACCGTACACAGCTATCCTCTCACAGGTGTTGGTAAAGGCTCTGTTGTAAACCACGCAGAAATCCTTAACAATATAAATGCCATCAAAAATGAGAGTAATAAAAAATTTTGTGACGGACGATAATGATGTTATTGAAGATTACAAGAAACAATTTAAAAATTGAATGAAGCTCACATCAAAGAGCAAAATGAAGTCAAGAAAGAAGTATATCGGTTTAACTGCAATCTAAAGTCGCTATTGAACAGCACTACTAACATATGTAGGAAAATGATCTAAAGGTGTTCAAATCATCTTCATTTGCGTTTAATGGCGGGAAGGTGAGTCATCAATCATTTTTCTCGAGTAACTATACTCAGAAATAGTGGGGAACAGTTCTCTGAAATGTGCACAAGAACAGTAAATTTTTCATGAGTGCATATGCCTATTTTGAGCACTTTTAAACTAAGAGAATCCATCTTAGCTGTCTTTTGCGCACCAACTGTTTCAATCTATGGTTTGTAAGCTGATATGAATTATGGTGTGTATGTTGTGGCTTGCTCGATATTGAATATCAAGCTGGAAATTAAAGTTTTGATTATTCCTGAGGGCGATACGGTTTTCATGAGGACCCGTATTTCTCTTAGCACTAGGTGATTTTCATTCTGAGCAGCTGCTGGATCGCTGGAGAAACTTAAGTGTCATTCTTTACATTAATTTTAATTTGATGTCCGTATGCTGCTCTGTATCTTATTATGAAGCTTGGTTTGAATGTGGTAGTTCATTCAACTGAAACAGGTATTGTAGATATTTGCGTGTATCATGGCTAAACCAGAAAACTTTGTAACAATAACGTCTAAAGTATTTCGTAGATAGTAATGCGTATGGTATATAAAGCATAGGATTGAAAGATAGTAGAAAACGCGTATGACAGATAAGTTTTGATTTTTTGAAGTGGATAGTTACTGATTACAATAATGATTAGATGAGCCATAAAACCTATCAATTTTTTTCGGTTGATAATTTTGAAACAGAAAGAGTTAGGTTTGTAGTGGAGAATAAAACAAATGTGCAGTTCAGTAAGCAAGTCGTTACAACTAGTAGAAGAATTTTTGTTCAAATTGCTACTTCTGGGCACTTTCTCTATTTAACTATACTTGAAACATTCTGATTCCGTGCTGATTATAATCCGTCTGCTTATTACATATTTTTGTGCTACTTATTTGTCATTTGATATCTCTATAATTAGGCCAATCATTTCCTGTGCCTCTGCCTAGAAAAAGCCGAGTTCTGCTTACTGCACCATATGGCAAGATACTTTTTCACTTTTGCTTTTACACTGGGTTGTTGTAGGATAATAAAATGGTTATTACTCTGAAGTTGCGGAGTTTGATATAATCTTTTGTTGAAGTTTATTGCTGAATAACCTCTGTTGGAGAAAGGCTTTGTTGGTGAGATTTCAGCTCTTTCCCTCCCCCATAATGCACTACAATATAGATCTTGTTTTTTTGTCTCTAAAGCGAATCGCCATGATGACTTTTTCACCATCCTATTGTATTCGCTGACCATCATTGTCGGTTGTGAGCACTTGAAAGATAACTCTTTCAGCAATGTTGTGCCGTCTTTGCGTGGGTTCTTATACTCTTGTTACCCTTGCACCTACACTACTCTCAGTAAAAGTACGCTTGCACCCCCTAATAATATGTTGCCCATAATGTTGAAACAAATGTATAGAGAGGCTAGCTTGCAATTTATGTTGAGTGGTAGGACATTGTCATATTGTAATGGTTTCCGGTCTGGTTCCACGGACATCCACTAGGCTCAAGTATTATACCTCCCTCCAGAGGGGACACTGTGTTACTCGACAGTGACAACTGTGTAACCGAATTATCCGGTAGAGCTAGAGCCTATGGCTCATACAAACAACACAGAGTGAAATCTGAATACTGGCTTTATTCTCGCAAGACAAAGTCCTAGGGTGGCAATACATTAGAGTAATTGTGGCAAGACATGAGAATGAATGCAAAGAATAGAGATAAAGTCAGCCCTTTTATAGATGGACTGAGAGGAAATAATTAGCATAATTTATATAAGAACAGTAGCACAGGAAGTAAATAAACCAATGCAAACAGATATATGAATAGTCAACGAATCAGGTAAGTTAAATAGTTAAATTTAAAGAGCGCCAAGTGGCTAGAGGGCCGATTCCTGTCTCCATTGACTAATCACACGTCCTACAGGGCTCCCAGGCTATAACTGGCTTATGGTCCACTTGTCTGTTGATCTGAGCAAGGGTACTTGTGGTTCGTGGCCCTGACTAAGTTCCCAGATAAGTTTAAGTTTCCTCCTGTATGGCGGCCAACTTGTCCCGGCCAGTATAGCTACCCCAGGTTGGTAAGAGGTCAATACCGGCCCTGTAGGGGCCACTATCGGCCCTGCATACTATGCCACCAGCACAGTATTGCTTCCCAGCTAATCAGCAGTCTACCGAAAGCTTTAGGTAGAAGTCTAGCACATTGTTTGCAAAGGGTAAAGAGTAAACTACCTGTTTACTGTGAACTTCCACCAAAATCTACCAAAATATCTGTCTTGGGGGTACATAGTTTTTCCACTGGGTTCAAATTTACAGATATTGGTTATGTCTTTAGGAAAAGACAATTTTGTATCAGGTTGCTGTTTCTCAGCAAACATGTGTTGAACACTTTTTCAAAGGAGATCGTCACTGGTCATAAAACTTAATTTCACGAATTCTCTTTCGTTTAATCTTTTCCAACTGCGCTGTATTATAATACCTTCCGTTTCTGATGAGGTTAAGGGATGTTTTTTGCTTTTGGTGGAGACGAATGCTTATTTTTTCAGAAATATTTAACATCAGTAATATTTTCTAACTTTCAAAGTACAATATATTCAGCAGAGCCACCTGTTAACTAATGCCAATAATCTCCAAGTATCTACACAGTCTCACTTTAAAATAAGTGTTTGTATTATTCAGAAAGTCAGCGCCCTCAAAGTTCCAAGGTAACCTAACCATCACTGAAATTTCAACAACAAATTATTGTGAAAGTAAACAATAAACTCTTAAACTATTCATTCACCAACACGTTGAACTTGTCTCCATGACAGTAACACTTGACGAGCACTGTTAATTGTTAGCTGTCATTCTTCTTCTCAATACGTTTTCGATTCTATGAATCATAATCTATTTTACTCACTGCAAGTTCTGTTCCTGAAAGATTCCCCAGATTAGTTTTCCGGAAATATCTTTCACCTTGTATAGAATAAAAGTAGTAGAATTAGGAAAAAGTCTGCATAAAAAAACGACCTGGGTTGGTTGCATATCTGCCAGACACATATTTGTTAGTTTTAAAATAGCTTTTGTTAGTATTACAATCATCTGCATAGGAAAACAGACCTACCAGGATATCACATTTATGGGTTTTGGTATAAATTTTTTTACTGACCTGTTACAGAATATTAATGTAATGGTTTTCTCCGTCACTGGATCGAACCGTTACTGGCACTACAAGGAGGGCTATACTGTCCGGCTTTTATCTGCACTGAACTAACAGCGTCACTGCTAGGCAGTACGGCTCTGTGTGGTTTATCTGGCACTAGATACAAACGGATGCTGCTGTATAGCAGACACAACTGTGTTCAGGCAACCGGCCTCACAGATATCACAGAGTTGTAGGTAACAATGGTTTATTATTCCCAACAAAAGCAAACAATGTCTAATCTGACGCACAAAACTGAAAGGTTGACACAAGTAGATAATACGAGATTGGTAACAACTGACGGCAAGGGTCGAGTGAAGACTCAACATATAACTGGTCAAAACAGTTCGCTGGCTACACAAGAGTTACTCACTACTCAAAGTCTGCACAACGTCTGCCCACTGGGCCGAATACAAGGGCATTTATAGAAAATGTAAGCAGTTGAAATTATACATATACGATTGGACAGAGAGAATACCCCCAGCAAGGTGTAAAAAGGAATCATAAAAGGAATACCTGAGTCAATAGGCTGGCGCATTGATGCTAATGAATATATATATAAATATGTGTTAAAGCGTCAGTTTACCTGTGGCGGGAAACCATCCTTAGGCTTGGCTGTGTGAGCGGCAGGTCAGCTGTACTCTTGGGTGCAGTCAAGCGTAGCCATCTAGAGTGTAGTATAAGATAGATAGGTAAGTAGAATAATATCACCGGCCGAAGAGAGAATAGCCGCACTGTACAAATCTATTACTCAGGCCGCTTCAACAATCAAGTACTTACGTACTGATAGTTAAACAGGCACAGGGTGGCCGGATAAATAAGAGCCCGGGGATAAATATGGGAGTATATATGTATGAGTATATATAGGAGAGTCTAGGAGAGACTGTCAACTACAAAACCTGTAGTTCAGAGGGTACATACAGAGTATATCCCGGTTACAAGACAATGTGCGGAGAGTAAATAGGAAGGTATAAGGATATACCAGAGAGCGTCGAAGAGACCGTCAACGACAAAACCTGTAGTCTAGAGGGTACATACATAGTATGTCACAAGAACAATACCATGTATGGAGAGAGTAGATATAGTTAAAATCTGCCAACCGACAGTAGGTGGAACAACTGGAAAAGGGGGGTTTAGATTCAACCGACACACCAAGGCGGTGTGGCACACATCAGTGTGGCATCACGGGGGAAGGGAGGAATGCCGTTTAAAACAGGCAGCCCAGTACAGTCTGCTGGATATCCTTCAAGTTCGAGAACTAAGTCTTTAGTAGCTCCGCTCCTGTCCTTAGTCTCTCGACTTTGGCATCAGTCAGCATCCCAGTCACAACTCTGGCCCTGAGCTCTTCTAGCTCGTTTTCGAACTCAATATTGCCCTTGCTTATAGATGATGCCCAGCAAGCTCGGTATTGTAGGAACCGTACAGGCAGGTTAACCTCTGGGGGAGATTCCACAGGTGGTACAGGGACAGCAAACGGGGGAACATCTTTCACCACAAATTGGGGTGTAGAGACAGGGACAGAAGGGGATACAACCATGTTCTCAGAACTGAGTGCTACGGTGGTGCAGGGCTGCTCGAGAGCCTTCTTCTTGGGGATACCTTAGCCTGCCAAGGGAATCTACATCAGTGGTGTGATGCTAGACCGCAAGGGAGAAGGTTCTGGCTGAGGAGGAACTATGGTTGGGGGTTCCGTCACTGCGGGGGAAGAACGAACGGAGAAGGGGGCAACAGTGCCCATCTGGGTTGGTCTGCAGGATCCAAAGTCCTCAGATGATGACCAGTGCTGATATTTGCGAAAGGCCGTTAAACTCTCTCCCTCAATGGCATAGATGAAACCCATTTGCTGGTAATGGTCGCTGTCTTCTGGTCTCGCACCCCGCTTATTTTGATGGCCATAGACACTGTCACGGGAACTGGAGGAGTAACAGCACTTACAGAAGTATCTGATGAAGAACTGGTGAATGTGTACCGAGAGTTGGCGCATATTCTTGGCTTGGTTTTGGCACAGCTGGCAGGTATTACGTCTTGCCTTCCTGAGTTGCCGCTGTATCGCTTTCTCAGTGGAAGGAGCCATCCAATGCAGTAGCTGACGGGCAATAGGTGGCTTCTTGCTTGAGGCATGGGGAGCAGTAACTTCTTCCGTAACAGTAGGGGAAGGAGGTGGTGGAGCACCAACGTCTACTAACTGTATCAATGGAAGAGTAGTAGGGGGTGATGACCTAACGTCAGATTCCGAGGAGGCAACTGTTGCTGTGGAAACAAGCACGGAGTTGGTCTCTGCCTTGCGTCTGGTAGGTATGAGGTCCTCTATAGGGTGTTGCTCTACTGGCTTTAGGGTTACCGCCCTAACTCTCGTTGGGGGGAGATCTGGCTTGGTAATGGCAGCGGCAAAGCTCTCCCGCTCAGAGTGACCTGCTAGGAAGGGACCTGCTGCTCGGGACAATCTTCCCTAGTGACTGCATCCGTTCACGTATAACGAAGTGCTGTACACGGGTAGAGGTGTCTGATTTTACAGTAACAGTCACCATACTGTGACTAGGCTCCGTGTTGGAGGGAGTGGTTGTTGGCAGAGGGTCCCATACCGGGGAAGGCACAGAGAAAGCCTGCTGCGAGGTAGGTGTACTATGAAAGGGGGACATGGCAGTAGAAACTGACCTATTAGCAGCAGCACTCTGGCCGGGGGGAGTGGAATGGGTGACCGGTGCGGTGGATGGCCACTGGTTGCCAGAGGGAAGAGTAGGGAACTCCGTATCCAGCTGGCAGGGAGGGGGGAATGCATCAAAGCTAAATGATCCCTGGGAGAGCTGTGTTTCTGAATCCAGCTGTCCAGTTGGTGGTCAGAAGGAGGGACTGACAGCCTCGACGTTCAGGACTTGGCTGAACGTCGAGGCTGTATTGAAGGAGAAACTTTCTGAACAGGTGGACACTGCCGACAGTGGCGATGAGCAGAATTATTTCCTGATAGCTGTTCTGCAGCATCGTTGATCTCCATCAAGAACCCTTCCTCCTCTTCTAGCTGGAGAACGTTGTCCTCAACAGGTGAAACATCTTGAGAGCAATCCATAGTAACATTCGAAAGGTGTTGAGCAAACTCAGCAGCGGTAAAAACACGTCCTGTGGCTTTGGAAAGTTGTGTAGCAATGGCGGTTCCCATGCTCAACAGGCACTGTCCTTGACTCATGCTTTGTTGACAAACACGCTGGTGTGGATGCCTTAAAATGGCCTGGCTGACGACTGCGGTATTCGAGCGCCCGTTACTCTGGATTGTGGAAAGGGATGAACTCAATAATTTTCTAACATGTTTTCTAGACTGTCGTTCCACGAACGGTGTCCAGTATGGGAGGAGGGGTGGCTACATCAAGCCAAGGTTAACGTACCTCCGGTTTGGTACCAATCGTCTTGGTAGTTTTCTGTCATCGGATAATTTCCTGACTGAACTTTGGTCAAATTCATCAATTTTTATAACTGGATGATTTTTCTGCCAAGGAGTTAGAGCTTGACAAGTAGTTGAGAGAGGTTCTATGTCTTCTAATGGCAACCAGCTTGCAGGGGTTTCAGTGGGAACTGGCTTAGGAGAGCTTCTCTTCACTTTAGATAATTTGCTACATGCATTCTTTCGATCCACTCCTTTTGCTATTGCAACTAACTGGCTGCTATGCGTGGGCGGGCCAACACTTCTAACCGATTTCTGTACTTGTATGTTAGCTGGCTGGCTCCCACTATGAATGGGAACTGGAGTCATCTCCCCCTGTCGCTGGGACAACTCGTGCACACTTTGACTATTTCTGGCCATACAAAATTTTGCGACCTGTTCGCCAAACAAAATACCAAAAGTAACAGGTATTCGTTATTCAATACTTCACGTATGCAACCGAACATTAGTTTAGAACAACACAGATATTCAATGAAATGTAATAGTTTACCGAACAAATCAAAAGGAAGACAACTCTTAATTTTTAAAATAATTGAGAAAATAACCAAATTTGCGCTGCTGTAAACTGAGAGTGCTGTTAGGCAACCCTTCAATTCAGTGGATTTTCAAAGTTGCAATTATTTTGAATTATTTTTCAAGGATAAAAAACCGGTCTACAAAAAAAATCAACTCGCTCATTATAGTTTTTTTAGTGTTCAGTTTCATTCGCTACTTAAGAACAATATAAATAAATATTTTCGATTATTTTTCATTGGGTGTGCTACTTTTTGTTGACCCACGAGTTCTGAACAAAGTGATTGTTTATTGATTAACTTTATTGCTGGTCGGATTGTTTTTCTTGCAACGTGTTCAGCGAACAGAGGTCGCGAATACTCTTAATGTCTCTCCTGCTTCTTATTCACAATTTATCGAAGCTACTCACACACACCTATACAGAAGTGGTCATTGACCGCTACCACTGACTAATTCTACTAAAGCCTTCAGGTCATAGTACATTATGAGTTTTATGTCAACTAATCTTTGTCCCCTTGAATGTTGAGAAAACACCGAAAATAATACGTATGTATTTATTATTTAGTGGTAAAAACAGTTGCAAAAGTAGTTAAGAGCCACACACAATAGTACTCATACACATTGGTGCAGATAACATGATCTATCTATATGTAAACAAGGTTCATTTTATCATCAACATTTATGGACGTACTACAGCCACCACATTTTAATGAATCTTGTGTTTTGGTTGCCAAAGATGTTTAAGCCTACACACACAATAATGTAACTTTTGGAACCATTGGAACCGGTGTTTGTTGTTAATGTGCTGCTGCTGATGTGAAGTGCAAAAAAGAACAAACTAATCTACATGGTTCTTTATTTTACATACTATTTAATATATTTGGTATTGTTTTGCTTTCTACCTAAACAGCTGACTGAATGATGTGGTAGATTTTGGTGGAGACTAGTAGTAAACAGGTCGTTTGCTCTCCACCCTTGCGAGACAATGCGCTAGACTTCAACCCACAGCGTTCGGTCAACAGCTGTTTGGGTGGAAAGTCTTACTCTGCCGGTGGCATAATGTGCAGGGCAGATATTGACCCCTTACCGACCGGTATAGCTGAACAGGGCCGGCACAACATGGCCGGCATAGAAGAGGATCTCCAAAACCATGTAGGAACTTAGTCAAGGTCAGGAACAGGAAGTACCCTTCCCTGGATTACCGACTTCATGATACCATACTCTATCTACAGCCTGGGAGTCCTGCAGGACCATTGATTGGACAATAGGAGACAGGACTCCGCCCTTAGCCACTTGGCGCCTTCCTTATTTAACTTTATTGCATTGTTTGATTGGTTCCCTATTTATATAACTGATTGTATTGGCTAGTTTGTTTCTTGTGTTCTAGCTGTTATATGTTTTATAACTGTTAGCTCTCCTATAAAAGGCGAGACTTTTGTCTTACTCTTGGCATTCATTCTCATGTTGCCAACCTAGAGGACTAAACACCCTCTAGCACCTTGTCTTTGAGAATATAGCCACTTACACAAGCACTACGCTGTGTTGTTTGTCTGAGCCATGGGCTCTTGCCTTACTGGGTAATTCGGTTACCCTGCACAGTTGTCACTGTCGCACAGTACAGTGTCCCCTCTGGAGAGAGGAAGAATACTTGAGAATAGTGGATGTCCGTGGTAACCAGACCGGAATCCATTACATTGGTGGCAGTGGTGGGATAAACGGTACCTTCTCACGCTGTGCTCTTTCACGTTACCCTCTTGCCCTGCGAATGCACTGCAGGCCAGCTACCACTGAAGAAGAAGATTGATCTACCAGGTGTAGATCTGGAGAGAGGAGAAGAAGATTGATCTACAGAAGAGTAGATCTGAAGAAGCAATTGACACAAGATACTACCGTATTTCTCTGCTGGCTCATTGAGGCCCTCCGCCCTGCAGCAGCTATACCGGCACAGTATCACCTACTAAAGGCTGTCTGCATCAATCGTAAAACTTGCTCCATTCGCAGCAGTCCAGTACAGGAGCTACCGTATATTCTACAGGCTCGTTGAGTTTGCTCCGCCCTGGACATAGAGATTCTGGCACTGCACAGAAGGAAGAGAGAGTCGTGTATCAGCTATAAAGACTCAGCTACGGAAGGTTATTCTGCTTGGAGTGCCACTCAGCTGGTAACCCTGACCCCGGCACTGTATCTACTTACAGTATCCCTACACTACTGCCTGTAGGCTCGTAGAGCTTTCTCTGCCCTGCAGCAGTACAAGAAGTTTCGTAACGGTTGTTACAAGCTACGGAGTATCAAGTACTGTCACAGTATCCACTATACTGACCTCTAGATCTGCTAGAGCCGCTGGAAACACTGAAGCCGGCCCGGATAACCTCCATACCTGCCAGGGATCCAGTTGTACTGACCATTACTCAGATCTGAGTTCAGATCACTCCTCTATCTGCAAAGGATGGCCACCCAGAGAGCACGCAGTGCCGGTCGAGCACCAGCTGGCAACCCAGAAACTACAGCAATTGACAGATTGACCAAAGTATTGACGGCCATGATGAGGCCCAACCAAGGCAATGTACCAGCTACTTTCAAAGCTCCGAAGTTTGACGGTGAAGGAGGCGTCGAGTGTTTTGTCAATAGATTCACGGAAGTAGCAGAGATGAGTGAATAGCCAGAGAACACAGCCATGTTGTACTTAAGAGATGTATTACGAGGTAAAGCATTGTACTGTGCAAAGCCTCCACATCTGCAAGGTATATTTAATCCACTACGAGCACGTTTCAGGTTAACACCAAGGGAAGCAATTTTCCGGCTGACCAGCCTGCGCCGACAACACAAGAAGTTGCTCCAGAAGCGTGCAAGCGAAGTAGAGCGCCTAGTGCACGTTGCGTATGCTGATCTACCTCACCGACCCATGCGGAGGATGATGCTGGATACCTTCAGTCCCACAGTTGGAAACGCTTACCTGCAGGGACACTTGTTGGTCATGCAGCCCATTGACATAGCTGAAGCAGTCAGGGCCGGTAGCGAGTACCTGCAAATAGAGACGCCATTTGTAGAGCGTCAGGCTCATGTGCGGATGTTGGAAGAGGATACCGACAGAGAGGAAAAGGAATGGATGAGAACGGTTGCCAAGATCCTGTCCCAACGTGTCTCCACCACTACTGCAGTGCAGCAGACACATCACGTTCCCCCACCTGCTATACCGGATCCCATGACAACAGTTATGGACAGCCTGAAGCTCTTGACTGAAGAGTGACCAGACAAGACCAGACAAGACAGCAGACCAGACAAGCAGCTCTCCCTCCCCTGTTGGAGACAGCACCTACACCACGCTGCTTGGGCTGTGGACAGCTAGGTCACATGATAGGTGCCTGCCCCCGAACTCAGCGTGCAGTTTGATTTTCAGACACCCTAAGACAGACGGGAAACGGCTGGCGCCCGCAGTAGCGCCACTGGCAGTTGACTACAGCTGCGCAAACCGGACAACTCCCAAACCCCTTTAAAGTCCTGTAACTCAGAAGGCAAGTGGACAACCCCTCAAGACACTACAGACAGCAACCAACCACAACTGGACAAGCCGAACAACTCCTGATCCCCCTTTTAGTCCTGTAACTCTGGAGATGAGTGGACGACCCCCCAAGAGAGCACCGACGCCCGCTGACTGCAGCTGGACAACTCATCATTCCCCTTTTAGTCCTGTAACTCTGGATATGAGTGTACAACCCTCCAAGAGAGCACAGACGCCCGCTGACAACAGCCGGACAGCTCGCATACCCCATTTTAGTCCTGTAACTCTGGAGATGAGTGGACAACCCCCAAGAGAGCACAGACGCCTGCTGACAGCAGCGGGACAGCTCGCAGACCCCCTTCTAGTCCCGTAACTCTGAAAGTGAGTGGACAACCCCCCAGGAGAACACAGACACCCGCTGACAGTAGCCGAACAGCTCGCAGACCCCCTTCCAGTCCTGTAACTCTGGAGATGAGTGGACAACCCCCCAGGAGAGTGCAAATGGCAGCACCACCATTGGAGCAACCTTACCAGGCCAGTTAATTCCTGACTGGAAGATTAGCTTGTAGGCCAGCGTCCCTGTTGATTGACACAGGCTGCACAACCAACTTGCCGTCAAAACACCTGTATCAGCAACTGCCACAGTCAGTGAAGAAGACGTTGCAGCTTAGTTAGGCGCATGGACTCATGGCTGATGGAACTAGGATCCCCTTTTACGGCACACTGCAAGTGAACTTGCAGCTTCGTAAGCTGAGAACGAGCATTAACTTCGTCATTAGTGACGTTAATGAAGATGCTATTATTGGCATGCTGTTCCTCACCCTACACGAGTGTGCACTACGGTTTCCAGACTCCAAGGTCATCATTGACGGACATGTGCTACCTTGCACGAACAAACAAGGGTGACCACTTAATGATAGTGTCCGTCCAACACAAGCAAAGCTGACAGAGAACTACCTTTACCCCCCTGAAGAAGAAAAAGTCCCCATTCAGCCATCCACTGTAGAGGGAACTACATGTGGAATGCACCAAGCTGTGAAGAGCCCCCGCCACAGGAAGACGGCAAAAGATTTGAGCCGGATGGGGCAAAAGCTGTGAAAGCTAGGAGCAGAACAGTGTTCCCTCCGCTGGCTACGCCCCGCAATGGGGAGAGGGGAGCCCTGCCGCTGGAGAGAGGCAGCTACCATCTGACTATAAAACCCTCTGTTAAAAGATGCAGAGATGAAACAAGCAGGCAAAATGCAGAGGCATGCTATGAAAGTGCTCAACTGTGTCTAGATAGGAATTCCCGCGGCCCGCCTGGTGGAATGGCAAGAAAAGCAGCAAACAGACTCAAAGAGGCTGCAAGGGAAGTGCGAACCGTGTCATGCTTGTTTTCTAAAGAACCCCCAGGAACTCCCCGACAGCCTCCAGTTAACAGAATGACTGTAGCTGACCGTCGAAAGAAGTTGGAGAAGTGGCCAAAAACCCCCAGTACCCAAACACTTCCTGTGAGTAGTAATATATGAGCAGATCTCCCTACCAAGTGTTTTTTTGTGGATTTGATCTTGGGGGTTATGCAATGGGTTACGGCGTTGGCTGAATTCGCCGAGTTTATATTGTATTTCATTTGAGTGGCATTCGAGTGGCATTTAAGTGGCATTTGAGTTTTGATTATTTTTTTACTTAATTTGAAGCCGAGTTTATATTGTATTTTATTTGAGGGGTACTTGAGTGGCATTTGAGTGACATTTGAGTTTTGATTATTTTTTTACTTAAATGCTATATAGATTTTGAATGTATGGCATTTAAGTTTTGATAATTTCTTTTCATAACTCGAGCTCATATAGCATCTTGAGAGAGAGGAGAGAGGAGATGTATCTACCTTGAATAAATTCATTGTTTAAAAGCGAATCAATGTATGACTATATACATTTATTACATAATAAGTAGGGGCAAAATCTCCTCATATAATATAGCTAGATACATAATTCCAACTCATATATACATTGAATGCTATAAAATATATCGGATGATAAAGTTAAATATTCATAAATTCTTTATCGATATTTGTAAGGATGATGAAAGATTTTTTGTATTTTATATACATATATACATAGTTATAGTAACTGTGGTAAAAGAAGTCTATTATGAAGGTTTTTAAGCAAAAGTAGGCTCGGTAGATACTCCATCAGAACACACTCGTCTTTTAGCATAAAAATATGTGAGACCTCGTTTTATTTGGTTGTATGTCAACATTTTTTGATCCTTTACTACAAATCCTCGATTTTTACCCATAAACGACTTTTTTGTGTTCAATACATTTAGATAACTGTCTTTGTTCAATTGATTAATTCGTTTGTTCAAACCTTTTGAGCTAAACTTGTTTCCTTTTTCTCCCCAGCAGTAATAGGATTTAGAGTTAAGTGCAACAATTCCATCTCCGGTAAATTCCTCTTTAAACAGCCCCGGTGTTCTTTTTCCGTGTTTTAGTACTTTTTCACAACAGTCTTGTGTGCTCCATTCTAAATCCATTGTTTTGGTTCTTAAAAACTCATCCCTATGTTTGTCACAGTATGGGCGTGGAAACCAATCACCATATTCATTGTAAAACTCTTTTTTCATACTTGGTTTTACCAGTGTTTCTAATGTTCCGCTCAACGCCATGTATGCGCTATCTGTATCCATTTCAACATATTGGAAATCACTTCTGTCAATATATCTATAAATAAAAAGTTTGTTTCGAGTTCAATTATTTGGAAGTTTTACTTACTTACACATAATAATGGTAGGGAATTAGGTTTCACTTACTTATCCATAAAGTCGTAGTAAAACTGTAGCATTCTCAGTTTAGCATACTGTAGCACGGAGAAACCCAAGTGTACTGGAACATTCATAGTTAGCTGAAATGATGGTGATACTGATTAGCAAAGTAAACTTGTGGAATATAAATTTTGGATTGCAAAATAATTGTTTTAAAACTTACTAGCTGTTTACAGGTTATGATTTCATAAAAATCATCTGCTATCTCTTCCATGGCGATAAATTTGTTTCCTCTGATACGAAATGAAGATTTTCTGGCCCCTTCGATGAACTTGATGGTGGTATGTTTTTCTTTATCAGTGATTGTTTTTCCATAAGCAGCATTTCCTACCAACTTGCTAGTAGTAGCGAGTAATTCTTGACTAGGGTCTGCATCTCCCATTCTCCTAGCGTCTGAAACCGATGTTCCAAAAGCTTCAAAAGCTTTTCTAGGAATATATTCTATTAGCTGATAAACTTTGGTGACTTTCAATCCTTGTTTCAAGTACCATTTCAACAAAGGACTCATTAGCAATATCTTATCTCCGTACATACTTCCAACTAATGAGCGTTGAGGAGTCTTTAAAAACCCTTCGGCTTCAGCAAAGACTTTCATTTCATCGCTCAAGTGTTCTCTGGTTAACATCGTATTTTTAAAAATCGGGGGCATTTCGGAGAACTTTTCTTCCTCTTCCTCAGGAACTTCGATGTCACATTCAACAAATCCGTAGAATTCTTCTGATTGAACTCTCTCCAACACTTCTTCTTGATTCAGCTTTTTTTCAAGTATTTTAGGGTAGAAAGAATTGTAAAACGTGTTGACAAATTTTTGTAAATTTGTATGAGTTTTTACACGCTTCATCCAGTCACACTCCCAAATCGAGATTATAGTGTAACCTAATGCTCGAAGATATTCTTCATTTTCCATCGTAGTTTTAAACAAATTTGCTTTTGATTTTCTTCCACTAGCTTTAAGCTCTTGCTCTTTAGCGTTGTTATAAGAGCAGTCGTGTCCATGCCAAAAACATCCGTGGAATTGAAAGACATGACGATTTTCAACACAGAAACCATCAACTGGTAATCCTCGCTGTCCGAGAGTAACTTCTCCTCCATTGAGCTGATGTCTGATATTGATTTTTTTTGAGAACATTTGGAACTGTAACCAGCTATGAGCTATCTTGCTAAATTTTACTGGTTCAGCGACAAAGGAGTTTTCGATTTTTCTTCTTCGAGGATAGCCAGTAGGCATTGATTGCATCATACACCATAAATAGAGCGCATTTGCATCAACTCCATAGATTCTATCACAAATCTTTGCTTCTTTTCCCAACCAATGTTCTCTAATTTTAGTTATACCTTTTTCGTGATATCTATGCATCACTAGACTTGGCCCACCAACTATATTTTTCTTTATTAGAGGATAAAGTTCTGCATTGCAGTTGTCAAGCAGACAAATTGGGAGAGTCTGACGAAATGAGTTACCAAGTTCATCAAAATTCAAGTATGTAGAGAGGTATGGAGGGGGTGGTTGAGGTGCTTTGTTAAACATCCATCGAATCGCTAATCCTGGTAAAGATATACCATCTTTTAACATATCAATCCCATGCTCTCTGTAGATCGATCTTTGTCTTTCCAACGCTTGAACAAATGGTTTCACATCCAAGTTGTTGTACCATTTTAAAAAATCCCTCATTGTCTTCATGTCGTTATTTTTCCATGCTTCTTGACAAATTGTGTACTCTTCTTCACTGATATTCTTTTGTTTTAAAGAACTGTAAAAAGCTTCTCTTGGAGGTAGATGTTCTTGATTAAGTTGTTCCAAGTCTTTCATCCATTCATAAGGAAAAAATCCTTTTCCGGCTTCACATTTGTATGCTTTGAGATACATTTCATAGCTATATCCAGGAGCGATGAAGTTTGTACAATCTAAAAACAAAAAAGATCCTATTCCGATAACAGGCATCTTGGTTCATTTTTTTATAACAAAATCAAAATCTGTGTCGGAGACATCTTTCAATTTTTGAAGCAGTTTTCCTTTCATCACATTGACATCATAAGTCTGTGAATTGAAACCTAGAATAGGGAGTTTTTTCATATAGCTGTACAAATCATCCAGAACTTTTTCAGCTCCTGTTCAACGTCTGAAACGATTTTTTTCAAAATCACTACGAAACTTTTCTTCAGCTTCTTCCAGTCGTTGTAATTCACCTTCTATCTGTTTTATGATTCGCGAAAATTGTTTTTCCAATCGGCTATATGATTCTTCACTAATATCATCCAAGTATTCAATGAACTTTCCAACGCATTCATCATCATCCCCGTTATTGACAATACAACGCGGGTTGTTGAATCCTGGTACATTTGAACAAATTGAAATACTTAAAAGTTTATGCTCATTCGTGTAAATGGTTGTGTCTGTATCTCGATCTTTTTCGCAATTAGGTAACAAACACTCTATGTCAAATGTTGCAAAAAATGGATAGTATCTCAAGGAATCATCTGACCCGATATCTATCCCGAATTGAACCTTCAGTTTGTCGAATATTGTAGCAGTAGGACTGTATTGCCCTCCAGAAAACTGCATAGTTGTTGCCTCTGAGATTGAACATCTGTGTCTTTTCAGATTCCCCAATCTATCATAACAAGTAGAACAGGTTGGACATCTGTAGGCTTTGACATATCCTTCCAAGTTTGTAATAAGACTGAAGTGATTGATATAAAGATCCAAATATAGATTCTCCTTATAACTGGAGTTTGAATTCCAAATAACTGTTGAAGTCATATCATCATTTAAAGAAAACACTGTTATCTTCAGTTGAAATGCTCGCTCCAAAAGCAATAAATCAGCTTCTGTCACTCCTTTCCCATCACACCTTTTACCACTATCACCATAGATGAAACTATGATATTGTTGTTGGTACTCCTTCACCTCCTTAATTATCGGATCTTTTGCAATTCCACCGTTTTTTTGTAGTTCTTTGTGTAAGGCTAGACATCTAAAAAAACAAAGATTGTCGGTAATTCGTTTTCCTTTTGTGTTTTTTAACATGGTTCGTATGTGTCTGTTGTTAAGGAGGTGAGAGGGTAAATGCTCTGGTGGTGATCCAACTTTTCCCATTCCGAGTAGTTTGTAGAAATAAAACGAAATGTTTGTGATTAACATCAATCTCCAAGTCGTATTTGGTCTCCGTCTCAAGCTATTTGTACGATGATCAGTCTCCATAACATCAACAAAGAAGTCATCAAGATCTCCTTCAGTTTCAATCAGTTTAGCTTTTGGATATACAGTAGCATTGTTTGATGATGAGTGAAAGTATCGGAGTTCACCATCATTTTTATTTTCTAGTATACAACCTACGCTACAGTTGACTTTTGCTCTCGAGCTAGTAGTAATATATGAGCAGATCTCCCTACCAAGTGTTTTTTTGTGGATTGGATCTTGGAGTTGAGACAATGGGTTACGGCGTTGGATGAATTCGCCGAGTTTATATTGTATTTTACTTGAGGGGTACTTGAGTGGCATTTGAGTGGCATTTGAGTGGCATTTGAGTTTTGATTAGTTTTTTACTTAATTTGAACTTATATGGCATATAGATTTTGAATGTATGGCATTCAAGTTTTGATAACTTTTTTACATAACTCGAACTCATATGGTATCTTGAGAGAGAGGGGAGAGGAGAGAGGAGAGAGGAGAGATGGGAGATGAGAGAGGAGAGAGATTTTTTAGTTTTCTATACATTCATGTATATATGGTTAGTTATGTACATATTTATGGCTATATTTATATCTACATAGAGAGAGGAGATATATCTACATTGAACAAATATATTGATCAAAAATGAAAATTATATGATTATATACCTGATTACATAATAAGTAGGGAGTAACTGTATACATAATTATAACTCATAGGGTATCTAGATTTTGAATGTAAGGCATTTAAGGTTTGATAATTTTCTGTAATTCCGACTCATATGATATCTTGAGAGAGAGGAGATATATCTACATTGAATAAATACAGTGATTAAAAATGAAAGAATATGTGAATATATACATTTATTATGTAATAAGTAGGGAAAATCTCATATAATATAGCTAGAGTCAGTAAATACTAAGTAATAACAATTAATACATAGTCTTTTTTTCATTTCATTCAATTTTCATAAATTTTTTGCAAAAAGAAATCATTCTCTAAATGGTTAAATTTCATCTAATTGTACAAATTTACAAAAAAGGAGAATGTGATAAAATAGATATCATAATAGAGTGTAATAAGTTGAATATATAGAGTTAAAGTCTATAAAAACTTTTTAATTTGTAAAGTATTTGATGACTTTACAAGAAATATCATCACATTCAGGTTCAATGATGATGAGAAGATTTTCTTCAAGCTTAAGTTTACTATTTTCCGATATAGACAGAGAAAGTTTTGAAAAACCCTCCAAATCATTATAAATAAAAACTCTATAAATCGACGGTGTTGAATTTGTAATTGATACTGAATTGTTTTCGCATATGATGTATCTATCACACACACAATCAGAATTGTATATAGTAGAGTTTGTAGGACTTGGTTGTTCCAAAATTAAATCAACTAAACCCAGAGCTTGTGGAAGAGATGGAATTGACGGTGATAAAGCCGGAACTACTGGCTTGTTTGTAGTGGTTGTCGTCGGGGTTGTTGTCGTCGTTGTCTGTGGAGTTGTGGTGATTGTTGTCGTTGTATGTGGAGTTGCAGTGGTTGTTGTTGGAGTTGTTCTTCGAGTCGTAGTTAGTAATCCTTCATCGTATAAACGAATGTAATTTAAAGCTTCGTCGGTTTTGCAAACAAAGTAGTGTTGAGGCCACATATCATAAGTGTCACAGCTTCTACGTAGGTGAGTAGGTTCCATGAAACATGTGAGTCTACGCATACGATATTTTAAGTTTTTTCTTAAAATACAAGTTACTGAATCAATCGCTTCCATATTAAGAACTCCCCGAAAACATCCAGACGCTCTATGAGATAAAGTGAATGGTGTAAACTCTGTTACAAGACAATAACCGCTTAGGATTGGGAATAATAGGAGATAGATGCAATATCTCATTTTTTTTTTATTCAGAGAGAGAGACTTTTAACCTAGTTTATGCTTTCATCATCTAGAGTTAACTGTCTTGCATTTCGGTGGTCTTTGGTTAATATGCTTCAACTAAAGCTCTATATTTATAACCTTGGGATTGCATTTGTCTTTGGTATCTCCTTGACATGTGATACTGATGATAATCTTGTTTTGAACAGACTTCAAACTTTCAAAACTGGAAAATGACAAATTTACACCTTCAATACCATTGATGTTAGTGATGATAGTAGCTATTTTCGACTCCCTGTTGGTCAAACGATTGCATTCCACACATGCAAAGTTGGTTGTCTCAAACTCTTCTGTTGGCGGACAAATCAAACGTGAGGTGTTGTATTCAAATACACATAATTCATCATTCCAAAATAGTTTTGTATTTTGAGTAAGACCTTCCGTATTATTTTTAACCCCTATTGCGCATTCCTCCTGATTCAGAGTGTATTTTGTTGGTGTATCACAAGACACAGAATCTGTAGAAGTTATTTCCTTGCAGATCCAAGAAGCGCTTGGAGGGATGAAAAAACCACAATATAATAAGTCGGGAGGGTAGAGTCGCACACAGTTTTTTCCATTTTCATCTTTATATCGTATAGTCCTTTTGAAAGGTGAAAAAAACAGGACATCATTTTTATCCATAGCTCCGGCTATACATTCATCAATTTCGTTGGTATAGAATACTCCACCAACATTGGGAAATGTTAGTGCCAGTAGCAAGATAAATACGCAGCTCATTTTTTTAAATGTTTTCGCTTTCAGTGTTGAAAGTTGAATACTTTCTTTCTTGATGTTTTTTTCTATTTATATGTAAGAGGCTAGCGGCTTGTTCAGCTCTCTCAACCGATTTTGAAGATGTGAAACAATCTCATCAAAGTGGTTACCAAAATGTAAGTATGGTTCCAATCGAGATTGAGACAAAAGAACATGTGTTTCTGTCCAGCGAAATGAAGTCAAACCTCTTAAAATCGAAATATCTATCAAATCACCCAGTTCAGCATCTTTCAAACATTGCTTTATATCAACCAGTTCGATCGCTCTTTTGAGATCTTCAAAATCTATCAACTTGTCTTGCGGACAGCATACTTTTGGATCAAAGCTCCTAGAACAGTTTAAGCATTCGAGAGGATTTGCTCTTGAAATACAATTACAGCTCAAAAGCATGCTTTGTATTGATTTACGAACTAGATTGAATCCTAACACAAAATAAAATACTTCTTCGGTGATGAGTTGAACAAAAAGAGGATTCGAACGCTCTAAAGGAATGTGTTCAAAATGAGTCCTTATGAACTTAGGAACAAAATCAGCCAATGTGCCAATTGACTTGAATCCTTGAGTTTTTCCACTCATGTTTCTGCTGTAGTTCAGAGATAAATGAAGCAACTTTTTTTGTAGCAGTTCTTTTATGAGTCTTCAGATATATTTGTTGAATCAATAGTTATTATCGGATTGACTGAGTCTTCTTTTTCATCAAGAGTGTAAGCGTATGGGTATCCTTCTGCTATCGCAAGTAATTTATCCTTTAGTCGTTGATAAGCCAGTTTGCTCTGACTAGTAGGTAATAGGTAGGGATTTAATCGTGCTCTCAAATTTGTTAACAAAAAGGGAGACTTCAAATCATCAGTGGAAAGATCCAAAAAAGCATTAATCCATTCATCATGCACCAGAAAACCCATTTTAGCATTTTTCAAAACTTGTCTTCTATCAATCCAGTCGATAGCATCACCCAATTCTTTTTTGGTAGGTGTAGCGCCTTCAACCATTTCAGCATATCTTTTACAAGTGATACATTTGTCATCAACGTGTGAACAGTAACAGTTTAGTAGCGATAGATTGGTTGCTTGCTTGTAAAAACTTCCTCCTAGTACACAGTATACACATTCCTCCGTAAAATAAATCCTCAACATTTCATCAGAAACCTCAGCCAAAAAAGTCTTAGGACCTATAGCATCGGAAGCTTCTTGGTGAGCAAAGTCTTCAACACGTAGCATATTTGTTGTTATTCCGTTAAATTACAAAACGCGAATGATACGTTTTCAAATTGAAACATCTATTTAATCATTCATTACTTTTTCTTTTTTTTGAGGTTAATTGTTATGCTAGCTCATGTAGATCTTCATAAATGCTTTAATTTCAACCTGACAACCATCGATTGGGCAAGGTTTTACTTCTGATGAGCATTCAGTAAGCGCTTTTTCCTTACACTCACTACAGTAAATGAGATGACCACACGGAAGAGAGATATGATTTGCAATTACTTTTTTTTCATGCGTCTCAGACACACATTGAGCGAGTTTGCTTTGCTTAGTCTGATCTTTATCTTTTTTTAACGAATCAATTGATTTAGCATCACTTTTTAACAGCGGATCTTTATCTTTTTTTAACGAATCAATTGATTTAGCATCATTTTTTAACAGTGTTGACGAATTCTCAACAGTTGTAAAATCATTTTCAAAAATATGTAAGGCTTCAATCATAAAACCTATTCGCTCAAAAGGTTTTCCATTTAACACTAAAACTTGTTCGATATCGTTTTGACTGTATCCTAGTTTTTTGCAAATAAGTTTCATTTCTTCGGTGTCATTGTTGCGCGTTATTTGTTTTAATTTTTCTCGATATTTTTCAACCCGTCGCTTACACCTTTTGCCTTTTTCCGTTCGCATGTAAACATCCTCAACATACTCTTCACCTTTACTCCCGAGTAAAAAATAACAGTCTGGGAACCATCGACAGTGTTCCTCCCACGGTAGATCACTCTCTTTCCATTCTTTAAGTTCACTTGAGCAAAAGAAGCATTTCACACTATCCCCGAACTTAGTATAGTAGAAACCTGCATTGGAAAGGAGTTTCATGGAGACTTTACCCTTCCATTGTTTGAAACTGTCTTCTCTAGATGTTTCAGTAGCAAAACGTGGTGTATCAGCACGATCAATTGATATACCTAGAGGTAATACTTCTGCAGTTAAATCTCCTCTTCTGATCTTTTGTTCTTCCATCGTATAACTTTTGACAATTGAGATGTTTTTCATTTCATCTGCAAGTAGTTTCCTAGGTCTATACAGACGATTGTGAGTGTTAAATCCTCTAACAAATCGACAAAACGGAAAACTTTTAGCGTGTTCTTTCATCGGATGTTCATCTTCATCCTTCCAGTTTAGTAATACCCCTTGGCAAAAAACACATCGAACAGCGTTGTCTTTTTCAAGGTTATAGAAACCAGCTGCAGCCATGTTTTCACCACAATGTTTACCTACTCGTCTCCAATTTGTAAGAAATGATTTTCTTCGATAACTTTCATCAAGCATTAAAGCCTCTCTTTCATAAAAAGAGAGTTCATTGTAAATGAACTTGAAAAAGTCCGATGGGGAAAGTTGCGCAATAGTTTTTTGTAATTTTAATGACAAAAGACTACAGTGATTATCCGGATAAGTTGCGACGACATAAGTTATTGCAGTGGTATCAGGAAAAGTTCGTTGTAAAAACAACGATGAAGTAACGAGTAAACTATCATCTATCCATTCAGCGCAGTCTTTAGTATTTTCAAAACAATTTCGAGTTTTTTGCATTTCTCTTTTTTCATTATAAATAGTGTTTGCTACATATCTGTTGTTTGTTACTCGACACATTATTTATATATAATATAAGTAGTAGCTTCAGTTATTACTCAAGTTGAAGTTTTGTTGGAAAGTTCTTTTCCTTTGATCTAGTTCGTTGTTATTCTAAAAAAAATGATAATGCTTTATAGCAAAAAAAAAAAAAAAGACTAAGGTTTCAATTTTTTTCAATATACTTGAATTGATTACTATTATAATAGAACGTAAATACTTACATCAGAAATGAAGACTTGTCTTTTCTTTTGAATTAAAATGAATGATATTCCTAGTAGTTTGAACTTGAGAGCTGTTTTCTATAAAATTCGGATGAAGAAGGAGTACATTTTTCATTTTGAAGTCCTGAAATAATAAGAATAAACATAATTAAAACTTACATACAACATTTTTTTTGATATCTTAAATAGTGAATAATCTTGTTTTTTATTCAGAAAATGTCTTCACGCTTAAATCGATTACAATTAAAACAAAATATAAATACTTACATCACAAATGAAGACTTGTTTTTCTTTAATGAATTATATACATAGTTGTTTGAACTTCAGCTGTTTCCTATGTAACTCAAATGATGAAGAAGGAGGGTTGTAGTAGATGATGATGTAGTAGATCTTCTTCCTTCAGTTAGTTTGAACTTGAGAGCTGCTTTCTATAAAATTCGGATGAAGAAGGAGTACTTTTTTCATTTTGAAGCCCCTGAAATAATAAGAATAACCATAATTAAAACTTACATACATCATTTTTTGATATCTTAAATAGTGAATAATCTTGTTTTTTGTTCAGAAAATGTCTTCACGCTTAAATTGATTACAATTAAAACGAAATATAAATACTTACATCATAAATGAAGACTTGTTGTTCTTTGAATTAGATGAATTATATACATAGTTGTTTGAACTTCAGCTGTTTCCTATGTAACTCAAATGATGAAGAAGGAGGGTTGTAGTAGATGATGATGTAGTAGATCTTCTTCCTTCAGTTACTAACGATGAAGTGAATGCTTTCTGTATGAAAACAGTGCTTCTTATATAGCTTAAGTTGCACTGCTATGAATCAGCATTATTTTCACATGAATGGAAACCGTTGCTTTCGCGGGAATAACAAAATTATTTTCACGCGAATACAAACCAATGCTTTCGCGGGAATATATACTTTATTTTCACGCGAATGGAAACCGTTGCTTTCGCGGGAATAAATATTTTATTTTCACGCGAATACAAACCAATGTTTTCGCGGGAATAGATAATTTATTTTCACGCGAATGGAAAGCGTTGCTTTCGCGGGAATAAAAATTTTATTTTCACGCGAATACAAAGCAATGCTTTCGCGGGAATCAATATTTTATTTTCACACGAATGGAAACCGATGCTTTCGCGGGAATAAATATTTTATTTTCACGCGAATACAAACCAATGCTTTCGCGGGAATAAATAATTTATTTTCACGCGAATAGAAACCGTTGCTTTCGCGGGAATAAAATTTTTATTTTCACGCGAATACAAAGCAATGCTTTCGCGGGAATAAATATTTTATTTTCACGCGAATACCAACCATTGTTTTCGCGGGAAGAAATAATTTATTTTCGCACGGATGGAAACCCTTGCTTTCGAGGGAATAGAAATTTTATTTTCCCGCGAATACAAACCAAAGCTTTCGCGGGAATCAAAACTTTATTTTCACGCGAATGGAAACCGTTGCTTTCGCGGGAATCAATACTTTATTTTCACGCGAATGGAAACCGTTGCTTTCGCGGGAATAAATATTTTATTTTCACGCGAATACAAACCAATGTTTTCGCGGGAATAAATAATTTATTTTCACACGGATGGAAACCGTTGCTTTCGCGGGAATAAAAATTTTATTTTCCCGCGAATACAAACCAAAGCTTTCGCGGGAATCAATACTTCATTTTCACGCGAATGGAAACCATTGCTTTCGCGGGAATAAATATTTTATTTTCACGCGAATACAAACCAATGTTTTCGCGGGAATAAATAATTTATTTTCACACGGATGGAAACCGTTGCTTTCGCGGGAATAAAAATTTTATTTTCCCGCGAATACAAACCAAAGCTTTCGCGGGAATCAATACTTCATTTTCACGCGAATGGAAACCGTTGCTTTCGCGGGAATAAATATTTTATTTTCACGCGAATACAAACCAATGTTTTCGCGGGAATAAATAGTTTATTTTCACGCGAATGGAAACCATTGCTTTCGCGGGAATAAATATTTTATTTTCACGCGAATACAAACCAATGTTTTCGCGGGAATAAATAGTTTATTTTCACGCGAATAGAAACCATTGCTTTCGCGGGAGTAAAAAAATAATTTGCACGCGAATAAAAACCAAAGCTTTCGCGGGAATATCGCGTGAAAAAACTGCTGAGTCATAGATATATTATAGAGGTTTCATAGGGTTAATTAGTACAGCTTTAGCTATTTAAGAACCAGTGTTTTCACACAGAAAGCATCCAGTTCTACAATAGCTAGCAAGGAAGCAACATCTACACACCAACTACTACATTTACTTGAAACTCAATAAGGTGAGAATTACTAAATAATTCTTTAACATATACTGATAAAAAACTTCAACTAGTTTTGCTATAATACTTCAGAAAGTTAATTTTATGTTTTAATATTTTGTTCTTATTAATAAAAGATCAAATAGTTTCACCATACCGCATCAGAAAAATTATTATGGTTTTGATTATGTGTTTATTTTATAAATATCTAGTTAGTTTATTCTTTTCAAAATATTTTTCAAATTCCAGCCATTTGTTACATATTTTTTACTCTCTTTTCAGTTCCAACTTCCGACTGAACGCTCTGAATATGAATGAAGACCGTAATACCTCATTTCTCTCAACATTCGAGCCATACTCTGATGATAAAGAAAATATCCCTCCTGATTCACATCTAATAAGAAGGAAACTGAACACAATTCGACCAAAGCCATGGGATTCGGATAGAAATAAAACGATTGACTATACTTGGACTTTGAAAGCGCCATCTCCTTCTCATCTTTCCTGCTTGTCAAAAAATGCTGCTAGTTTGCTCAATTCTTGCGATACCAATGACAGAGTAATGATTGGAAGGTTTCAACCACTTCACTTAAATCAAACGCCGTCACTTCTCGAGATAGTCTCCATCGAACAACCAACTGAGGATGTATATAAAAACTTATGCATTATCCGCTACAATATCGAAACATTTGGCAACAGACGACAAGTGAGGTCTATGGTGAGAAATGAGGATTACAACAAATTAGCTCCAACACAACCAGATGTTCCAAAACTGGTGGTTTTTATGGGATTCGATTCAGACAAGCATCCAATCTTTCACCCTATCAACTTCCCATCCAATATTTCCCTTGAGGAAGCTAAACAGCTAAGTAGATTAATAAAAAAAAAAACACCTACTCAGTTGATCAGTATGGTTCGTATCGCAACGCTCTCGCAATTTGCTGTTGGAAGTGTAATCAGTTTTGAATCTCCTCAAATATCAACTCAGTTAACATTACCTAATGGAGATGTGGTGATGAATGCGCTACTGGTAAACTACAGATGTTTGCAATATGATGGTTTGATGATGGGAGTTCTATATATACCTGAAAAACACGCTAGCAACATCAAACAAATTGGAACAGGAGTCATACTTGTAAGAAATCGTGAAGTTAGTAGATTTGGTTATCATCGACATGATATAATCACATTCACAGCATTACAAGCAATAGAAACGGCTCAAAACCTATCCAACAAACTTGATGATTCCAACCAGATGAAGTACTTTACTACAGATGAGGTTGTTGAGAACAAGGTCTTAGTGCTTTCAATGGGAGTGGGAAACACATCTTCTACATCTTTGAGAGAACCAGCGCCCCCTGGTGAAAACTATATTCAAAAAGAGCATGTCAGACAAGACAACACAGTGAGTATTTTTTATTCAATGTAAACTAACTGATATAAGTAATACTTCCAATTAGATAATATTTATTTATAAAGCAATTATTTTTTGTTTTGCTTTAGATAGAAGAGAGAGAATCAAAAACGCTTGATGAAAATTATGCTCAAGAAAAAACAAACTGAACAATATAACTTGGTGAGTTACTTCCCTTTACTATATAATGTTAACTAACCAATGTAAAAAGAACTATAATTCAAATTTATGTAATTATTTTACATTTTTGTTTAATCATCCTATACTAATACATAACTTTTGATTTTAGTTCATTATGGAATCAAAAGTACATAGAACAGAAGTCTTCCTTCCTAGTTATAACATCAGTACAACAATGACAACATTGTAAAGAAAAAGACTATCAACCATTGATTGTCATTACAAGTTGTAGTGCTTTGAATTACTTAGTATTTACTAACTCTAGCTATATTATACAAGAATATTTTGCTACTTATTATGTAATAAATGTATATAATCATATATTGATTCAATGTAGTCTCCTCATTCTTCTCTTCTCTCTCAAAATATCATATGAGTTCGAGTTATGTAAAAAAATTATCAAAACTTGAATGTCATGCATTCAAAATGTATATGCCATAAGTTCAAATTAAGTAAAAAAATAATCAAAACTCAAATGCCACTCAAGTACCCCTCATTATGTAATCAGGTATATAAACATAAAATTTTCATTTTTGATCAATATATTTGTTCAATGTAGATATATCTCCTCTCTCTATGTAGATATAAATATAGCCATAAATATGTACATAACTAACCATATATACATGAATGTATAGAAAACTAAAAAAACTCTCTCCTCTCTCTCCTCTCTCATCTCCCATCTCTCCTCTCTCCTCTCTCCTCTCCCCTCTCTCTCAAGATACCATATGAGTTCGAGTTATGTAAAAAAGTTATCAAAACTTGAATGCCATACATTCAAAATCTATATGCCATATAAGTTCAAATTAAGTAAAAAACTAATCAAAACTCAAATGCCACTTAAATGCCACTCAAATGCCACTCAAGTACCCCTCAAGTAAAATACAATATAAACTCGGCGAATTCATCCAAGGCCGTAACCCATTGTCTCAACTCCAAGGTCAGATCCACAAAAAAACACTTGGTAGGGAGATCTGCTCATATATTACTACTCGAGCTCAATTGTCTCCAAACTTTTTTTAGCAATTCTAACACTCTTGAATCATGATAGTCATTTTGGTAGGTATCAGCTTGGTCTCTTGGAATCCCATCCCAAAGTCTTACATTTAAAAGTTCTATGACTTTTCCAGCTCTATGTTTCGTTTTCATAGCTCCCCAATATCTAGCTATCAAATCATCCCATTCTTCATCTTGAAAAGTTGGAGCTGTGCTATCATCAACAATACCTAGGGTTGATGCTCGGGTAGGTCTTTCAAAATTTAAATCTTCCATTTCTTCTTCTTCTTGTTCTTCCTCTTGTGCTTCTT
The DNA here is from genome assembly GCA_945261195.1 of Cryptosula pallasiana. Lineage (NCBI taxonomy): Eukaryota > Metazoa > Bryozoa > Gymnolaemata > Cheilostomatida > Cryptosulidae > Cryptosula > Cryptosula pallasiana. Next base: position 22,131,412 of record OX183136.1, read on the forward strand.
CCTCTTCTTCTTCTTCTTCTTCTTCATTTTCTATCATTGGATCATTCTCATTTTCTTCAACTATCTCCTCCACAACCGGCTCTATATCTTGAGCTATTATGCTAGTCTTTGGTGGTGAAGGCTCAGCACCAAATCCTATTTGATTGATTGTTTCATCGGGTAAACGAAAACAAATGAGATTTTCTTCTAACCATTTCCAATTAGGGGAAATTTCAGGGGTTTTTTCTTCTACATTCTCCTCCCGATAATTTAAACTTTGTCTACAATAGAAATGTTAACATATAATAGTTGTTCTATAAAACATTCACATACATTTTATATAAAATGTAACAGAAGAAAAAAATGACTTAAACACCATTATCAATTAATTTTTAAAAATGGAATTAGGAAAAGAGACTCAAACATTATTATTAGTTAAGTTTTTAAAAACTTACTGTGTACTATGACATGAATTCCCAACTCCCTCTTTTACATTAATTCTCTGATATTCTGAGTCCTGTCTACAATAAAGAGATAACGCACTATTTTTGCTGATTCATGAGATGAGTATAAAAAAAAACAGCAAAAAATTACTCTACTAATGTTATTAATTTATGATTTTAAAAACTTACTGCTTATCAAAGGTTATTGTATTTTCAGTAGTTGCTGAAACTTGAAAAGTCGAAGGTTTGTCTTGAAAAGCATTTTCAAGTTCCATCTCCATTTCATTTTCATAATCAGCATCGCATTCATCATTCATGTATTCATTATCAGCGTTTGAAAAACTGATATCATTTTGATTTTTCATGAGCCATCCCCATTCCTTATGTATGTCTACATCAGTATCATCCTCTTCTGTTTCCATAGCACTATAATAACAATAAAATCATTACTTTTTAATAGAAGTGACAATAGCACATAAAAAGGTAAGTTAAATGTCTCAGCTAATAAATTTTACCTTGTGAATAAAACTCCTAGTAGTCAGTTGGTATATTATATAGTAGATGTTGAGGCTTCAGTTACTGTTGTTAGAACGAGTGATTTAATATGTGAAAGCATTACTTTTTAAGTAGACAAAAACTTAAGTGAGATAATTAAGACAGATAATTAAGTCTTAGCTTCAATGAAAATTTTCAAATTCACACAGAAAAACTTTTAATAGTCAGTGGATGTAGTAGTAGATGTTGCTCCTCCGATCACTGTTGTAGAACTGGATGCTTTCTGTGTGAAAACAGTGGCTCTTAAATAGGTAAAGCTGCACTGGTTGAACTCTATGAATACCAACCTTCTTTATAATATAACTATGAATCAAAATTTTGTCCACGCGAAAACCAATGCTTTCGCGGGAATAAATACTTTATTTTCACGCGAATGGAAACTGTTGCTTTCGCGGGAATAAATAATTTATTTTCACGCGAATAGAAACTGTTGCTTTCGCGGGAATACAAATTTTATTTTCACAGGGATACAAACCAATGCTTTCGCGGGAATAAATACTTTATTTTCACGTGAATGGAAACTGTTGCTTTCGCGGGAATAAATAATTTATTTTCACGCGAATAGAAACTGTTGCTTTCGCGGGAATACAAATTTTATTTTCACGCGGATACAAACCAATGCTTTCGCGGGAATAAATAATTTATTTTCACGCGAATAGAAACTGTTGCTTTCGCGGGAATACAAATTTTATTTTCACGCGGATACAAACCAATGTTTTCGCGGGAATAAAGACTTTATTTTCACGCGAATGGAAACAGTTGTTTTCGCGGGAATAAATAATTTATTTTCACGCGAATAGAAACTGTTGCTTTCGCGGGAATACAAATTTTATTTTCACGCGGATACAAACCAATGTTTTCGCGGGAATAAAGACTTTATTTTCACGCGAATGGAAACAGTTGTTTTCGCGGGAATAAATAATTTATTTTCACGCGAATAGAAACTGTTGCTTTCGCGGGAATGCAAATTTTATTTTCACGCGGATACAAACCAATGCTTTCGCGGGAATAAATAATTTATTTTCACGCGAATAGAAACCAATGTTTTCGCGGGAATAAATGATTTTATTTCCCGCGGATGAAAGTCAATGTTGTCGCGGGAATAAATACTTTATTTTCACGCGAATGGAAACCGTACAAAGTATTTATTCCCGCGACAACATTTACTTTCATCCGCGGGAAATAAAATCATTTATTCCCGCGAAAGCATTGGTTTCTATTCGCGTGAAAATAAAATATTTATTCCCGCGAAAGCAACGGTTTCCATTCGCGGGAAATTAAAGCATTTATTCCCGCGAAGGCAACAGTTTGCATTCGTGTGAAAATAAAGTATTTATTCCCGCGAAAGAATTGGTTTCTATTCGCGTGAAAATAAATTATTTATTCCCGCGAAAACAACGGTTTCCATTCGCGTGAAAATAAAGTATTTATTCCCGCGAAAGCATTGGTTTGTATCCGCGTGAAAACAAAATTTGTATTCCCGCGAAAGCAACAGTTTCTATTCGCCTGAAAATAAATTATTTATTCCCGCGAAAACAACTGTTTCCATTCGCGTGAAAATAAAGTCTTTATTCCCGCGAAAACATTGGTTTGTATCCGCGTGAAAATAAAATTTGTATTCCCGCGAAAGCAACAGTTTCTATTCGCGTGAAAATAAATTATTTATTCCCGCGAAAACAACTGTTTCCATTCGCGTGAAAATAAAGTCTTTATTCCCGCGAAAGCATTGGTTTGTATCCGCGTGAAAATAAAATTTGTATTCCCGCGAAAGCAACAGTTTCTATTCGCGTGAAAATAAATTATTTATTCCCGCGAAAACATTGGTTTTCGCGTGGACAAAATTTTGATTCATAGTTATATTATAAAGAAGGTTGGTATTCATAGAGTTCAACCAGTGCAACTTTAGCTATTTAAGAGCCACTGTTTTCACACAGAAAGCATCCAGTTCTACAACAGTGATCAGAGGAGCAACATCTACTACACTTTCCATTGCAACTACTAGAAACTTTCTCTTTATAAAAGGTAAAATTTAAAAAACTTATTATTCCCTACCTAACAAAGATCAAAATTAGTTTAGCTATAATGTAAAGTATGAAATAAATAATCTTTTAGTTCCACATGAAAAGCTGAATTATATGTTATTTCTTTCTTTTTTAGAACACTATGGAGGATTTTTCTGCTTCTTACACGGATTTAAAGCCAATCGAAAACAAACAAAAAACGTTCAAAACACCCAAAAGAAAAAACTCTAACTCTGTCACAAAAGAAGCAGCGATAAAGAGACGACCTCTTCCAAAACTGGTTTTACCCACAACATCAAACAATATGGAACAAAAAGAATTGCTCACTGATGCTGACAAAGCTCTCAAGATGGCCAAATCTCTCCAAAAATGGAAGACATGTGATTTGAAAAAGATTGGAGGGTTTCTTACACTAGCATCACTTCCTGTTCCATCAGTTTTGCAAATCGTTTCTATTGAACAGAGTACTGGTGCATACGGAAACTACTACATTCTCACTTATCTTGATAATTCAACTGGAGCGAATTTTCAGAAAGTTGTTTGTCCAAGTAGAGTAGTTGAAAGCTTCAATGTTGATAACTACCCATTACCTTTCAACATTTTGTACTTGGGTGAGATGGAAAACTCAAAAAAACCAGAGACTACTTACTACAATGTCAAACGTATCAGTACAAAACGATTAACCACAATGGAAGCTACTGCTGAAGCTGAAAAACTGAGAAAAATGAGTGAAGAAGAACTCAAACTCGCTTACGACATCGATTATCTCAGTAATTTCAAAGATTGCTCCATTTTTGCTTACATCGAAGTTGTAGAAAGATTCATTCCTTTCCGATTCAATGGAGAAGAATCCATTGTAAATTGCATTCGCTATGTCACTGAAAAGAATGGAAAAAGAGAGACGAGAACGCTTTTACTACCAATCAGATATAACGAGGAAGCTAAAAGATGTGCACCTGGTGTGATGATTTACAAAGGAAAAAAACAGAGTAAGAATGGAAATCCTATTCCATACCACAATGTTGTCTTCATTTCTTCAACCAACGCTAGTGATTGGGAGCAATATTGCACACAAACAAGTTCCAATGAGGTGCTAACAAAAACGAATAATGAGGATGAAGTTCTTAAGGAATTCCTAGAAAACGAATTACAAGATTTTGATGAACCACTTGGTGTTGATGGTATGTAAACTCAATATCAAATGCTGACAACAGGTAGTCTCAAGCAGATAATGAATGAATAAAAAAAAGCCTGTGTATTCATTGACATTACAAGTTGTACTGTTTTGTATTACTTACTATTTACCGACTCTAACTATATTATATGGAAAGATTTTCCCTACTTATTATACAATAAGTCTATATAATCATATAATAATTCATAGAAAAGTCTAAAGGTTCTCAGGTGATTAACTCACCAAAAGTTCCGGTTTTGCAAAACATTTAAAGATCTTCCTATCCTAAGCATTATACGAGTGACTGTACTTTTTTATCCAGTTGAAATATCTAAAAACTTCAGTAACTTAGTACTTACTGACTCTAGCTATATTATATGAGATTTTCCCTACTTATTACACAATAAATGTATATATTCACATATTCTTTCATTTTTAATCACTGTATTTATTCAATGTAGATATATTTCCTCTCTCTCCTCTCTCTCAAGATATCGTATGACTCGGAATTACAAAAAATTATCAAACCTTAAATACCTCGCATTCAAAATCTAGACATCCTATGAGTTATAATTATGTATACAATTATGTAAAAAATTATCATGACTTGAATGTCATACATTCAAAATCTATATAACATATAAGTTCAAAGTAAGTAAAATAATAATCAAAACTCGAATGCCACTTAAATGCCACCCAAATGCCACTCAAGTACCCCTCAAATAAAATACAATATAAACTCGGCGAATTCATCCAACGCCGTAACCCATTACATAACCCCAGATAATGACCCCACAAAAAAACACTTGGTAGGGAGATCTGCTCATATATTACTACTCCTGTGGAGCCAGACGGAGTGAGTCAGAGTTGTGAACAACTCTGCAGCTTGAAGAAGCTACTCATACCCACGAAAGACACAGGAGGAGAAACACCTACTGATAAGATGTCTAACCATTGTCTGGAGCTCAACGATACTGGGGATCTGCTGGATCTTGAGTGCTACCCACCTACACAACTAGAAACGGAACTAGATGCAATACCTACAGCGGAGCTGAATACAAAGACTGAGAAGGAGGAAAAGGTCAAGCTGGCTGAGAAGGAGAAAGAGGTTGAGCAATTAAATAATGCGTTTTCAAAATGGCTATTTGAGAATTGCACACCACGAGATCCGTTAGCACTACGGAGTGGTAGCCCGCCTAGCTATGCTAAATCTGTACCTCTGGACTCATCACTCGCTGGTGACAGTAGAGTATGCTCTTTTCCACAAGTTGGTACTGCTGACACCCTTGTAAGGGCAGTAGATAAAAAAGAGTGGGAGATTAAGTGCTTACCACTTGATACTGCCTGCCTGCCCACCCGGAATGACTCCCTAACAGCCCGGAGCACCTCCATACCGGCTTGAGGCAACCCTGTACCAGCCCGGGGTCTTCCAGAGATTCAGTCATGAGAGACTGAAGGGTTACAAGGCAGTAGTTATCCTTGTAGAGCTTACTGGCAGAGAAAGCCTGCAATGGCAGCTAAGGGTGAAGGTCCCACGACCTCTTCACCACCAACCTTAGTGCCACACAACACAGTGCACCACACCCCGGCACGGGATGTTGCTTGCACCCCCACGGTACAGTGGGAAGAGGTGAGAAAGGCGCTTGCTTTCCTTAGAAAAGGAACGGAGGTCTCCTAAAGTTGAGATAAGGAAGGTTCTGTCAGCACTAGAACTTCTAGGGCCACTGCTCTCACCCATACATGACACTATGGTACACCGCAATATAGTCAGCCCATTAACATGTTGAGTGAAGCTCATCATGCACCTGTTGTTGTGGACTCACGGTCACAAGTGAACGTGACGCCCAAGCTCACTGTACTGTTGGTGCAAGCACCCAGCCCTCCTGTAGAGGAGGAGACAGAGGAGAGGGCTCCCGTTCCTCTGACGCCTACCATAGACGACGAGCCAACCACCTCGTGGAAGGAGAACGGCAAGAGGATTCCAACGAGATGGCGTATGCTACGCTGGATTGCTATGGAGACGGAGGAGCGGGTGAAACATTTGCTACAGGAGGCGAAGGAGTACACTTGTATCAAGTGTTATTACCAAGCCCGAAACATTTGGCAGCTGAGGGTACACACTCTGCAGCATTACCAGAGGCATTACTGCCTGTGTCACTATGCAAGTGAAAGCCCCGATGCAGTATACTCGCATCAGGGCAAATTCGATGCTCCAGGAGATGCCATCCATTACCAAAAGACGGGGACCATCTATATCGTAGATCGTCCAAGCTACTCCCGTTTCTGTGAATTCATTGAGTGGAACAATGCACCTGAGTTCAGACGGTGCCAACCTACGCACCAAGGGGAGCCAATTCCCAGGGTGCCTGTGAAGAAGAGACTGGGCTCTCCAGTGCCCAAAGAGGAGCCCAAGAGGAAAATAGATAGCCAGGGCAAGTGCGTGCCAGCTCCCTCGAGTTACAAGATACCCAAACGGACAGCCAGTCCACCCAGCACAACCTGTATGCCAATCCCAGAGGATGCCAGCACCAAGACGAGTGGAGTGGAAGTGCCTAAGCCTTCACGCAGCTTCCTACAGCACAGTGACCGTTTGGCCACTTACATAGAGGAGCATGTCACTGCCCTCGAGCAGCAGCTTGGAGAGCTGCGGCAACTATTAATTAGTCAGACTCTGTCCGATGAACAGACTACAGTGGCAAAGTCCGAAGCACGGCTTATCACCGCGGAGGTTGAACTGCTGCGTCTGCAAGTGACCAGCCTGAGGGGCCCTCTCTTCTAAAAGAGACGCCAGACTATATATGTTATTTATTCTATATTTATACCCCAATTACTATGTTACATATCTGTAGCACATTATACAAATATATATAACCTGGGTACAGGTGTTATCCCCACACATATCTGCTCTTGATATTCTGTTATTAAAGCCAGGCTATGACTTAAATGGAGAGAGGTATGTCGTAGATTTTGATGGACACTAGAACTAAACAGGATGTTTGCTCTCCACCCTTGCGAGACAATGCGCAAGACTTCGACCCACAGCGTTCGGTCAACAGCTGTTTGGGTGGAAAGTCTTACTCTGCTGGTGGCATAGTGTGCAGGGCCGGTAGTGACCCCTACAGGGCCGGTATTGACCCCTTACCGACCCAGTATAGCTGTACCGGGCCGGCACAAGATGGCTGACATAGATGATGATCTACAAAACCATGTAGGAACTTAGTCAAGGTCAGGAACAGGAATGGCCTTTCCCTGGATTACCGACTTCATGGACCATACTCTATCTACAGCCTGGGAGCCCTGCAGGACCACTGATTGGACAATAGGAGACAGGACTCCACCCATAGTCACTTGGCACTTCCCTTATTCAACCTTATTGCATTGTTTGATTGGTTCCCTATTTATATAACTGATTGTATTGGCTAGTTTGCTTCCTGTGCTCTAGCTATTATATGTTTTATACCTGTTAGCTATCCTATAAAAGGAGATACTTTTGTCTTACTCTTGGCATTCATTCTCATGTTGCCAACCTAGAGGATTAAACACCCTCTAGCACCTTGTCTTTGAGAATATAGCCACTTACACAAGCACTACGCTGTATTGTTTGTCTGAGCCATGGGCTCCTGCCTCACCGGGTAATTCGGTTACCCTGCACAGTTGTCACTGTTGCACAGTACAGTGTCCCCTCTGGAGAGAGACAGAATACTTGAGAATAGTGGATGTCCGTGGTAACCAGACCGAAATCCATTACAATAACAAAAACTCGCGATAGGCTGTTCTGAAGTGAAGTATGAATAATGTCAAATATACAGTATTCTCATATTGAAAAAAAGTATTGATTTCTTTGATACCATAGAAAATAATTATTTTTGTAAGCATTTATGTTAGTGTTATTTAAACTGTCATGAGATTATTCTTCTATGATTAACAGTCGGCTACTATTAGCATTTAGAATTTTAAGCTATTTGTTATTTAAAGTTTGACATGAAAGTTGAATGGTACAAGAAAACGGTTTATAATTCATATTTCTTTATAAGTGGTAATATAAGCATGCTATTTCCGCCTTTATTACTTTTTTCAAATGAAAACTTTTTTTTATAATCCCCAGATAGCCAGGAGACATTCTGAGCTTTCAGATGGATGGTAATTTAAAGCCTTATTATGTCAATTTGCTCCATCATGAGCTGTTGAAAATTAGTTTTTTTCTACAACTTATGGTCTAGTCCAGCCATGCCCAACTTGCGGCCTATTTAAAAATGGCGGCCTTTTGAGTTGTGAAATGCGGCCTTTTTGAATGATGTCAAAAATAAAAAAACGGTTTTGTTTCATTTGCAAACTCATGCAATAAGTAAAATAATTTCTGACTTGGGTCAATAGAGCAATCTCAGATTTTTTCATTTCCAGAATAGGGAAAACCCCATAATTCGTGCTCGGATGGTCCAACCCGCAATACTAATTAATCATCATTAGTGAGCATCATTAGGTAACTAGCCAACTAGTCAGCAACATGAGTTCAAGTAAAAGAATACAAACAATTGAACAGGAGAACAGACAATTTAACGACACTTCGACAGATGAGTTCTTAATGGTACCTCTCCCTTCTGGAGGGATGCCTTGCATGGAATGTAACAATACCATAAAAACCATTAAACGAGCCACTGCAAAGTCACACTTTGAAGCCAAGCATGGTACTACCTATGCTGGGATGACTGTGGAGTTTAAGAAGGAAAGAGTAGAGGCGTTGAAGCACAGTAGACAGAAGCAACAGACCATGATGAGAGGCCCTACTGATTAGAATAAAAGAGCAGTACTTGCAAGTGCTAAAATCGCATATGTTCTCAACAAGAAAGGTGAGATTGTTTTTTCAAACAAACAAAATATTGGCTTTTGTGATAACCATCGCTTGTTTTCGATTGACTCGTCAGGGCTCAGAAAAGTTATGAATGTACAAACTATCTGCACACACAGACGCAATGATGTGATAAGGTAGAAAATTAATTTTTTTCAGGTAAACCATTTATGCATGGCAATATGATAAAAGAATGTATAGAGATCGCTGCTGATAATGTTTGTGATACTGAGAAGGATGAGCAGTCTTTCAAGAAAATATCTCTTTTTCGCATGACTATAACTCACAGAACAGAACAACTGAGTCACAATATTTAGGTGCAGTTGCAGGATAGGATCAAAGGTATGGTGGCATTCTTACATGCTCTCGATGAGTCGACAGATATGGTTGATACTGCACAGATTTCAGTCTTTATTCGTGGTGTTGATAAAAGTCTGAATGTCACAGAAGATTGGTTAGCTTTGAGAAGTATGAACGGCACCATAACTGAGACAGATATTTACAATGAGGTAATGGCTGCTATTGATGGGAAAAGACTTGATCTAGCAAAGCTGAATGCTATCGTCACTGATGGAGCACCATCTATGAAGGGAGTGAGACATGGGTTCACCAAACTGCTACTTGACAAGATGGAAGCTGACAACATTGTCCCTCGGCCACCAGCTTTGCACTGCATTATTCATCAGGAGAATCTTGCAGCAAAAACTCTCGGCATGTCAAACGTCATGCAGGTAGTAAAAGAAGCGGTGAAGTTTATCAGATCCAGAGGTCTCAAACACAGGCAATTCAGGGAATACCTTTCAGAATTAGACACAGAATATGAGGATGTCCCATACTTTGCAAAAGTAAGGTGGTTGCCGAAGGGAAAGACAATGGAACGAACATACAAACTGAGAACTGAAATCCAAACTTTCTGTGGATCAAAGGGCAAAGATTTACCAGAATTCAGAGATCCAGAATTCCTCAATGACTTCGCATTTCTTGTTGACATCCTCACACATCTAAACCAACTCAACACAAAGTTACGAGGCTAAAATCAGCTTATATCAGATCTGCATCATCATGTGGTATAAAACCTTCCTGAATGAGCTGAGAGATGAATTTGAAAATAGATTCATGGATTTCAAAAACATTGGAGAAGATATCTGCGCATTCTCAGCCATAACAAGTGTTGATGTGCCACTCAACCTGAAAGTAGAGGTCATACAACTAAAAAATGACCTAATCTATTCCCCTCTGTATGCACCAGGTGAAAACTTGCTCAAGTCATATCAAAGCATACCACCAAAAAACTATCCAAGAATAAGAGAGTTCGCTGGCCACATGATCAGCATTTTCGGCAGCACATACCGCTGTGAGCAGTAATTCTCCAAAATGGGTTGCGCAAAGAACAGATTCAGATCTCTACTAACCTACTCTCACCTGACCGATATATTGCATATCTCTGCGTCATATATACAACCAGATTATAGGACACTTTTGGCCACTATACAATGTCAGCCATCTCATTAAATAGCCATTTACTCAGATGTATGTCATCTTAAAAACAATAAAAGTTGCAAACTTTACACAACCCAAGTATTCACATTTGTATAAAATAATTTGGCGGCCTTTTAGAAAGGTGGATAATGAAAGTGTGGCCTAATTGAAAAAAAGGTTGGGCACCCATGGTCTAGTCACTCAAGCATTTGGCTCCAGAGGGACGCATGATGAAGGCAGTTGGCCACACTTTGATTACTTCACTTAGGTTTACACGACGTCCAAAAACTCAATCTACTGCGAATTAGATTTTTGTGTTAGCTATAGCTGCAGTGCACTCTTATTTTGTTGTTGCTAACTCAAAGCATTTCCGTGCGATTGTGTCCTTGTTCTTAACCATAATCTAACTATCAGTAGTTCTAGTACGCATAGGCTTGCTTACTAAAAGCTAATAAAATATTGTAGTGGATTTTGGGGGCTTCCAATCCACCAACTAAGCGCTGCATTCAGCTGAACTTCTTGTTCACCAGCACAGGGAAGTCGGTAGCGTTTTGTTGGTATGCTTCCACCAGTAACCTTTTATCTAGAAGTAACAACAGGCCGGTACCACACCGAATAAGAAGTGAAGGAGTGTTCTCTTATCCACCACTAGCATAAAGTCCTCAGCTCAGACGCACAACACGGAGCTTTAGAGTAGTATGCATTTATTCTTGCAAAGAACAGGAGTAAGAACAAGTCCCAATACAAACTGATTTAAACATGGCAAAACCTCTGCTTTTCATAAGCACGGCACAGGAAGTAACATAGGGCAATGGCCAATGACACGGAATGAGGGCATAAAACAGCAAATAGACATACAGATACGATTATCGACAAATGAGATGCGGCATGCAAGTTAAATAAGTGTGGTACCCAGGAGTGGTAGGGGGAGTAATGGGCTCTCTCCAGCCAGTCACAAGCAATTTTAGTTCCTGTTCCTTTTTGCGCACCAGTTTTATTGTTATTTATTTTGTAATTGTATGAATAACTAAAAGTTTTTTTGTGCAGGGAATGTTTTTATTACGGTTTGTATGATGAGTTAGATTGTGGGGTTTGATTATTGCATAAAAATGAAATGTTGTATTGTTGTATTGCTAATGAAAGCTAAGATGTCGACAGACGAAGATGTGGAGATGAAAGTGATGAATGAAAATGATACTTTTGATGGTACTACTAGTGAAATTGTAGATGTTTTAACGAGTCTGATGCAAAAAATACTAATATTTATGATGATATTAGTATTATTCATAGGATTTTCCACTTTTGGAGGCATTACTGAATTTAGTGTATATGGAAATGCTATGAAGGAAATACAAAAGAAGGGAGAACCTCTCACTATCGAATCATAAATGAAACTATTGCCGGATGACAAACATCTCATTCATCATGGGTTGTAATTTTGAAAGCTTTGACGAGAGGATGCGATCTCCTTTTACGATGATGATTGCAGGTCCGACTGGTTCAGGGAAGAAAGAAGCGATTTTACGCATGTTTGAAGCTAGTCAGACTATAGCTCATCCTCCAACGGTGAAAAACATTACTGTTATGAAGCCCATCACAAAGCTTTTGACGATGTGACCAGAGTGATATTTCACGAGGGAATGATAGATATAGCAACGGGTTTTCCCAAAGATGGACAGAACAGATGATTGATAATTGATGATTTGATGGACGAAATTTATGGTAGAGCTAATGCCAATTCGTTGTATACAAAACATCGCCATCGTTTGACCATTAGTGTCTTTTATATTTTTCAGACTCTGTATTTAAAAGAAAATTGTACACTTTCCTTGAATAGTCACTACTTTTCCCTTTTAAAAACCTTAGAGAAGCTTCTTTGATTACCCATTCAGCTCGTCAATGCTTTCTCGGAAGGACAAAATATGTACAAAAAACCTTTGAACAAGCGACGAAGAGAACATACTTTTTTCCACGGATAGACATGATTTAGCAAACTGATAATCATCATAGACTATTGGGAAACTTTACGTCGGCTCAACCTATGATGCTATATGCACCCAAGTAAAACCATATAAATAAAATTACTTTTCGTTTCATCTCACACGTATTTTGTTATTCATCTGCGTAACACGTTGTTAATATAATGACTAAAGCTCTGCAACAAAAACAATGAAGAAATTTTGCGCTGTTTTTATCACTCAACACAGCATCCGCTTCGACTCAAAAGTCTGTAATAGCTAATGCAAAAAAGACCTTATTATGACTCTAAAGGAATGCGAGCAATACCGTTATTGATTGCTCAGTATAAAGAGTCGCAACGAAGCACAGGGTATATTGCTAGTCTGGCTAGGAAATCATCGATAGGTAATAAAAAAAATTATGTTACAAAATATATGCTTTCTAGCTTCCTGCTATAACCTATTATCAGGCAGTAGTTCCCACAATACTGAAAAGTGAATTAGGAGGAGGACGAAGATGAATGTCTCCACACGAGTGATGAGGAATAGATGGGTTGTATTAGCTATGGATGATTTGATTAAGAGAGGAAAAATTGCTATAATCGAAAAGCCCAACTCAGATCTCTTTCGATCATTGATAGAAAGTGTTAAGCAACAGTATATTAGGTAATTTTCCTCTAGAATTGGAACAGTTTGTTGAGCTGCAGTGCTACAAGAAGGCACTACGCTAACTGATTGGTGAATGAACAGTTGATGATAAGCGTAGAATTTGACTCAGACTGGTAGAGGCAATCTTTTGGACGCTATAATACTCCTATTGTACCTGTTTTACCATCAATAAAACCAATGAAGCTATGAGCCTCCAGCCTTTAACATTTTCTAGACGTTAATTTTTAGTGTACAAAAAGGAGTAGGCTAGACTAATGAAAAAAGTCAGCAATGAAAAAGTTGGGGAGAAAAATAAAAACACGCTTCCTTTGTATTACAACCATATGAACGATATAATGTTGAGAGATATGAAGAGAAATCGGAATGCTTTGCTGGAAACAGCGCATGAATCCAATTTGTCCGAGTCTGAAAATTTAAATGAAAGTGCTCAAAACATGCGTAGGTATTTGAACGACGTCAGAAAAATTGAAAATGGTCACCGACAAATGGATAACTGGTCTGCCACCAAGAAGCCAAAGTCACAACCTAAATTTCCCTTGGCTAATAGGATGGTTATCAATGACAAGACTGGAAACCTCTTACCAATCGAATCTACCTCATCCACCTCTGTGTTAGATGATACTGAGATACCTCCAATAAAAAAAAGATTGTTTCATACCAACAAAAAAAGATTGTTCGATCTTGAGAATTTTTGTGATGGAGAAGGTTATGATGAGTGTGAGAATGAACGTTTAGAAGAGTTTGAGCAAAAATTACTAACCTAACAAAGACGAATGGCGATTGAGCAATTGGCGTCAGAATGTTGGAACGATTGAAAAACTTGGTAAGTACGATTCAGACAAGGACCTACTTAAAATCGGAGACAAGTGGTTGAATCTCAAGATTTGCAAGATGTTGATGCGAGATGTTCTAACCAATAGAGGTGCAATAAGATCGGGAAACACAAACTTCAGCAAACTTAAAAGTCTGTTAACGTAACAAGGAATCACAATTGTCAGGAGATCACCATGAAAAACATGGACGGGAGATCTTTGGTCATTCCAGGTACTGGGAAATGGACGTCAATGCATTAAAAGAGCTTTATAACCACCCTGCATTGCATGCGTCTCTGCGAGGAACTAGAGCTTTGCTGCAAACTCGTAGAAAACGATAGGGAGAAAAAAGAATTCACAAATGGCTGAGTGGTGAGGATGCCTACACGCTACACAAAGATTCACGACCAAATTTAAGCGTTGTCTCACAATTGTAAGTGGAATAGAAGAGCAGCTTGAAGTAGGTTTGATGAATGTGCGTTGTCTAAAAGAAGAATGCGACAACACAGCATTTTTACTGACAGCTGTTGATTCTCTATCCAAACAAGGTTGGGCTGTTCCACTAATCTCCAAAGCAGGTCACATTGTAGCCAGAGGGTTGAAAAGGATACTAGATGGAAAAAACTACAAGGCTTTACAATTGGATAAAGGCAAAGAGTTTGACTATCATAAAGTCAAGAGTCTGATGGCTAAAAGAAAATGCAAAGCTTTACTACCGAAAATGAGAGGATAAAAGTTTCGATGGTGAAAAGTTTCAACACAACTTTGAAAGAGAAAATTTACAGATATCTGATGTACAAAGATGCTGACAGATACATCGATGTTTTACCCACGATGGTTAGCGCGTACAACAACACTGTTTACAGCGCTATAGGTATGAGACCGGAGGATGCAGATTTTCAAAACCAGGAGTTTGTGTGGAATCGAGTGTAGGAAGCAGGTGAGCACAGTTTGGCTAAAGAACAAAAGTTGAAAATTGGAGATGATGTGAAAATTAACAAGGCAAGAGAAGTATTTGAGAGAGGATACACCCCAAATTGGCCCATCGAGATCATTATAATCACCAATGTGCTAACCCATGAAAACCCTTTGGAAACAAATCGAAAGACCTGCCTGAAGAAATTATTGATGTGGTTTTTACGGAAAATAGTTGCAAAAGATAAGAAAACCTAGAATTTTCAGAATCGAAAAGATACTGGGAAGAAGAACGAGGAGAGGTAAAAGACAGATACTGGTCCAGTGGTTGGGTTACAGAGAAAAGTTCAATGAATGGGTGGATGAATAGCTTATAAGGAATGAACACTCGCTGTAACCATCATACGTTGGTAAAACTTC
The DNA here is from genome assembly GCA_945261195.1 of Cryptosula pallasiana. NCBI lineage: Eukaryota > Metazoa > Bryozoa > Gymnolaemata > Cheilostomatida > Cryptosulidae > Cryptosula > Cryptosula pallasiana. The sequence continues at coordinate 22,146,683 of OX183136.1, forward strand.
GATGCTGATAACTTTACCCTCAAACTCCCATTCTGGAGAGTGTCCTGATAACACCAACTCTGATTTTACAGTGGAACAGTATAAATATTTGGATATCGTTGGTGATAAATGGGAGATAGCTCTGCTAGATATATTGTACTCTAATAATTGGAAACACGTGATCGAGGGTAAAAGTATATATATTGTTGCGGCACACGCTACTTGAAAATCCTGTGACTTAACACAGTACGGCTGTTGACAGCGAACATTCATTTATTTGCTATCTCCAGTGATCTGCGTTAAGTCACGGGAATCTCGAGTAGCGTGTGCCACAACAGTAATCACATTATGGAGGAAAGTAGAGTGTCCGATATACAGAAGTTTCGTGCAAAGAATAATGTTCAGCGGCTAGTCCAGCAGCACAATTAGAATATAATGTGGAGGTCTCAGTTTGAACATGTGACTACCTCAAAATCTTGGTGACTAGTGAAGTCTGATTACTGACTGAGAAAAAGCTTTAATCATAGCTTTTCAGAACTGGCTTTCTATTGTTACGAGTTATACAAGCAGGGAATTGGTATGGTAGCAAGCTCAGCAATATGTGTCTAAAAGCGCTGTTTTGCCCTACCAGCCACCGATCACCGACCCCCAACGCCAGCGTAACCCCCACCTTTATATATATATATTTATATATATGTGTGTATATATATATATATATATATATACATGTATATATATACTAAGAGATAAATAGTAAAAGATGGTAAAACTATTGTCAGACTACAAAATGTTTCATGCGCTCATTAAACATGGGAAAGGAAAAAAGTTTGAGCCCAATCATCAGCTCGGCTTTCAACTGTAAAAATGAAGACGGAACTGGAAACAGAAAACTCAGATCGAAAAAAATCAGTGCACATGGATCGTGATTTGTTACTATATATGGTGGTAGTGGCGCACGAGCGCCGAAAGAGACTAAGAGCATAGAGCTACGCCCGACTGAGAATAAATTTATTATAGTGTTTGCAGGTGGTGAGAATTTCATTCCCGCTATTAAGGAAAGACAACTCTGGATGGAAGAAGATGTAGAATTTTTCAGCCATGCAGAGGTGGCATTTCTTATCCATGTTAAAATACGCTCTGGCATGGGATAGAATTCTCCATTTGATGTCAAGTTGGGTGGATAAGTATTCAAGTGACCAGATATGTTTGCTCAGCTCAGTGGAGTTTCTTTTGCTGGTGATGTTAATAGATGTTTTATGTTTTATGATTTTTACCATCTCTCATGCATCTAATATTAATAATTAATTATTTATTACTTATTTTTATATTTAGCCTATGCTCCGTGCACTTCTCGCACCCCGCCAGCCATATTATTTTTTTAATTTTTCTATAAATATATTTTAAACAAATTTTTTTGCAAAAATAATCCTTATATATTATAAAAGGGTTTTCACGCAAGTATTCTCATTTGTTGTACGGTTAATCAGTGCAACTTTGACTGTTCAACAAGCACTGTGTTTACACAGAAGTCATTCATTCCAGCAACAACATCTGAAGGAACAACACGTACTACAGTAATTATTACAAAGCTACTAGGAGGATTCTCTGCAATAAGGTAAGAGTTGATAAAAAAAAAATATTAAGCACTAGTTTAAAAAATTAAAAATTTTGTTTAATTATTATTATTTTACTTACTAATATTTATTATGTTTTACTACTATTTTTTCTTTTTATCTCAGAACAATATGACAGCAAAGAAATTACATGTAAATGATTTCATACTGGAGATCTATCGTAAATACATATGAGACAATATGATTGTTCGAGAAGAGTCGATATACCTGGTCACATTTCAGGCATTACTTTTTTGCACTACGCAACATATGCTAAATATGGAAGAATTATAAATCTATAAGAAACAGTATGTTAGGAATATGTATCTACAAGGAAATGTTGTAGAATTGCTCATGGAAGTGAGCAAAAACAATTTTGAATCCATTCTACGCATGACAAACATTGTAATTGTTATTAAGTATTTAAAGAAAATTAAAATGAGTGCTTGGGATAAAACGTTTTTTCAAAAACTAGTTCTGTGGAGGTCGACTAAAAATTTTTGGTGTAAATTCCAACCTCATGTAATCAGATACCTAGAAAGAAATGGATAATTAAATAGTTCTGTACATTCTTTTGAGGTAATGGTAGAGATTTTCAATGCTTTTCTATAGTGTTTCTTTTTATATAATGAAGTTATACAATAATACAACACCTCACTTTTATACAATACTCCAACCTTCGAGCTAAATCATCATACTGTAATAGTAATAGGAATAGTAATAGATTTGAGTCCTCTATCACTGACACAACGGAATCCTTTCCTTCTCTGCTCACACCTTGGGTCTATCCTGAATAGACTTTGACAACTTGCACGGGGTCCACGACCCAAACACACTACTAGAGGTTTTATCAAACAAATACTTTATTTGATAATCTATTTAGCAATACAAACTTAAGGGTATTTAGCACTATCTATTCAATAACTGCTCCTCTCAATGCACAGAATCTCCTTTTATAGGAGGTAAGAGACAACTTCATCACCTTATTAGGCGTAGCCAGTAGTAACACATAATGTAATGGAATTGCACAGTGTTGCCAGCGTCTACAGCCGGCGCTGCCCATGTGCTAACCAAATATCTACTTATTCAAGATCATCTATATATCCACTACTTCTAGAGTACACTTGAACACCTCCAACAGTGCAGTTGCACTACAGCTTAGCTCAAGCCTGCAGGAAGGACATTTCCCGCCTCTAGTAGTTATTTTTATCATGGCATGTGTCGCATGCTGTTTTGTCTATATACTTTTAACCAATCATATTATTATACGCCTCCTTGATTTTATGCCTTATTTATATAGACTTGCTCTTAGCCCAGCAGGGCAGTTATTGTTTAGTTTCGCTCAGACATTGTTCAGTGTTTGTGAGATACTGTCTAGTGAGTAATGCGTGCTCAGCTAGTGGGATACTAGCCAGCTATAGACAAGACAGGTGAGGATTCGTTCAGGACTACAAAGAAGGGGTTCCTTGGAAGGAGTAACAGAAGAAGACGCTTACGACTCTTGTCGGAACGTCCAGCTAAAGGACTATACCGCCAGACTCCTAGCTCCACATACTCGAACAGTATACAGGGACAATACAACCAATTTATATTTATACTTAGTAGCAATTTTTTGCGTGTTGAGAGAAAGTGAAGTAATAAAGTCATTGCTTGCACTATCAACCTAGTAGAATCTGTTTGGCCGGTTGCCAAATACCGTTGTGTGCTAACAAGCAGCATCCTGTATTCTCTAGCTCAGAGAAACATTCTAGCCTTGCACTCTGTAGCCACAGCTACCACTGAAACACAGAGTCAGCCATTGTAACATAGCATCTTGCAGTACCAGTGACCGTATTCCTCACTTAACACGGGGAAAACCGTTACAATAATACAAGGAATATACAAATCACATAATGCAATACAAAATACAATAATACAGCAAGCCAATAAGAACAAGAACTCATGGTGACTTGGCACTGGGCTGTTCTTCCCGCTCTTTTCTGGTGGTAGAAACTTTCTACTCCATATTTGGAAGCGCCACTTCCTAGTCTGGGCTCCTGGGAGGGGGACGGCTCAGGTCTCTATTCTGTTAAGGCTCTCTGGTTCCTAGGGGCACAGGCTCCATGAATCACTCTGTTTGGATACAGGGTCAGGGTACAGGGTTGATACTGGCGCGAGGTACCCGGTATCCCTTCTGAAGGGGGATTTAGGTAATGGTACAAGGGGGGGAGTCCTGAGGGTACTATAACTCCGTTACCAGAGGGAATAGGGGGTTTTAGGGTGGGGAAGGGTGGAGAGGGAACCTGACATTACTTAATCACCATGCAAATCTCCCGCAATACAAACCCTAATGATCAGCCCCTGCACATTAAATACTTAGTTAATCATACAATTACAAACCAAATAACAATAAAAACTGGTGCAAAAAAGTACCCTTTCAGGCTCTCATATCATGTTGATAAAGTACTCAAGCCCATGAACAACATCAACAAAAAAATCACAATATAAACAGCCCCTGCACAATAAATACTTAGCTCGAACAAAAATATTAAAAATTAAATTATAACACCTGTCACACACAAAAAGGTACTTCACAGGTTCTCATTGTAACTGGTGCCAACCAAAAGGCACTTGGAACCAGGAGAACTTTGTCCTTAGACTCAATGACAGAGATATGCTCTTAAATTATTACTGCTGTCGATGTGACAGCCTTCAATGATTGGACATCCGCTCTCCCTGCCATTCCCTTCTCCTCCCCTTCTGCACCCCTTCCTTCACCTCATCCGTTTCCCATCATTTTTCCCTTTCCCCTTCCTTCAGTCAAAATGACTAGGATCATAAACTAGCATGATTGCATCAGCCAGTTTCAGAGGCCCATACCCTTTCCCACTGAGCGTGAGTTCTGATTGGATTAGCCAAAAGATGACCATGTATAAAAATACTTTGACATTTTCTTATGAAACAAACCTGTACATTCTCACATTTGCAGTCCGTTTTTTACTAGGGGCCAGCTCTGTGGGTTAAAGACAGCTTTTGGCATTGATTAAACTTGATCAACATGCAACTGGTTGTCTGTATTGCAAGCAGTCGAGCAATTAGTGTTACTTTCTCTGTACAACACAAATGACTGAGCCGGTGGTGACCTTAAGTGGGCCGGTGGTGCCCTAATGGGCCAGCAGTAACATTTACTGGGCCAGGGTAACACGCGTAATGTAGAATATAGTATCTAGAATGGCTGTGGAGCTGCAAAAGGACACATTTGCAACTTATCTAACTACAAATGTCAACAAATGTGCACATCAGGCTATCAAACAGACTTAGTATTAACCCAGAGATGGGAATGCAGTTCAAAAAATAATACACTTAGTAACTCCGTCTCTTATCTTTGCGCGCGTACTATAGTTCATTACATCTAATTATATTATTATCAGCTCCTATATTTAGTCCTGTATTATTGTTTGTCTAAATCACTTCCTGCAAAAAATGATTGTTTATCCTTCATGTTTTAAACCTGTTATTTGTTTGTGAAAATATGAGCTTCTTGTTTTCCAGCCTATATAAAGCTGCAACTTGCCATACGAGGGGTCTTGTATGCTGTATATATATTTGCCACAGCAATGTAGCGGACTACCTCTCTGGAACAGTACAGAATACGTACAATGTATTTGTACTACATCAACTAGACTAGTTTTTCTGAGCTACAGGCTCTCCTTGCTAGTGGTCAAAGCCGGTTTGAAAAGTGGCACCCGCCTTACTGGTGGTCACCCCTCTGGCCAGACGTGATAAACTGGAGTTCAGTAGTCCTTTGTGGTACCGGACAAAGGTCTACTATAATACTTGCACATCATGATTTATTATTATCAAACTTTTGTTATGATTTGCTGACAATTTTGAATTATGAGGGACAATGTTAGATGAAACGGCACACAACTGCACTGCCCCCCAATAAACAAAGACAGGAGCTCAATGGAAACTTACTAATCTATTTTTTTCAAAAGTTAATGTATTTCATATATTAGTAATATCTCGGACTAATATACGGAATACACTTATTTTTATAGAAAAAATGAAATGGTGAACTCCTAGTGAGCTACTGTCTTCCTTCATGGGGAGGTGGTGCAACTATGCACCATTTTGTCTAAAATTATTCTCTTATAATTCCCGATTGCCGGAAAATAATAATGGAAGTTTAATAATGATAACCAATAATGAGCATGTACTGTGGTAGATTTTAGTTACAAAATGGATTCTGCCTCTCCCCAAAAGGGACGCGGCCAGTGTGGATGATGCCACCTATCCGAGCGACTTTAACAACTGGCGAGGAAAGCTTGTAGCTCAGACCAACTAGTCTGGTTGCTATAATGCAAATACGTTTACTGCATTCTGTACCATTCTAGGGAAGTATTCCACTTGAGTGAAGTGGCAAAAATGAAATCTTTTGTAAAATTTTTTGGTTTTCTTGTATGCCTTCACCAAACAGTGCTAGAGAGAGGTTTACTGTGTAGAAGGGTCCAACAGCTTAGCAAGCCTGTTTTATCTACTACAAACAGAGACACGCGATAACAACTTCAACAGTAGTACCTGGTCGGGAGTGCTACGAGAATGGTAGTTACGGCTCCTGTCCTTGACCACCAGTTTAAACACTACACACTGCGTTCCACCGAACACGGGGAAACAACAAGTAAGCCGGCAACCTGCCAATCTCAATACGTGGAGGTAAAGTTATAAACACTTTATTGCTTGTAAGACACAAAAACTTGCAGGAGCAGTCTCCTTCACAAGTGCACAATTATATCTGCCAGCTGGGCCAAAATTCTCTCTATTTATAAGAAAACGCGCAATTTAAATCACAGCTGTAAATACATACACATGATTGGCTAAAGACAAGCTGGCGGAAAGGAACAAAAATTAAATATATACAGGCTCAGACTGGCACACAATAAATTGACTAACCGCTAATATTCGAACAACATAATATCATGGAAAAGTACCACACGTTGTACAAAACAAGAGTCCATAAGAGGACGGTTGATCTTGATCAGCTACTAGGAGTACAGGACATTGACTCATCTTCTTCTGCAACTCACCTGCTGCAACTCAGTGGTATCAACTAAACAAACATGGGCTTGCCCAGCTAGCGCTTCCCAGAATCCACTGCCTGTTATCAACATATTAGCGCTTACTGCACGCACTAGCTATATCTGTTTACTAGGGTAAATGGAATGTAACGGCCACACTCCAAAATCTATTACACCGGCCGCTTCAACTATGAGTACATCCGTACTGATAGTTCACAATGTAAAGTGGATGTGAATTTGGGCAGGATAAAATCTCGACAGAGAGTCTCATTAGGAGACATCCGACTAGTCCGGATGTCGGACTAGTCGGACATCCGACTAGTCCGACACTTAGTCCAACTAGTGTCGGACTAAGTTGGTCCGACACTCCGACCAACTTACACTCCGGTAAGTTGTGTAGTCCGGAAGGGATCTTTTAAACCATAAGTTTGATCACAGGACAACACATCCTGAGTCGTAGGGAGGGCTGGTGCCCAACAGAAGCAAAAGGAAGAGTGGAAAGGGCCCACAACCATTGAGCTAATAAAAAGGGGGCACACAATCCCTGTGTCTGACAAGGGAAGAAGAGGAGGGGTGCACACAACCAGTGTGACTGACAAAGGGGGACGTTGATTCTAGAGCAACTTTCCTCACACTATCCGTGCAGTATCCCTTAGCTGGCCAATTTGTATCTTAATAAGTTCAGCCTGCTCCCAAGCCTCAGAAAACTTCAGCATCAGAGAGGGCACCCTTTGCTACCTTTGTCCTGAGTGCTTGTAAATGGGATTCCCATCCCATGGCACCCTGCTCAGTTGCTGCTGCTCACTTCACTCGATCTTACACGAAACGCACTGGTAGTTCCGCATTACTGAGTGAGGTTTGGACGGTTGAGGGCATGGAAAGAACAGCAGGTGTAATTTTTGTGTATACTGGAGGGGTAATAGGGGGTTGAGAGGACGGGAGAACTTGAGAGGCAACCATGATCTCGAGACTGGTTACAAAATCCGTGCAAGGCTTCTTGGGTACATTATACACAGAGATAGGTAGGGCCATCATGGAGACAATCTTTGTCTGTGAAGGAGAGGGTTTCCGTGAAAGAGGTAGCGTCGTGGTTGTAGTATCAGGTAGGGATGACAGGGTATCTCTGAGCGTGGGCTTGCTTGTCTGAGTAGGCTTACAGGTCCCGATGATTATCGGGCTCGTCCACTTTTGATATAGACAGAAGGCGGAATAACTTTCTCCGTCGACTGTGTAGATGTATCCAAGACGCTAGTGATGATCTGGGTCTTCAGTTCCATCATGCTTCTTCTGATAACAGTATAAACTCTCCCGGCTACTGCTGACATACCGGCAGCGGCAGAAATAACACACATAGTGCTGATGCACATGTACCGAGAATTGTCTCATATTCCTCAGATAAAACTTGCAAAGGGGGCAGGTACTGTACTGTGCTATCCTTCGTTGATCCTGGATTGCTCTACCATAGTGGGGGCAATCTACTGAAAGAGCAGTCGACCGATGGGGAGTTTTCTTCTTGTTTGATGGGGAGCCAATACTTCTTTCGTGTCGTTAGGCAAGGCTGAGCGGGGAGGAGCAATGTCCACCAATCTGACAATAGTTTTTTGAGTCAAACGGGGTGCCTCAATTACAGGTTGGGGGAGGGGAATGAGGGGCGGGCACAGGGGTGTTGGCAGGGGTGCTAGTTGGGGTACATGTAGGCATCCGTGTTGGCACCAGAGCTGCTGGTGCCAACACCCCTAATCTACTGTGTTAGACAGGTGCAGTGCTAGCTGTTTTCCCAGGAGGAGTGCGCTGAAGAAGACGCCATGTAGAAGGGGGGGGGGGGGGTGAGGTAACTGGGTAGCAGCAGAGGTAATCTTCATCTCAAAAGCCTCTTCTACTTGCAGCTGAAGGCACTCATTCTCTTGTTCAAATGAAGCGTTGTCTGAGTAATTGATCCGGTGGACAGCAGCCATAGCACATCCGGTCACTCTGTGCACTTATGACGATATGCTTGTTTCCGCGCGTGGCAGACTGGTTTGATCCAGTTTGGGAGCGTGGCAACTAGCTGCCATGTCTTATGGGAGGAAGAAAGCTGCCACTGTTATTTCATTCAAGGGGCTTTGCCACAGTATTTTCTTTCTTCTCACGCCCAGAACGTGGGAATGCCTACGTCCCGTAGAGGATTATTCTTTTTCCCATGCAGCATCATCAGTTTGTGCAAACTATCACGTCTAGGGTAAAACTGGTCTAATGTTGTGGCTTCAGTGCTTAGTGGGCTTTTCAGCCAGGGAACTAAATTTTGGCAAACAGCTTCGCTAGATTTTGACCTTCTTGTGAATACTTTGTTTATGGGGTCTCTGTACGAACTTTGTCTAAAGGGGCTGTTTGGATCTCAGGCACTTTGTCCTTGTCAGCTACTCTATCCACTCCTTCCGCTGTTGCAACTGAGAGGCATAGTGGCTGCCCATAACGTATGGGTGGGCTGACGTTCCTTCGTGGCCTTTTTGATGTCACATGGGGTGACTGGTTCTCAGTCTGTAGTGGGGGTGGGAATGTCTCAGCCACTGGGGGGAACAACTCTTGTCTTCTTCAGTCGTTTCTGGCCAAACTGCTTGGTCCATTAACACCAAAGTTGCTGGGCAAGATAAGTGGGGTGAAAAGTCTCTGTAGCTCTGGCTGCTTCAAAATTGTTGCACGCCATTTAAGGAGAAGGTGTTGCTCTGCTTCAGGTGGTGATGGCTCAGGTAGGGTGGGGGGGGGAGAGTGCTGGTAGGGGGAATAGGGAGGGTGGTACAACTAGTATACATGTACCACTCATGTTAGGGCGCTGTCTGGGCTCCACAGCTGCTGGTGCTTGCTCTCTGGGTTCAACACTTGGATAATAGGGTTTGAGGTGGCACTCACTTTGCATTGAGCTCTGGCCATGTCTGTTATTGAGGTATGTATGGCTGCTATACTCTTCATCAACCTCTAAGGGGCCAATCAACTTGGCCTGTAGTTTGGGGTTTTTCTCCATGGCATCTACGGCGGTTCTCCAACCGTACCTGGTCTCCAACCTCGTATAAGCCGGGCTCTTTTCCTTCCTCTGTTCTGACCTTCATCTGCTGTTCTCTGAGAGTCTCGTGTACCTCTTCCAACCTCAACTCGAGATTCCGGGTGTACTCATGCACTCGCATGGAATCGGTCAGAGGGGGGTGGTAGGATACTTGGTCTTGCAGCCCCAGTTCCCTACCCGGCATCATGTAATTAGCCGTTTCACCCGTAGTGGAGTGAGGGCTGGCTGTGAAGGCTGTCATCAGTTGAGGGAGTAACAAGTCCCAGTTTTTACCGTTCTAGGGAAGTAGTCCACTTGATTAAAGTGGAAAAAGTAGACCCTATGGTACAAACGCAGTGATTATATGAAAACTCAATCTTATTATAGGCTGGTTCACCGAACAGCCACATTGTAATAAACCAACTGCATATTTAGAATGCAGATGGCAGCCAATCATGTACACAGGGAAAAATAATAATACATGATTGTGGTGCACTCATGGTACCACCTCGATTGCACTTAATTAACGACTCAAGATGTGTTGTGGCTCAATCAGTTCAGTAGCCGCTAGGTTGGAGTTTAAGGAAAAGTATGATCACTACTTTTAGACTGAGCCAAGTTTTCCAATGGTTGATAGAACAGTTTGCTAGTTGTGCTCAGTGAGTTTGTACAGTTCTTCTTAATAATTTGATGGTTAATACTTTTAAAATGATGTCTCAACTTTGATAGAGCTGGTAGTGAGAAATAATAATGTGCTGAAAACTGAAGTAAGACATAGGCAGTAATTCGCTTGAATAATATGCAATGTAAATGAACTGATCAATCAGTGTTCCAGCAGAAAATGTTGCTGTAGTTTAACCTGCAAAGTGAAAAACCGTGAAGCCACTTAGTTATCGCAGACACACACTTTATTTTTCATTTATCAAATTTTTCGTGCCATAACATGTTTATACGAATAATCTAGTTCAAAATGGATGTACCACCAAGCATAAAGTCTGCTCTAGAAGGGCTCACTAATGTTAATTTTATGGATGTTCAACCTTTAGGAGAATATGCTGGGTTAGTGCATTATACCGTGAGAAGAAAAGTTAAAGGTAAAGGTAGAGTAGCAACATTCAACATAGTTGTTAATTTAGAAAAAGAAGAGGTGAATGTTGAAAACATTTCTCAACAGTTGCTATTCACCAGTCATGGAGGATTAAAGAATGCCAAAGATGAGATGTTTGTTTATTCAGCACTTAACTACTTTCGCGGTCCAATGCTAACTGTTTCCGAGAAAGAATTATTGGACGAAACAGATGATAAAGAATTCTGTCAATTAAAAATATTCTACCACAAGTCAATTGATGCATTCAGCATAATAGAAAACAAAAACTTTGGGGTGCCCGAGTCTCCTAAAGTTTGCATTCATCAACCAAAAAAAACCTCAACGGTCACCATGAACTTTTTATATGAAAATCCCGCAGAATTGAGTCCATCACAAAAGGCATTGGTTCTTATGGCGACTTTGAAGCTTATGAACTGTCATTATTTACTCCATTCCCATTTAATGCCATCAGACATTCCTCACCTAATGCCACCTGGAACTCCTAAAGAACCGCTGAGTGTGCTGAAGTCTGCTGATGAACTTGTAATGAGACCCTCCTGTGTAATTCCTGGCAGGAACCTCACGTACAGCATTTTGCTGGATGGGAAAACATTGTCTACTTTACTTGTAGTTGAATGTTACAATGAGCTTGCTGACCAAAATTTCATGGAAATTCGATTCAGGGATTTGTATGGTATCATCCAGTTTAGTGCTATGGTTAACAAGAACAATCTTAGCCTAGAAGTTTATGATTCTGGAAAGAAGACTTTTGGGACAGTTGATGGAGATTCTCGTAAATATAAGTTGTTTGGTAAAGAAGAAATGTTCCACAAATTATGCCCACCATATACGCCAAGTCACAGACCAAATACTATAGTTTATTTGATCTACAGCAAAGATGGTGCCAGTGTATTGGCATACCTATATTTAATGAATGAATGGCAGGCGCTTAAACTTTGCATGGATTCTAAATTACCAATGCATTGGAAGGCTATCATTATTGCCCATTGTGCAACTCTTGCAGCATTCAAATTTAAAATTTTCAGTACTAATACAAGAATTTTTGCTTCTGAGTACTTGTTTCGAAAAACTCTGACATGAGTTTTTAAAAGTTTAATTTTCAAATTAAAATGTCGTAGTAACACCTCAAAAGGTTTTGTCATGTGATTAACTGCCTAAGAGCAGGTTAGGAGTTTCACTAAACACTTTAAAGCGGTATCTTCATTCAGTGAGATCAATTTTGAGTACACGATACATCTAGTCACCTATTTTCATGCGTTGGGTCGGTTAACAGCGTATAGCTTCTCTCTTTGCTTTTCATGCTTAACCTATTACTTTCTGCTACGAGATATATCAGTTTTTCACACAGTAAAAAAAGACTTTTTGTGCAAAAAAAGGAACTTCATTCTAAAACCAAGACTGCAGATCAGAAATAATTCAACAGAAATTATGGCAATGAATAACAACCAAGCCAAGGTTGAGAAAAGAACGTAATACTACACTCAAAATTAAATTTTCTGTTAGTATATTTGGTCCCACAGTGAGCTTCACTGGAATATTGCCTTTAGGATACCTTAAACCTAAAATAAACTGTAAAACATATAAAGTTTGCTATTGCCCAACAAAAATGTACATGTAATTTATGAAATCAAAAAAGGTGATGAAGTCCATATCACAAACAATTTGAACTCTCTCTGACTTACTCACTTTTAAAATCTTCCTCTTGTTCGGTTTGATGAGCGAAAAAATATCATTTGTAGGAAATGAAACATTAAACTGGATACACTACCATTATCTTATTCTACAAAAACAGAATGCAAAAAATCAAATTGTTGTAAGTTATTGCTAGAGAAACCCCTGTTTTCATACTATCCAAGTCGTAAACTGCTCTGCAATGGCATCTATGAAAAACAAAGAGAAGACTTCACTGATAAAAACTACAACTATCGGAACAGCACAGTAATATTCAGGACAGCGAAATGCAGTATTGTGGTGGATTTTCATGACCACTACATGTGCGCAAGGTCTAGCTGAAAACTGTTGAGTGTCAGGCACGCCTAAACTGAGTCTGGCACAGTCAGAAAACAAGAGAACCGGTAGGAGCACTACCGGCTTTGCCAAAGCACTACTGGCCCTGCAGCATTCACTGCCGGCCCTGCAGCATATACTGCCGGCCCTGCAGTGTTACTGCCGACCCTATACCGGGTCGGGGAGAGAAGAAAAGACATAGCCTGTGGACCCAAAGTAGTACAGAAGATTCAAGAGACCAACTTTGCAGCCTAGCTACCATCGGAAGGACAAAAGGCAGGCAACACAAGCCATAACCCCAGTAACTTGAGCCACCTGTTGCACCACTATGATTCAGCATTATTGACTGAGAAGCTCCACCCCTTACCTTGGACGTCTTATACATTTAACCCTATCCTAGCCAATACTGCATTGTGTTAATTATGTCTCATCTTTCTATTCGTACAATTACTTCTGATTTGTTGGGCATATGTTTTCTCCTATTGCCGGTCTTATACTACACTGGGTCGTTGCTGTATAATACATAATGATATACTCATTGAGACACTGAGTTGTGCGTTTGAGCCATGGGCTTTGAATACAGTTGTGGAGTTGGTACACTCTTCCGTTTGGAAGTTGACCTCTGCGGTGAGGTATTGTTGGTGGATATTTGATCTTCCCCCCAAAATCCACTACAGTATTAATAATAATGGTAAACATAGTTGTGTGATTTGAGCAAATCGGAATTATAAATATATAAATGCTATCAAAGGTTAGAGGAATCACAATACTTGCCGCAGACGATAATGTGGTTATTGAAGATTACAAGAAACAATTTAAAAAATGATCAAAACTCACTTCAAAATTAAAATATAATTATCTAGGTTTAACTGCAATCTAAAGTCGCTATTGAACAGCACTGCTAACATGTGCAGGAGAAATTATCTAAAGATGTTCGAACCCTCTCCACTTGCATTTAATGGTGGGAAGGTGAGTCATTGATCTTTTTTTCTCAAGTAACTACACTCAAAAGTAGTAGGGAACAGTTCTCGGAAAAGTCCCGAAGTGCAGTAAGTTTTTCATGAGTGCATATGTTCATTTTGAACATGTTTAAATTGAGAGAATCCATCTTAGCTATTTTTTTCTGCACACCAAGTGTTTCAATCCCTGGTTTGTAACATGATTTGAATTATTGTGCGTATGTTACAGCGTGTTTGATATTAAATATCAGGCTGGAAATGAAAGTTTTTATTGATCCTAAGGGCAGTTTGGTTTTCATGAGGGCCCGTATCTGTTTTTAGCACCAGGTGTTTTTCATTCTGAGCAGCTGGTGTAACAAAGGATAAACTTTTGTGTAACTTTTACAACTTTAATGTCATGTCCGTATGCTGCTCTGTATCTTATTATGAAGCTTGGTTTGAATGTGGTAGTTCACTCAGCTGAAATAAGTATTGTAGATATTTGTGTGTATAATTGGTAAACCAGAGAATTTTTGTAATAATAATATATTAAGTATCGTAGTGGATTTTAGGGGCTGAAACCCACTAACTAATGTCTGCCACCAGTTGTCGTTTAACCTGTGACAACAGCAGGTCGGTAAGGTACCGAAAGATATATGATAGAATATCTCCAACTCTACAACCAGTAAAGAGCCCTCAGCTCAGACGCATAACTCAGCGCTGTTGAGCAACTATGCATTTATTCATCCAGAATAAAACGAGTAGTAAAAGTCACATTACAACTGACTTGATAAAGCAAAAGTTCTGATTTTTGTAGGGAATTCACAGGAATTGATTACACATACTAACCAAACACATAACAATAATACATAAGGAACGAATGAATAAAGAGATATAAATAGATAACGTATAAGATAAGGTCTATGGGGCTAAAGGTAAATGGTGCCCTGTAGGGGTAGGTGGAGTCGCAAGCTATTGCACCAATCACAGTCCTATCTGCTTCCTGTCTCTAGTCCTCAGTCTTTCTAGCCTCTGTCCTTTGTCTTTCGCTGGGTTTGCGGGTGGTTATCTCCGGGAGGTGGTTCTCTGCTTCCCTGAGGCTAATTTTTGGTCCACAGTCCACTCTGACTCACTTCCTGCCAGCCCTGCAAGGTCGGTAGTTAGTTATACTGGGTCTGTACTGCTCCATACAGGGTCGGTACTGCTTTATATACAGATTCAGTCAATTTGTTATGACACCTTTCAGTCATTTTGGCCATCTAATGGCTAATACAAGGATGCCCGAATGTAGTACAGTGTGTGAACAGATATAGACAACATTAAAATCAACAACAATATTTTGTAGATCGTCGCGCATATAGTAGATAAAGAGTAAAAATTGGAAGATCGTAGTGCAAGCATGTGGCAGATAAATGTTGATTTTTCCTCAGCTTGCTCATCATTGTTTTTCCCACAACCACAGAATTGCCCATTGGACCATGATGTAGTAATTTGAGCTTCTCACCATTGATAGATCATAATAACAAAACAAAAGTAGTCAATGTAAAGGAGTGTTTAATTACAACCTTTACCTAAAATCAGTTACATTAAACATTGGTGAGATATTTTTTCATGTCATTACTTTCAGGTCACTATAGTCAATATCTTCAGCCTGCTCAAGTCTTGGGCCAACATTTGAGGCATTATGTGCAATTTGCTTAGAGTATACTGTGCGTTTTTATTTGGAGTTGTATGCCCCCTTGTTATCTTGCCAACTTTTAAATGGATTTCATTGGATGACCGGTTTAGTGGGCGGGTTTATGTGTTGGTTTGTTGGTAACTGGACTGATTGTCTAAAACCTTGATGTCGAAAACCTGAATGTTCACAAAGTTAGATTGCATGGCGACAAGTTCAGCCAGACTGTCGACTAGCCTAGACTCGATGTCTACAATGTGTAAAGGTTTTACATGCACTAGTTTGAACGACCTTCACCGGACCACTGTCTACTTTAGCTGGGGAACCTACTAAGGGCTTTTGGTATGTTGGTAGCGTACCGGTAGCCTCAGGCACTAATCTGACCCGTGTTGCGGCTTCTACTAAACGCAGTATAACTCTGCCGGCAACTGGTATCATAATTAACTATTTAGTCGATCCTCAAAGCACGGGATAAGTAAACTAGTAGTACGGGGATCAGTTACACGTTATAAGGAGATCTCCTTGTCTATCAGTTTAGCTTAACAGCCAAGTGCATGTATTACGGCAACAATTGACAGACTTCGTTGTTTAGACTTAGCTTGATTAACTTCTTCGGCTCTCAAATGTAGTAGACTTGGACAATATCTAAGCATTCAGTTACTATCAAGGATATTGTGATTCTCAAGCTTTATTCTACTTAATGAGTTTTTCAGCAAAGGAGATAGTTTCTAATTATAATAATAATATTTATTAACGAGAAAGAGACAAAACTTACAATAGTGGTGAGAGATGTTTCGATGCGCTTTGCAACAATACTGGCACGTTTAACAAAGACTTATAACAAATTCCAGCGACTGCTGTGAGAACAAAACGCTACCCTATGTTACTCAGTTTTTCTCTTGCACCACTACTCCACAGCTCTGAAGCAGTGGGCGATTTGCCCCAGTATTTAAAGGAAATGCATGCAGTTGAAATAAAGGCATATGATAGGATAAAAATACAGTAATACCATTGGCTAATTCAAATGTGACAACTGAAAAGAAAACAAGAGCAAACAAGTACACATTCTGAAGTGTCAGTTCACAGACATATAAGATAGATAAAGATAAACACTCAAATTACGAGCCATGCAATTATAATAGTTAATAGGCGTAAAGATAACCGCTTGGATTACGAGCCTTGCAATAGCGATAGTTAGTAGTTAGTTGACGTCACCGGAACAATTCCTAGAATGAGATTCTGCCAAGTCATCTGGGTAGATCTTGTTCCATCATCGTAGGTACAGAGGCTGGCTCTCATTGCTAGGCATCCAGCTAACATCAGGTACAAGGTAGGACAATTCCTGGTACATCAAATCACAGGCACTTGCTCGCTAAATTCCATTACAAATGCATAAAATAAATAAAACCAGCACTAACAAGAGAGGATAACTTTTAATTCTCATTTCCTTTAATCATTTGTTATGCATGTGACCAAATGTATTTATAATGTAATGAATTGTTTTATTTACAAAAAATATTGCAAAACAGGCCTCTATTAGCAAGCAAGGATGAAATGCTGTTTTTATATCATCGAAGTATAACGCTATTACAATGTGATATAAAGATATTGTGCAGGACTTCACTGTGTGTGCGTATGTGTGTGATAGCTTGGTTTACCTGCACAACCTCTCCAGTTCGGCGATGACTTTACTAGTGCTCTGATAGCAACAACAACTAGTTGCAGGTCAACTGCCTCCTTAACAGTGCTGCATAGCTACTGTCGACAGAGTCGAGCTGACTGGTTGTGTTGACCACCCTAGACAGCAGTAGCGGTCGAACATTGAAGGTCGAATTAGCTAAGGCTTATTCTACCAGCAGAGGTCCGACCCCTACTTGTCTTGTTACAACTTGTAATGCAAGGTGTTAGTAGACTGGTGTATACTGATGCGCAGTGAAGCTATTGTTTATTAGACAAAGAACTTCTGAGAGTGTGCTAGGCTTAACTCTGACTTTATTTATGGCTTACATCGATATTTATAATAGTGGAAAACAAAGGGTTAGACAGAGTACAAAAGGTGTACTGCAGGCCACGCGTGGTATGAATAGCTTTGGCAAATCAAACAGTAGTAGGTTGGCTTTAATTACGCAGATGAGTGAGTAGCACATGTTTGATAATACATAGATAATACATAGAGTAAATAGGCATGGATTGTAACCATAGAATGATTAAATAGAACTGCCATGGCGCCGTCTGCCACAATATGTATTATTTTATAACTTTATTGCCAGTCAAGCGATTTATAAAAGTAATATTATAATGGCTTTGTTTTGCGAAGGCTGATTATGTATGTAGCGAGGCATGTACAATATCAAAATATGTCTAATGTTCAGGAGATATGACTACTGTTGTAATCTTTACTAGAGAGCAAGTCGGTCTACTCGGTTGGCATATATATGAGATCCTGGATTCCCAGTTTTTAATGATAGGCTCGATTGTTGATCGCAGTACCTGATAATCTGGACATTGATATGTAGATATAGTGTTCAGATGTATTTTCTATCATGTAAATTATAACATACAGCAAGTAGAGCGATTAATATTAAGGAAAGTACCCATTTTGCACATGTAATAAACAAAGCGCTTGCTGCAGATTGTGAGTTCCCTACTGGTGAGAGTAGCAACCATGAAATTGTCTCCCAGCAGACGGATAACCGTAAACCACACTTTGTCGACATCCAGGTCAGTTATTTGACAGTCTGTTTATAGTTGTCGCCAACCGAGCGTATTCTGTCGACACCCAGGTTGTTGACATCGAGGTTTTAGACAATCAATCCGGTATTTGGTTTGTAGGCCTACATTAAAGGAATTGCTTCGGCAACCAAATGATCGCCAATGCAAAAATTGTAGTATACATTAACTACCATCTTTGACCCATGGCTTGATCAGTTATGTTTTGGTTTGAACTTTTTATGAGACCTCAGTTTATTTTCAACTCTTTCATTATTGATATTGCTTAGTATTCGTTAGTGAATATTTTGAAGCCAGCACCAACAAAGAAAGGTTTGAAGATTTAAAAAAATTATTAATATCTTTTGTATAATAATATTTATTATATTACTGTTATTATTATTATTATTATTTTCACCATAACTATTATTTTTCAGGAGTTTTCATTGATCGGATTATACTTATTCCATCATTACTATTCTTACTACAGTATATTTTGCATTACCCATAAGATACAAAGCACAGAGTCTTTTTTTTGGTTTTTGATTCTTCTTATTCGTTACCAACAATAACTCCTGACAATAATAATTATGGTGAGCATTGATATGAACACCCGTGATGGTATATTTTTGTATAGGAATTAGGGCTACTTGAATGTGCACACAACTCCGTTTTTATTTATGTTAATGGTTAGTTCCGGAGCCATCCTATGTCAAAAGATTGGGAATTGCCTTACCACGTGTTGTATTTGTCTGTCTTTTTCTTGATTGGTCCATGTTGTGGGCGGAGCTTCTAGTCACATTCCTGTACTATCGCTATTGATATGTTGTTGCATTCAATAAATCACTTCTAATCTAGTAATCTTGGAGATTGGTTGATAGACTACTGAGTCACAGTTGAGCATTCTATGAGATAAAATATTGCATAGCTAGTAGTAAATCGACAGTGGAGAAGAAGTCACATATATACATGTATATACACCCAGGATTTAACGAGCAGACTGGTTATAAATTGAGTGATATTCACAAGTAGTGCTTGATAGCAAGTCTGGCAGGCTTGTATATAAACAGTAGTAAGTAATCTGATATATTACACATAATTTCGCACCTCGAAGAGATGTCTAATAGCACAAAGTACTGACAGTTCGACAGATTTGCTAAATCTGCTGAGTAAATACAATATACAATTCTCATACTGATAATACAAGAGCACAGTTGGATTCGTCCAATCAATAAGGGCACAACTCCAAAATTACAGCTTATAGGCCAGAGTGGCATATTATAGTTCCTGGGAGGAGCCCAGAATTATTGTGCAGCATTCTTAGTGGAGTTATATCCGCTGGCAGCTGACACTAGGGGTGGGCACAACAAGCATCATAAGAATAGTAACAATACTATATTAAATAATCTTATACAAATAATAATAACAATAGTATATTAAATATTACTATACAAATAATAATAACAACAATATATTAAATACTATTGTACAAACAATAATGATAATAATGATAATAACGGTATTAATGATAATAATGGTGAAGATGACGGTGACGGTGACGGTGGCGGTGACGGTAGCGGTACGAATAATAATAATAATAAGTATCATTAATAAGAAAAGCCGAAAATAAACTGAGGACTCATAAAAAGTTCAAAGCAAAACATAGCTGATCAAGCTATGGACCAAAGAGGGTAATTAATTTTTACTACAATCTTTGCTCCGGCAACCATTTGGTTGCCGAAGCTGTCCCTTTAACTTAGGCCAACAAACCAGCACAAAAACCCCGCCCAATAAACCAATCATCCAATGAAATCCATTTAAAAGTTGCCAAGATAACAATGGGGAATGCAACTCCCAATAAAAACCGCACAGAACATTCCAAGCCAATACACATATACCTCAAATGTTGGCCTAAAAGTTAGGCTATGGTTTAACTTTGGTGTTGAAATTTACTTACATGGTACGTGATGTTTACTATGAAAGTAAGAGGATAAGCAATATTAAGCACAGAAGTATAATTAGCTTAGCTGAAATTTAATCACTGCCGGTAGCTTTCAATGTATATAATTGTTACAGTAGAAACTCAATAGATAACCAATCAATTTCTTTGAAATTGAAGCATGTTTCTGAGTGTAATGCATAAGGATTATCTATACTTTGCTGGCTATCACAATCATTTAAAGCTTTAACTAGTGATTCTCCCTCAGATGTAAAGCATTAGTTGAAAAAAATTGCAAAATCCGTAGTGTCATTTATTTGCAAATTTTTGATATTGAGAGATTTGGGAGAAGTTGATGTGCATGTTTTTTTCCAAGAATTTTAAATTTCAAAGTTTTTTCCAGTATTTTGTTGAAATAGTTTGTTTTAGCGATCCTCAATTCCTTGGTAACTGCATTAACCAACATTTTTATATCAAGCTCTCTAACTTGAATTGAGGGGAGAATTTAAACACCATTTATACAAAAGGTCTTTTTGGAAAATTTTCTGAAGTAATTGACGAGTAACCCAAAGTTTGTTTTTTACTTGTTTAGTTTGAATTTTGACAACAACCTGTTTAAAAGGAATATGTTTTTCATATTGTTTAGTGAATTGTTCAGCAAAAGAAGATTACATGCCATTTACATCATTGTGAAAGTAAACAAATTCCTCCCACTAAACGTTTGAGCGGTCAGACTTTCTTAAAAATTTTGGGTGTTTCTTAAAAATATGTGATTGATTTTCTAGCGGTCATCAATAAAAGTTTCAAGATGTTCAAAGTTACTGCGTAGACTTTGAATACTTTTTTGATAATGCATATAACAATTTTGTTAGAAGACAAACAGTCAAACTCATAAAGAATCAAATTTGATGACTGTAACATTAAATCCATCGCACAAGAAAAAATTTCAAGTACCAGCTGGTTTTGTCTATTAATTAAGTTTGTCTAATGTTTTCTGAGAAGACAAAACTATTTGAGTACAATCTGAAATTTGTCTTAGATAAGCCTTTTAGTTCATCAACCAAGCATATTGGGAACTATCCATTTTTTTTAAAATCGTGTACTAGTTTGAAATATGTGCCTGGGATGAACTGAGAAGCCCATTTACAAAGAGTCTTGGCTTTTCACAAAAACCCAGGTCTTGAGTGGCAAGAGGTGACTTATATCTTTTTCTGTATTTTTTTATAGGTCTGCAAAGACTTGACAACAAGTTTGTTACTCCGTTTAATTTTAAATGCTGAGTCAATGTTCGTGTGAGCAACCAGACTGCAGTCAAATTGGTCCAAAATCTTCTAGAGGCAACCGAGCAAATCTTAGACAAGTTTTCTATGGTTTATTTTC
The DNA here is from genome assembly GCA_945261195.1 of Cryptosula pallasiana. NCBI lineage: Eukaryota > Metazoa > Bryozoa > Gymnolaemata > Cheilostomatida > Cryptosulidae > Cryptosula > Cryptosula pallasiana. The sequence goes on from OX183136.1 coordinate 22,168,104, forward strand.
AATTAATAGTTATCTCTGTCTGGATCGATGCTCCGAAAAATTCAACACTTCCAGGCATACCGTTCCACTCTGTTTAACGTTAAACTTGTTTAAATCTCTTCCCTCCTGAAGTTGACGCTTCAAATCAGCAATGTCTTCTCCTTAGAAATTCAGCAACTTCTCATACTTTGCCTGTAACTTCTCTATAGCATCAACTCTAGCAGCAACATTCTGGATCTTCTCCTTCATGCTGGAAAGCTCTTCGTGAAGCTTGTCAAACTTCTTCTCCATATATTCTTTGTTGGCTTCCAACTTTTCCATAACTTCAGAGAGTGTAGGTCCTCCTTTCACAGGTTTTGTTGTGTTACTAGTTGTATTGTTTCTAGTATTTCTGCTAGCCGCTGGCATGGTGGTAACCCACACCTGACCGTTATATGAAACCACATATAAGACACATTGCAGGGGCTTGGGCTTACCCCTGGCACACTGTATATCTGTTAGTTACCACTAATAAAACAACATCAGTGTATATAAGCTGTGTGCTTGACTTTACACTGTGATCCTAGATATAGCACTTATAAGATTTCGCAGTAGCTCAAAAGAGAGCTGACAGCACAACCTCTTTCTTTGAAGGTCTAATAACGTGCTGTTAGTAGACATTCAAATGGCTAGGGCAACATAACCATTTGCTCTGTCCATTCATTGGCCTCAGCAACTTTCATAAAACAAACAGAGTTTGACAGGTGTGTGTACATTAACGGGGGGCCACTTTGCAGCCTGTAGGGCTTTGGTGAAGAGGTCTATCAAGTTTAGTTCTGGGTTAGCAGCAGTATTCTGCCAGCACTGTGAACATGTGGATTCGCTATAGCTGCAACTATAGAATATAGGTCAACTCAAAGTTCACAATGGTTAGTCAACCTAGATGAACTGGTGGTACGACCAGTACCAGTGGCTTTACAGTGTCCAGTACTGTGGTTGAGTGTCTAATTCAGTACTCTGGGGGTACTGAGTGGTAGCAGTGTCTGTACAAACAAGTACAGCATCGTTATCGGTGCGCGTAATGCCGGCATTACAGACGCAGGGACAGTATCACTTGCAAGGCCGGTGTCAGAAGACACAGGATTGATTTCAGGAATGGCAGAGTTGACATGAAAATTTACAGGGCTTGTATTATAGTTAGCACATCCTGTAGAGTGGTTATAGGGCTGGTTGTGTTGCTACAAATTGGAGTGAGACTCGGCGTTAATCTAGGAACGTTTACATAAACAATCACTGCTGCAGACAGAATGAAGACTCAACGGCCATACAGGAGTGTATTGTTTCTGGCTTGTACAGAGAGATCAGAGCTGGTAGTAGTTGGATCTGCTGACGCAAGGGTAGCAAAGCTTAAAGCAGTGTGAGAATCAATCCCACCACTGCCATCAATTTAGTGGATTTTATTTTCCTCCTACCGTTTCGCTAACGTTGTCAGCGGGCAAACTAGCGTCTGCCTGCGCAACAAGACAATCAACCTCTCAGGCCTGACAACAAACAGTCAGCCTCTCCCCAGAGGTGACCCTATACTGGGATAGCATTCGCAACTAGTTGTAAAAGAGAACCCTCAACTTCAGCAACTGTAATGAGCCCTCGGCTCAGCCATACCCTCAGCGCTTTAGAGTAGTGCAAACATTTATTCTTGCGATGAATGTATATTCATATAATGAACTGCTCTGAAAAGAACAAAAGCTCTGCCTTTTATGGGCAGGGTTACAGGAACTGAGAGTAAAGGCTTGGCGATACTGCACCAATTTTTTGGTGCCGATGTATCTATACGATGGATTGTGACGATGTGCTGGTGGCTACACAGGCCGATGTAGAGCGACGATGTAATAAAGCACGTCGGTGAGCTGCGATTGAACTAGCCAATCATACGGCACAAAGTGCGGTTTTTTCCCGGTTTCATTTCCGACAACGAATTATTTGCTTCCCTGATACAATAATTACAATAACAACAATTTCACTGTGATGTATGGCTGTTTTTCGATCACAACAAAAAAATACTTTCAATATTTTTTTTGTTTCATTTATTATTAAATCTTCAAGATATTGTGATTATTCATCAGTTATTTATAATAAATGATCGATAAATTTTATTTTATAGTTGTACTTCATGATGATTTTAGTTATTATTATAGTTATACTCAGCAGTGTTCAAATTATCAATTACCACTATTTTCAGAGCCATGTAAACTAAATTGACTGAACTGAATTCACTGTTCAAATTCTATGACATATAAATTCCTTTGGAACTTGAAGTGGATGCTCGTTGTTGACAAAAAATTATGACAGAAACGCGTTTTAAATGGTCAAACTTGATAAGGTTGGGAAAATATTTTGTTTTAACCAATCAGAGAATTCCGATGTGCCTTCGGCATTGGGCATAAGACCAACATGTGGGTTATGCTCACGGACAGGCCCCACTATGTGCTTATGTATCTGGCACAGCCATCACAAGGCCTTCCGATGCCAAAAATTGGCCTGTGTAGTGACCCCATAAGTGTTTGGCATAGTTTGCCAAACACTCCAACCTCACAACAAAAATAAAGGAATTAACCAAAATCAATAAATGTAACAATAATAGCCAATAATATATAGGTAAATAAGTTAAAGGAAACTGGTGCCCAGAAATATAGGGAATTCCAACCAGTCATAGTTTGGTATTCCTTTCTCCACAGGCTCTTGGTCTGTTGTGTCCTTTGATCTTAGCTCATCCACTTCAGCGGGTAGCAATCACCTGTATTCAGGCTGCATAGGTCCTTTGGCTATGTTTCTTTCCTCACTCGAGGTCAGTCATTTTTTGCCACCCCGGGATAGCCACCCAAGGCTGGGGTAATAACTAGCCTGTTCCGGTATAGTAACATAAATATTCTATTGCTGGTGTAAGCAAATAGATTACTCCAACTAATACCCGACTTGTTAATCATTTTTACCTGCTAGAAGTCTGCAGGTAAAAGTCTACTACAGAGTTACTATTTCTTTAGTGATTCTAACATCAAACTGAAGCTATGAAATCTTAAAAATGCTGATCTAAAAGATTAGTTATTATTTATTTATTGTTTAAAAGTGATCATAATTATTAATGGCCAGTTTCTGCTTTGGTTCAAAAAGACCAATTTGTAACTGATTCATTACTAATTTTGATGAAAGATAATTATCACTCTATATTACAAACAAATAATGCTTTTCACAGATATGACATGTTCTAATGCTGTTTTTTTATTATTTAACACCAATCTTACAGTTAGTGGGGCCAGAGAGTGTTTCGATTAAACAACACAATTATCTATTCGTTCTTCGCTCGAATAACATTTAGTATGAGTTTTTTAAAGCTTACATTTGTTTAACCAATAAATAAGTCAATTTTTTGTGGTTTTTTAAACAATGAAAATATAACTAGCAAATGAACTGTTTTTTTGTTGTAAATAACACAATTTTAGTTTCAGAATAAGCAAAACGAACCCACATTGGAAAAAATAAACTGAAATCTCTTAAACCAAACATCTCAAATAGGCCAATTTAGCTGCAAAATGTTATGCGTTTGTATCAAATTGCTTGGATTGGACCCCTATAAGTGAATATCATAGGCTAATACCAATTCCTTTGCTTGCCATTAAAACGTAACTAAATCGGATCATCTTTCGAAAAATCAGAGGATGATCTTTTACTAGCAAGACTCCATAGGTGTTATATAGAGTGCAATCAAGCTAAGGACCACCATATTTTTGTCCCTACATCTCCCCAGGCAGAGAAAACAGGAACCTAAATACCGTGCTTGCAGGTAACAGTTTGCTGGAAATTAAACCACAGCTCTTGGATTGAAGTTCAATCACTTTAACCACTATACCACACATCAAGGAAAAGGTACCAAAAATATTTGATTTACACCACGTTAAGTTTGTTCTGCACTGCATAAGTACAGCATAACCTTGTGCAGTGACCAGTTTGCATTGATTTCCACTTTTGAAGATATCAAGTTTAAGGATAACACCAACTTTACATTTGTACCAAATATAACTGCATTGAAAGTAGATTAGTTTGAAAAAATAGAAGATCAGGCAAAACTTTATAAATGGACCATGGGCTACCAGGGAGCTTATCAAAATTTACAAATACTACATGATACAGATTGATGCAGTTAATTTTAACGCAATAAAACAGTTGTAGTCTGCTTTGTGTGAAAACTGTGAAGCCATTGATTTTTTACGATGAGGTCTGAATTATTTATGTTCTTTGCTACATGCATAAAATAAAACTAATTACGCAGCATTACTAGCAATCCAAATGGCTGTGCCCCCAAGCCTCATGTCTGCCCTTGATGGGCTAAGGCTAGTTAAATATATAGATGTTCAACCTCTTGCAAAACATAGTAAGTTGATATACTATTCTGTCAAAAGCCGAGTGGAACGTAAAACAATAATTCCTACATTCAATGTAGTGGTCGATATGGAGAAAGAAAAAATGAGTGTTAAAAACCCATCGGAGCAGACGATATTCACTTGCTACGGAGGTTTGTGCAGTGATCAGGATAATATGTCTGTTTATTCAGCTTTAAACTACTTTCGGGGACCGATTATGACTATTTGTGGGCTTCAGCTAAAAGATGAAATGGAAAAAGTTAGTTCGCTACAAATGCAACTTCTCTACGACCCCCCATCTGATACATTTAATATTGTACAGAAAAAACACATGGGTGTTCCCAATTCTCCAACTATTCACTTGACAAAACAAAAAGAAATTTCTTCACTCTTTTTGAACTTCCAAAATAACATTTCTATCGAGTTGACTCCTCTAAAGACTGCATTAGCTCTCATAGCGGCTCTCAGAGTCATGCACTACCACTATTCATTTCATCTCCACTTAATGCCTTCAGACATTCCTTACCTGATGCCACCTGGAACTCCTAAAGAACCGTTGAGCGTGTTAGAGTCTATAGGTTCGATGGTGATGAGACCAGCCTGCACTATCCCTTTAAAGAACATCAAGTACAGTGACTTGCTGGATAAGAAAACACTGGCTACTTTATTAGTTATCGAATATGACAATAGCAGGTCTAAGCAAAATATCTTAGAAATTATTGTTAGAGACTCGTTTGGGGTGCTTCAATTTAGTGCTGAGTTTAAGATGACCTCAGGTCACATGAAAGTTTATGACTCCGAGAAAAAAGTTTTTGGTACATTTGATGGATACCCTTGCTCCTACAAAGTGTTTAACAAATATATCGCGTCCTTCATAACAATTACTCCATATGAACCTGACCATCGGCCTGGTAGAGAAGTCTATCAGCTCTACAGAAGAGTTGATAATCACGATGTTTGGATTGCATATTTTTATTTAATGAGGGAATGGCATACGGTGAGCGTAACTATGGATCCTCGGATGGAGAAGCATGCGAAAGCTGTTGTTGTTGCTCATTCGGCGGCACTAGCACTATTTCGCTTCAAACTGTGGACCGATATCCCCAGACCTTATGTCCCTCAATATTTATATAGAAAAACGTTAAAGTAAATACTCCAAACTTCCGAGTTTTAATAAAAAATATAATTATAAGAACTAAAAGTTGGTGTCTCTTTTAAGTGCTTTACATGAAATCAAAAAACTTTTAGCAAAACAATAATTTCTTAAATATGTGTACTACAGATACTTACTTCTTTTATTGATTGATCTTTATACATGTACCCAAGCCTCACCAGAAGTTTGCACAAAAAACATGATGTAAACAAACGTAGTTTTAATTGAAAGAAGCTTTACTTATAGATTGTGAAGGAGAGGTATAAGGCACTTATAGTTTTTTTGGAAATTTGACTATAAAGAAGTTTCTGGGAAAAAAATATGCAAGATACAAATTTGCAGAAACTTTATAAATCTTGCCTATGTAGCATGCAAGTTTTTTTTTATTTGGAAGAAACTTATCAGAAGTTACATATAATGATGAAAAGTAAAAGTTTGACAACAAACCAACTAATGAGTATTTTTCATGATTTATGACTGTTTTCGGTAAAAAAAGTTGAGGCAATAAAATAGTAGCAGCAGTGAATCAAATTTTTACTGCTAGACAAATTTTTGCTTCAAAATTTTTTTCAAACCGATTCTGTAAAAGAAAAATTTAAGCCATTAAACTGAAAACAGTCAGATACTGTATAAAAACACAAAAGCAAATACACTAACTACAACAACAAAACAATTATGAGGACTACAATTGAAATGATAAAGCTTAAAATGAAAGCAATTCCCGTAATCAATGTTCCAAAAAAATAATGATAATAACAATAAGAGTATTTGCGACCTGTTCAGCGAACAAATTACAAAAAATAACAGGTGTTCGTAATTCAATATGTTGCGTATGCAACAGGACATTAGTTTAGAACAACATAATATTTAATAAAATGTTATAGTTTAACGAACAAATCGTAAGGGAGATAACGCCCAATTTTTAAAATGATCAAGAAAAAAATAAAATTTGAACTGCTATAAAATGGGATAGTTTGTAAAGTTGCCCTTCAATTTAGTGAATTTTGTACGCTTGCAATTATTTGAAATTATTTTTCAAGGATGTAAACCGGTATATGAAAACGAAAAAATCAACACGCTCGTTATTATCATTTAGTGTTCAGTTTCATTCGCGACCTACAAACAATATAAATAAATACTCGTTGATGGTTTTTTTTCTTCAGTGAGCTAGTTTTTGTTGACCTATGAGTTCCAAACCAAACTGATTATTTATTGATTAAATTTATTGCCGGTCTAATTATTTTTATTGCAATGTGTTCTGCGAACAGAGTTTGAGAATACTCTTAATAACCTTGACAAAAAACAATCATAATAACAACCTGATTAACACTAGCATTGCAGCATTGCTAGTAGCAATAATAATGAAAACCATAGTGCTGATCTTGATAATGATGAGATAGATTATAGCAAAAAATGCAATATAATAGCGTTCATAAAAGTTATTGACAATTATTTTGATAGTTGCAAATTCAGAGTTTACAGTCAACTGGCATACCAGTCAACTAGTACAATGAACTAGCACAAGCTACTACTCAGCTCTGAGAGCCGCACATGCCAGTAGTTTTATATTGAACCCATCGCCAGACAGTGGCTTCAATGTGCAAATCAGCTGCACAATAACTTTAACTAGATGTCTGAGCCACAGTATCTTTACTAGTTATGAAAGTCTATAGATCAAGTGGCACTCGCCACGCCTGCAATGCAGGATCCATTTTAAACAGAGGTACATTACTGGAGATTAATAGCATTAGCATTTTGAGGTTTAAAAAGACAAAATTTACTACACTAAAAAAACCACAGCTGAGGAAAAAACCTTTGTAGCTGAGTCTCCTAAAATAGTGAAACTTTCCAGTGTGTTGCTACACCTCTCATATTGACAACCATTGAGATATTTTAGGCTATTTTACTTGCAAACAGATTTACTGAGTGTTGTGATTAACTAATGATTTTTTCCTCGAAACTGAGAGGCCTCACAGTGAATGGGAAAACATAATGATGAAAAATGAATGGAGAATCAAATAACGGGTAATGCATAGTTTATACGAGCCATATCATTGCCGTTTTTGAGTTGTGCCGCTTTACACGCCTGAACTCAGCAGTTCGTTTATCCGGGCGTGTGGGATGCCGAATTAACAAAATACGGCAACTTCATTACACAGTATTGCCAGCATCGTGATGAAACTAGACGCATTGAGTCAAATAAATATCTAATAATAATTTTTGTTAACTATTTATAAGTAATAATGAGTAATAATAATTTATTAAGTAGTAGTTATTATTTAAATAATTTATTACAACATTACTAGCTTTCTTTTGTTATCCTTTCTTGTTGTATATCAAACAAATAAACAATGTATGTATGCAATAACAATAAACAACAAAAATAACGACACATACTACTCATTTATTGTTATTATTTATTTAGTATAAGTAGTATTAATTATTACTTTTTTCTTATTTATCTTTTAATAATCGCATTATTGTTGTTATTATAATTATTTTATTATTTATGATATTTTTTTATTATTCACTGTACATGAGATCACCGTGGGCAATTTTTCCTATTATTATAATTGAAAATCATAAGTAGTAATGCTAAATGGCAGGGTGAAATAAATGATTACATACTTCAGTTGGAGTTGAACGTTTCTCAGCCATGTTGATCACATAAAAATGCTCTGCTTGGCGTCCTTGACGTCATATATTCGACTCCTGTCACGGCGGTTTATCTGACCAGTCGTGTAACGCCCCAATTGTGGGACATTACATGGCTGGCCGTACTATATATAAACCAAGTCGAATAAGCCATGGCGTGATAACTCCAAAACGGCAATGATACGGCTCGTATAAACTAGGCATTACATGCTGTAGTAGATTCTGGTCTTTTATCACATTATGTTATTAGTCTCAAGTACTCAACCCCTCTCTAGAGGGAACACTGCCGGTATGGTTGTCGCCAATTGTTCCAGAGATTTAACATCGAGCCCATGGCTTGGACATCTCACTTGAGTTGTTTATGTAAAAATAGATATATTTGTGCTTTGTATAGCTTTAAATAGGCTAACCCATGTAGAGTATAACGGCAAGACTAAGCACAGTCAATAGATGCAAAGAATATTGAAGGAATCCAGCCTTTTAGAGAATGCAGCACGAAGAGTATAAATTGTCTATCCAATGAAACGCCAAGATTACAAAAGCTGTCAATGATGTGTACAGGAAGTAAACTAAACAAACATTAATGCATAGCTAAATATGATAACAATGAAAATTAGTTAAATAGAATAAGCGCCGAAGAACACAGGATGGAGTTTATAGTTGAAATGTCTGCTGGTAAGAGTCCCCATCTCTACTTATTTCTAGGGTGACCATAGCCTGGTTTCTATCTTTCTTCACCTCTAGAGGTAATTAAGATCTAACCTTGGCCTTCTGAAGCTCCACATCTATTTACAGGATCTCAGCCAAATTAGTTTGTTTGTTTGTTCGGTTTACTTTGTCAATGAAAATGAACCAAAAAAGGTAGAAAAAATGAAAATTTTGTGTGACATTGCCCATCTGTGCAGCATTGCTAGTCAAGGCACCATTCCCGGGCCAAAAACTAAGGCCAAGAGAGAAGAGGAGTCCCCTCAGCTAAGCAGGTGAAGCCGTACGGTGTGTTTAATTCAGTCTTTCTGTCCAAGTCACGTGGTTTACATGGCAACCCATTTTGCAAAAAGCTATTCCGGAAAGCTACACTCCAATGACCTGCCGCAAAAGTTGACATATGAAGTGAAGGATTATGAGATAAGCATTTAGGAAAATAATTTTGGACAATTATTTGTTGTTGTTGGGTAAAGATTGAATGAGACTTGAAAAGGATACTGTATTTATACAAGTTGTAGATGTTTAATGAAGAAAGTTTTTTACATAACGGGTTGGTGTAAGCCAATCTAGGCTTTTATGGATAATTTCCAGAATCATTTCTCGAAGTGTGATTAATGAAATCAGGTGCACATCAGCAGCACCACCCCATTATTCAACGCAATAACTCAAGTTGGATTGTACAAAGAAGTGCAAATTAAAAGTAATATACTTATTGGTAATGGCTGAGAGCAATTGTAGGGCTGTAGTCATTTATTGCTGACCAAGTAAAGGTTACCAGCATCCCTGCAAAGCCATCACCAGACCAGCTAGGATAAATACTGACCCTGCCACGTTTGTAACAAAGGGAAGGCACCACTGGTCTCTCTACTAGTTCCAATAGGAACAAACCAGTTACCTGTTGCTTGTGTTTATTCATTGTCAGAGGGTACCTTTGGGCTGCAGAGACACCCTCTAGTTAGGTAAGTGGCTGTATGAGTGAGTGTTTACAGGCTTTGTCTATAAAAATACAAAGATAATAGATCCTAGTTTCAAAAGCTATAAAAAATTATTAATCTCAAGTATTCTTCCTCTCTCCAGAGAAGCGACACTGCATTCTGGTCAGTGCCACTTGTGTGATAGACTTTAACAATTAATGAGAAGACTTGGCTCAGTCAAACTAGTAAGGGTAGTTCTGTGATAAAACATGCTTTTAGCGCTACACAACTCTATGAAGGTTATCAACATGGGGAAAAGCAAAAATAATGCCAGGCAGAAAGTATAAAACAGATGTACTAAGTATATAGATAATTCAGCGTTTAATAGGCAAAATCAGAGGAATTTATTGGCCTACATAATAAGCTGACCAATCACTAGTACAATAAGTAGTTTCAACAAATCGTATTATAAGGCTAAATGTAGCAACAGATAGGAATAGAATGCACGGTAATAAATAGGAATAGTGACTACTGGCAGTGAACGGAGCAAACAGATGTTAGTGTTTGATGGTAGTCCCATTTACTAATGCTTTGTTTCAAGAGGCTTGAGGTTGGAAAAGGGGTACATCTCAGATACATCCTCCTGAAACACTCGAGGTCTAGGCTGATCTAAATTGGTACTGAGTCTGCATGAGTCAATCTCGAACCTGCAGTGGCAATCTTGTTGGATGTTGCTACGGGTTCAGTCATATCATTTGAAGCCTCTTATATTCAAAGTCTGCATGTCGGAAGCAGTAAGCAACTGTGGAAGGCTCCACCCCTCTCCATGCTTTAGCGATGGGAAGCAGTAAGCAAATGTTGAAGGCTTCACCCCTCTCTATGCTTTAGCGATGGGAAGCAGTAAGCAATTGTTGAAGGCTCCACCCCTCTCCATGTTTTAGCGATGGGAAGCAGTAAGCAACTGTTGAAGGCTTCACCCCTCTCGATGCTTTAGCAATGGGAAGCAGTAAAGCAACTGTTGAAGGCTCCACCCCTCTCCATGCTTAGCGATGGGAAGCAGTAAGCAAATGTTGAAGGTTTCACCCCTCTCTATGCTTTAGCGATGGGAAGCAGTAAGCAAATGTTGAAGGCTTCACCCCCCTCTATGCTTTAGCGATGGGAAGCAGTAAGCAACTGTTGAAGGCTCCACCCCTCTCCATGCTTTAGCGATGGGAAGCAGTAAGCAACTGTTGAAGGCTTCACCCCTCTCTATGCTTTAGCAATGGGAAGCAGTAAGCAACTGTTGAAGGCTCCACCCCCTCTCTATGCTTTAGCAATGGGAAGCAGTAAGCAACTGTTGAAGGCTCCACCCCTCTCTATGCTTTAGCAATGAACTGGGGTCCCTAAATAACATATAATCTTTTAATTTGTCATGCATGATGCTTCTATAAGTACTGTATAACATAGCTCAGCGCCTTCTTTTGGTAGAGGGATTTCAATGTCGGGGTTTTGGGGTTTGGGGTTCGGGGTTCGGGGTTCGGGGTTCGGGGTTCGGGGTTCGGGGTTTGGTGTTCGGGGTTCAGGGTTCGCGGTTTGGGGTTTGGTCACAAGGTTGCAACTAGGTGTTTGTGTTAGCTGGTAGAGACTTTATAACTCTAGCTTTGAGGTTTGGCATATCGCAATCGCTATCAAGTTATTTGAATATATTGTACATTAGTTGTTTCTGAGTAGTTACAAACAACTATGCTACAATATATATAATACAGTATCAGATGATGATCTTCAATTCTTATTGTGACCATGGATGGATGAACATTGATGATATCCCATTATAATCAAGAATAATTATTAAACTATTGATTTATTTTAATTGAACTACTAGTAATTGCGATAGTATTTACTTTAGAGAATTTATTATTTATTCACAACAATGATAGTGCTTACCAAAATAACATAAAATCTGCTCAATGAAGTATCAGTGAGAGAACAAATTCATATCAACCAGCTATTTACTATGTGCACCTGGCACAACGTTGACCTTCAGGGCAATTTCCATAATTCGGCTCCAGGTCTTTGAAAAAAAGGGTTGCCCAATCCACTGCTGCCATAATTAGGATGATTATCTGTTTTTACCCCAACCGGTGAACACTGGATGGTTTTCTATGGTCCAGGTAGGTAAAGGTGAGCAATATTTGATATGTAGTTACCAGTTAACCAATATGGAAAAAAAACTCATCACAAAACAGAGGTTGACGGTTACAGTGAATAGTAAACACAAATAGTAACTCTTTCGGCATACACATACTTACCTGATTATACAAAGTAATCATGATGAAATAATATTTAAACTTCTAAAAACTTATCGGGTCTGCAGTTATTTTTAATGAATTTTTACACACAACCAAATAAAAAATAACAATTATAAAATAGTTGTTTATTTAATTGATACAAAATTGGTTTATGACATTGAAATGTTAGTTAGTTCTTTTTTGTTAATAATTATTGTAGTCACAAGTAGTAACATATGAGCAGATCTCCCTACCAAGTGTTTTTTTGTGGATTATACTTCGGGGTTGAGGCAATGGGTTATGGCGTTAAATGAATTCGCCGAGTTTATATTGTATTTTATTTGAGGGGCATTTGAGTGGAAGTTAAGTGGCATTTGAGTTTTGATTATTTTTTTACTTAATTTGAACTTATATGACGTATAGATTTTGAATGTATGGTATTTAAGTTTTTGATAATTTTTTTACATAACTCGAACTCATATGATATTTTGAGAGAGAGGAGAGAAGAACGAGGAGCTATAACTACATTGAATCAATATATGATTATATACATTCATTACATAATAAGTAGGAAAACATCCTTGTATAATATAGCTAGAGTTAGTAAATACTAAGTAATACAAAGCACTACAACTTGTAATGACAATCAATGCATAGTCTTTTTCTTTACAATGACGTCATTGATGTACTGATGTTATATCTTAGGAAGGAAGACTTCTGTTCTATGTACTGTTGATTCCATAATGAACTAAAATAAAAAGTTATGTATTAGTATTGGATGATTAAACAAAAATGTAAAATAATTACATGAATTTGAATTATAGTTCTTTTTACGTTGGTTAGTTAACATTATATAGTAAAGGGAAGTAACTCACCGAGTTATATTGTTCAGTTTGTTTTTTCTTGAGCATAATTTTCATCAAGTGTTTTTGATTCTCCCTCTTCTATCTAAAGCAAAACAAAAAATACTTGCTTCATAAATAAATTTTATCTAATTGGAAGTATTACTTATATCAGTTAGTTTACATTAAATAAAAAAAACACTCACTGGATTGTATTGTCTGACTTGCTCTTCTTGAGTATAGTTTTCACCAAGGGGTGTTGGTCCTCTCAAAGACGTAGAAGATGTGTTTCCCACTCCCATTGAAAGCACTAAGACCTTCTTCTCAACAACTTCATCTGTAGTAAAGTACTTCATCTGGTTGGAATCATCAAGTTTGTTGGATAGGTTTTGAGCTGTTTCTATTGCTTGTAATGCTGTGAATGTGATTATATCATGTCGATGATAACCAAATCTACTAACTTCACGATTTCTTAAAAGTATGACTCCTGTTCCAATTCGTTTGACGTCGCTAGCATGTTTTTCAGGGATATATAGAACTCCCATCATCAAACCATCGTATTGCAAACATCTGTAGTTTACCAGTAGCGCATCCATCACCACTTCTCCATTAGGTAATGTTAACTGAGTTGATATTTGAGGAGATTCAAAACTGATTACACTTCCAACAGCAAATTGAGAGAGTGTTGCGATACGAACCATACTGATCAACTGACTAGGTGTTTTTTTTTTTATTAATCTACTTAGCTGTTTAGCTTCCTCAAGGGAAATATTGGATGGGAAGTTGATAGGGTGAAAGATTGGATGCTTGTCTGAATCGAATCCCATAAAAACCACCAGTTTTGGAACATCCGGTTGTGTTGGAGCTAATTTGTTGTAATCCTCAATTCTCACCATGGACCTCACTTGTCGTCTGTTGCCAAATGTTTCGACACTGTAGCGGATAATGCATAAGTTTTTATATACATCCTCAGCTGGTCTTTCGATGGAGATTATCTCGAGAAGCGATGGTGTTTGATTAAAGTGAAGTGGTTGAAACCTTCCAATCATTACTCTTTCATTGGTATCGCAAAAATTGAGCAAACTAGCAGCATTTTTTGACAAGCAGGAAAGATGAGAAAGAGATGGTACTTTCAAAGTCCAAGCATAGTCAATCGTTTTATTTCTATCCGAATCCCATGGCTTTGGTCGAACTGTTATCAGTTTCCTTCTTATTATATGTGAATCAGGAGGGATATTTTCTTTATCATCAGAGTATGGTTCGAATGTTGAGAGAAATGAGGTATTACGGTCTTCATTCATATTCAGAACGCTCAGTGAGAAGTTGAACTGAAAAGAGAGTAAAAAATATGTAACAGATGGTTGGAATTTGAAAAATATTTGAAAAGAATAAACTAACTAGATATTTATAAAATAAACACATAATCAAAACTTAAATAATTTTTCTGATGCATTATGGTGAAACTATTTGATCTTTTATTAATACGAACAAAATATTAAAACATAAAATTAACTTTCTGAAGTATTATAGCAAATCTAGTTGAACTTTTCTATCAATATATGTTAAAGAATTATTTAGTGATTCTCACCTTATTGACTGAAAGTCTTTCTATAGTTTCAAGTAAATGTAGTAGTTGGTGTGTAGATGTTGCTTCTTCACTAGCAATTGTAGAACTGGATGCTTTCTGTGTGAAAACACTGGTTCTTAAATAGCTGAAGCTGTACTGATTAACCCTATGAAAACCATCTCGTGAAACCTTCTTTATAATATATCTATGATTCAGCAGTTTTTCACACGACATTCCCGCGAAAGCATTGGTTTTTATTCGCGTGAAAATTATTTTTTTACTCCCGCGAAAGCAACGGTTTTTATCCCTATGGAAATAATTGTTTTATTCCCGCGAAAGCATTGGTTTCTACCCGCGTGAAAATAAAATTTTCATTCCCGCGAAAGCAACGGTTTCTATTTGCGTGAAAATAAACTATTTATTCCCGCGAAAACACTGGTTTTTATTCGCGTGAAGATAAATTATTTATTCCCGCGAAAACAACGGTTTCCATTCGTGTGAAAACAAATTATTTATTCCCGCGAAAGCATTGGTTTGTATTCGCGGGGAAATAAAATTGTTATTCCCACGAAAGCAACGGTTTCCATTCGCGTGAAAATATATTATTTATTCCCGCGAAAGCATTGGTTTGTATTCGCGTGAAAAAAAACTATTTATTCCCGCAAAAACATTGGTTTTTATTCGCGTGAAAATAAATTATTTATTCCCGCGAAAACAACGGTTTCCATTCGTGTGAAAACAAATTATTTATTCCCGCGAAAGCATTGGTTTGTATTCGCGGGGAAATAAAATTGTTATTCCCGCAAAAGCAACGGTTTCCATTCGCGTGAAAATATATTATTTATTCCCGCGAAAGCATTGGTTTGTATTCGCGTGAAAATAAATTATTTATTCCCGCGAAAACATTGGTTTTTATTCGTGTGAAAATAAATTACATATTCCCGCGAAAGCAACGGTTTCCATTCGCGTGAAAATAAATTATTTATTCCCGCAAAAACATTGGTTTTTATTCGCGTGAAAATAAATTACTTATTCCCGCGAAAGCAACGGTTTCCGTTCACGTGAAAATATATTATTTATTCCCGCGAAAGCATTGGTTTTTATTCGCGTGAAAATTATTTTTTTACTTCCGCGAAAGCAACGGTTTTTATCCTTATGGAAATAATTGTTTTGTTCCCGCGAAAGCATTGGTTTCTATTCGCGTGAAAATAAAATTTTCATTCCCGCGAAAGCAACGGTTTCTATTTGCGTGAAAATAAACTATTTATTCCCGCGAAAACACTGGTTTTTATTCGCGTGAAAATAAATTATTTATTCCCGCGAAAACAACGGTTTCCATTCGCGTGAAAACAAATTATTTATTCCCGCGAAAGCATTGGTTTGTATTCGCGGGGAAATAAAATTGTTATTCCCGCAAAAGCAACGGTTTCCATTCGCGTGAAAATATATTATTTAATCCCGCGAATGCATTGGTTTGTATTCGCGTGAAAATAAATTATTTGTTCCCGCGAAAACATTGGTTTTTGTTCGTGTGAAAATAAATTACTTATTCCCGCGAAAGCAACGGTTTCCGTTCACGTGAAAATATATTATTTATTCCCGCGAAAGCATTGGTTTGTATTCGCGGGAAAATAAAATTTGTATTCCCGCGAAAGCAACGGTTTCCATTCGCGTGAAAATAAATTATTTATTCCCGCGAAAACATTGGTTTTTATTCGCGTGAAAATAAATTACTTCTTCCCGCGAAAGCAACGGTTTCCGTTCACGTGAAAATATATTATTTATTCCCGCGAAAGCATTGGTTTGTATTCGCGGGAAAATAAAATTTGTATTCCCGCGAAAGCAACGGTTTCCATTTGCGTGAAAATAAATTATTTATTCCCGTGAAAGCATTGGTTTGTATTCGCGTGAAAATAAATTTTTTATTCCCGCGAAAGCAACGGTTTCCATTCGCGTGAAAATAATGCTGATTCATAGATATATTATAATAAAGGTTGGTTCGTGATATTCTTCATAGGGTTTAATCAGTGCAACTTTAGCTATATAAGAAGCACTGTTTTCACACCGAAAGCATACACTTCATCGTTAGTAACTGAAGGAACAAGATTTACTACATCATCATCTACTACAGCACTCCTTCTTCATCATCTGAATTACATAGGAAACAGCTGGTTCAAACAACTATGTGTATAATTCATCTAATTCAAAGAAAACAAGCCTTCATTTGTGATGTAAGTATTTACATTTTGTTTTAATTGTAATCAATTTAAACGTGAAGACATTTTCTGACAAAACATGATTATTCACTATTTAAGACATCAAAAATGTTGTATGTAAGTTTTAATTATGTTTTATTATTATTATTTCAAGACTTCAAAATGCAAAAAAGTACTCCTTCTTCATCCGAATTTTATAGAGAGCAGCTCAAGTTCAAACAACTAGGAATATCATTCATCTAACTCAAAGAAAGACAAGTCTTCATTTCTGATGTAAGTATTCACATTCTATTACAATAGTAATCAATTCAAGTGCAGATGTATATTGAAAAAAACCTTAGTATTTTTTTAGTTTTTGCTACAAAGCATTATCATTTTTTTTTTAGAATAACAACGAACTAGGTCAAAGGGAAAAAACTTTCTAACAAAACTTCAACTTGAGTAATAACTGAAGCTACTACTTATATTGTATATAAATAATGTGTCGAGTAACAAACAACAGATATGTAACAAACACTATTTATAATGAAAAAAAAGAAATGAAAAAAGTCGGAATTGCTTTGAAAATACTAAAGACTACATCGAGTGGATAGATGATAGTTTACTTTCTAATTCCTCGTTGTTTTTACAACGAACTTTTCCAGATACCACTACAATAACTTATGTCGTCGCAACTTATCCGGATAATCACTGTAGTCTTTGTCATTAAAATTACAAAAAACTATTGCGCAACTTTCCCCAACGGACTTTTTCAAGTTCATTTACAATGAACTCTTTTTTTATGAAAGAGAGACTTTAATGCTTGATGAAAGTTATCGAAGAAAATCATTTCTTACAAATTGGAGACGAGTAGGTAAACATTGTGGTGAAAACATGGCTGGAGCTGGTTTCTATAACCTTGAAAAAGACAACGCTGCTCGATGTGTTTTTTGCCAAAGGGTAATACTAAACTGGAAGGATGGAGATGAACATCCGATGAAAGAACATGCTAAAAGTTTTCCGTTTTGTCGATTTGTTAAAGGATTTAACACTCACAATCGTGTGTATAGACCTAGGAAACTACTTGCAGATGAAATGAAAAACATCTCAATTGTCAAAAGTTATACGATGGAAGAACAAAAAACTAAAAGAGGAGATTTAACTGCAGAAGTATTACCTCTAGGTATATCAATTGATCGTGCGGGTACACCTCGTTTTGCTACTGAAACATCTAGAGAAGACAGTTTCAAGCAATGGAAGGGTAAAGTTTCCATGAAACTCCTTTCCAATGCAGGTTTTTACTATACTAAGTTCGGAGATAGTGTAAAATGCTTCTTTTGCTCAGGTGAACTTAAAGAATGGAAAGAAAGTGATCTATCGTGGGAGGAACACTGTCGATGGTTCCCAGACTGTTCTTTTTTACTCAGGAGTAAAGGTGAAGGGTATGTTGAGGATGTTTACATGCGAACGGAAAAAGGCAAAAGGTGTAAACGATGGGTTGAAAAATATTGAGAAAAAGTAAAACGAATAACGTAAAACAATGACACCGAAGAAATGAAACTTATCTGCAAAAAACTAGGATACAGTCAAAACGATATCGAACAAGTTTTAGTGTTAAATGGAAAACCTTTTGAGCGAATAAGTTTTATGATCGAAGCCTTACATACTTTCGAAAATGATTTTACATCTGTTGAGAATTCGTCAACACTGTTAAAAAATGATGCTAAATCAATTGATTCGTTAAAAAAAGATAAAGATCAGACTAAGCAAAGCAAACTCGCTCAATGTGTGTCTGAGTTACATGAAAAAAAGTAATTGCAAATCATATCTCTCTTCCATGCGGTCATCTCATTTACTGTAGTGAGTGTAAGCAAAAAGCATTTACTGAATGCTCATCAGAAGTAAAACCTTGCCCAATCGATGGTTGTCAGGTTGAAATTAAAGCATTTATGAAGATCTACATGAGCTAGCATAACAATTAACCTCAAAAAAAAGAAAAAGTAATGAATGATTAAATAGGTATTTCAATTTGAAAACGAATCATTCGTGTTTTGTAATTCAACGGAATAACAACAAATATGTTACGTGTTGAAGACTTTGCTCACCAAAAAGCTTCCGATGCTATAGGACCTAAGACTTTTTTGGCTGAGGTTTCTGATGAAATGTTGAGGATTTATTTTACGGAAGAATGTGTATACTGTGTACTAGGAGGAAGTTTTTACAAGCAAGCAACCAATCTATCACTACTAAACTGTTACTGTTCACACGTTGATCACCAATGTATCACTTGTAAAAGATATGCTGAAATGGTTGAACGCGCTACAGCTACCAAAAAAGAATTGGGTGATGCTATCGACTGGATTGATAGAAGCCAAGTTTGGAAAAACGTAAAAATGGGTTTTTTGGTGCATGATGAATGGATTAATGCTTTTTTGGATCTTTCCTCCGATGATTTGAAGTCTCCCTTTATGTTAACAAACTTAAGGGCACGATTAAATCCATACCTATTACCTGTTAGTCAAAGCAAACTGGCTTATCAACGTCTAAAGGATAAATTGCTTGCGATAGCAGAAGGATATCCATATGCTCATACTCCTGATGAAAAAGAAGACTCAGACAACCCGATAATAACTATTGATTCAACAAATATATCTAAGGACTCATGAAAGAACTGCTACAAAAAATGTTGCTTCATTTATCTCTGAACTACAGAAGAAACATGAGTGGAAAAACTCAAGGATTCAAGTCAATCGCTACATTGGCTGATTTTGTTCCTAAGTTCATAAGGACTTATTTTGAACACATTCCTTTAGAGCGCTCAAATCCTCTTTTTGTTCAACTCATCACCGAAGAAGTGTTTTATTTTGTGTTAGGATTCAATCTAGTTCGTAAATCAATACAAAGCATGCTTTTGAGCTGTAGTTGTATTTCAAGAGCAAACCCTCTCGAATGCTTAAACTGTTCTAGGAGCTTTGATCCAAGAGTATGCTGTCCACAAGACAAGTTGATAGATTTTGAAGATCTCAAAAGAGCGATCGAACTGATTGATATAAAGCAATGTTTGAAAGATGCTGAACTAGGTGATTTGATAGATACTTCAATTTTAAGAGGTTTGACTTCATTTCGCTGGACAGAAACACATATTCTTTTGTCTCAATCTCGATTGGAACCATACTTAAATTTTGGTAACCACTTTGATGAGATTGTTTTACATCTTCAAAATCAGCTGAGAGAGCTGAACAAGCCACTAGCCACTTACGTATAAATAGAAAGAACATCACGAAAGAAAGTATTCAACTTTCAACACTGAAAGCAAAAACATTTTAAAAAATGAGCTGCGTATTTATCTTGCTACTGGCGCTAACATTTCCCAATGTTAGTGGAGTATTCTATACCAACGAAATTGATGAATGTATAGCCGGAGTTATGAATAAGAATGATGTCTTGGTTTTTTCACCTTTCGAAAGGACTATACGATATAAAGATGAAAATGGAAAAAACTGTGTGCGACTCTACCCTCCTGACTTATTATATTGTGGTTTTTTTATCCCTCGAAGCGCTTCTTGGATCTGCAAGGGCACAACTTCTACAGATGCTGTGTCTTGTAATACTCCAACAAAATACGTTTTGAATCCAGAAGAATGTGAAATAGATATTACAAATAATACGGAAGGACTTACTCAAAATACAAAAGTATATCGAAATGGGAATTTATGTGCATTTCAATACAGCAGAAGACGTGTGATCTGTCCAATAAGAAAACAGTTTGAGACATTCAAATTTGCATGCGTGCAATGTGATCATTCGATCAACAAGGAACCAAAACCAGCTAACATCACTAACATCAAGGATTCATCGCTTTCGAGTTTTGACAGTTTCAAAACTAGTGGAGTGTTTTATAGCAACAAAATTGATAAATGTCTAGCTGGAGCTATGGAAAAAAACGATGTCTTGGTTTTTTCACCTTTTGAAAGGACTATACGATATAAAGATGAAAATGGGAAAAACTGTGTGAGATTCTACCCTTCCGACTAGATATATATTGCGGTTTTTTCATCCCTCGAAACTCTTCTTGGATCTGTAAGAGTAAAGATTCTACAGATACCTCAATTCCAGCCAACATCACTACTATCAATGATATCGAAGGTGTAAATGAGGAATCAAATCCAGCTAACATCACTATCATCAATAAAATCAAAGGTGTGAATTCATCATTTTCGAGTTTCGACAGTTTCAATGTCAGCAAAGTACTTTATGTCGACGAAATCGATGAATGTATAGATGGAGTTATGGAAAAAAATGATGTCTTATTTTTTTCACCTTTTGAAAGGAGTATTCGATATAAAGATGAAAATGGAACAAACTGTGTGAGACTCTATCCTTCCAGCTATTTACATTGCAGTTTTATTATCCCTCAAAACGCTTCTTGGATCTGCAAAAGCAAAACTTCTACAGATACCCTAACCTGCAATACGTCAACAAAATACACTCTGAATCAGGAGGAATGTGCAATAGGGGTTAAAAATAATACGGAAGATCTTACTCAAAATGCAAAACTATTTTGGAATGAGAAATTATGTGTATTTGAATACATCACCTCACGTTTGATCTGCCCACCAACAGAAGAGTTTGAGACAACCAACTTTGCATGTGTGGAATGCAATCATTTGACCAACGAGAAGCCGAAAATAGCTACTATCATCACTAACATCAATGGTATCGAAGGTGTAAATTTGTCATTTTCGAGTTTTGAAAGTTTGAAGTCTATTCAAAACAAGATTATCATCAGTATCACATGTCAAGGAGACAACAAAGACAAGTGCAATCCCAAGGTTATATATGTAGAACTTTAGTTGAAGCATATTAACCAAAGTCCACCGAAATGCAAGACAGTTAACTCTAGATGATGAAAGCATAAACTAGGTTAAAATCTCTCTCTCTGAATAAAAATGAAGTATCGAATCTATCTTCTATTATTCCCAATCCTAAGCAGTTATTGTTTTGCAACAGAGATTCAACCATTCACTTTATCTCAAGCAGCTTCCGGATGTTTTTCGGGAATTCTTAATATGGAAGAAGTTAATTCAGTAACTCGTATTTTAAGGAAAAATTTAAAATATCGTGTATATGCACTCACGTGTTTCATGGAACCTACTCACCTACGTAGAAGCTGTGACACTCGTGATATGTGGCCTCAACACTACTTTGCTTGCAAAACCGATGAAGCTTTGAATTACCTCCGTTTATACGATGAAGGATTACTAACTACGACAAAAACTACAAACAAGTCAATAGTTCCAGCTTTATCACCATCAATTCCATCTCTTCCACAAGCTCTGGAACACCCAAGCCCTACAAACTCTACTATACACAATTATGAAGAAACCAAAACTACTACGGATTGCATGTGTGACAGATACATCATATGCGAAAACAATTCAGTAGCAATTACAAATTCAACACCATCGATTTATAGAGTTTTTATTTATAATGATTTGGAGGATTTTTCAAAACTTTCTCTGTCTGTATCGGAAGATAGTAAACTTAAACTTGAAGAAAATCTTCTCATCATCATTGAACCTGAATGTGATGATATTTCTTGTAAAGTCATCAAATACTTTACAAATTAAAAAGTTTTTATAGACTTTAAACACTATATATTCAACCTATTACACTTTATTATGATATCTATTTTATTACATTCACCAGTAAGCAAATAATGTAATACTTATTATGTAATAATAAAACTATAACAATAACTATAGCGTTGTAGATAGTTATATCATATACAAAAACAATTCAGCGACAATTACAACTCCATCTTCATCAAAATGACGTCATATGAGTTCGAATTATGTAAAATGATCAGAACTTAAATGCCATACATTCAAAAATGTAAAAAACATCAAAAAAATTAAATGCCATAGATTCAAAATCTATATGCCATATAAGTTCTAATTAAGTAAAAAAATAATCAAAACTCAAATGCCACTTAAATGCCACTCAAATGCCCCTTAAATAAAATACAATATAAACTCGGCGAATTCATTCAACGCTGTAACCCATTGTCTCACCCGAGATCTAATCCACAAAAAAACACTTGGTAGGGAGATCTGCTCATATATTACTACTGTCACAAATTATTTTTAATGATTATTAAATAGCATTGCAACACCAGATCGAAGCTGTACAGAGCTCGATATCAAACCGAGTCGGGTTCCCACTGTAAACTGTATACTGTGGACAGATGAATGCGCTTGTTACTTAAACTGTACCTGGTTTGTCTGAGCCGTGGGCTCACTAGTCGTGAAGTTGCGATCAACTTCTTACTGCATCCTGCAAGTCTAACTGACCGTGAGTTACCTCTAAGAGAGGTGTTATTTTGTTGCTCTATAGGCTGCGCGCTGTGTGCGGCTAGTCATTAGTGGACAATAGTGGGAGCCAAAATGACATGATCCACTACAATATTCAATAGGAAACTCATTGACATCGATGCAATAGGATGTCTGAAGTCCTCTTTTTTAGCAAGAAGGTAAACGTTGTAGTTGCAAATAAATTCTCCACAGGTATGTACTTATTTATCTATATTTGTAACGGTATCAAGTGATTTTTTATTGTCAGAAATTTTTATACTTTAGGATCGAAATGACTAAAATCACAAACCCAAAGGAGAGTTTTAGTATGAAGTAAAACAAAAACATTTAATTGGACTCCGGCCAGCGTTTAAAAAGTCGTAAAATGTATTTGTTGAACAGACCGCAACTGCTAAAATTGAACAATCATATTAAAAACAGCATAAAAAAATGTAGTTTCACGCTGAAGTCAACTTGAAGGATTATTATATTGTGTGCTTTTTATTTGAGTTTCCGTCGAAGTCAAAAAATAGAATATCCTCTCAGCAAACTGTAATGTACATGTACTTGCTATGACTCTTATACATTACGGTTGGGCAATATCAAAAGGTCAGCCATACCACTCCAGACAACCCAAGGCAAGTTTATATTTCGCTGAGCTGCAAATCTCAACTGGAAATAATAAAAAAATAAGTTCTTATAAACTTACCAAAAGATTCCTCAGATAATTACCAAAAAACTCACCATAGACTTACCCAATCACAAATATATTTGCATGCTCCTTACTTTGAAATTTTGAAAAAGTTTAAAATTATTTCTTATACCTAGAATATAAAAATATAGATAGCAGAAGTATTTATGTTAAGGTTGCTTATGGTCATTTTTTACTATTGTAATATGGGATTGTTCAAGCAAGAGTTCTACAACTATTTCACCCAGCAAACTCAGCATATTCATCCTCAATTAGAAAAAAAAAATAATCAAGCAAATATCTGCTTTCTCAAAAACTAGAATGAAAAAAAATTGTTTAATTGTGGTTGGTACAAGTACACAACATTTTATATCTGATCGTAAACCTTCCATTTTACATCTTCAGATTACAACTTTTTTGTTACAGGGAAAAAAATGAAATGAGAAGACAGAGTAACTGGCCTGAGCATCCCTTATAGACACAACATTTTATTGTCTTGTTTTCTTCTTTGCTTTTTCTTTCTAAAACATATTTTAATCGTTTTCCGTTTCACAAAATAGATATGAGCTTGATGAACTTGCCTGACAAGCTTTGAAGCTTGATGGCATACAAAAATGAACCAAACAATATATTTATCTCCAATCAGACAAAAAGTTTTGACTTTGAACTTTTGAAACAGTTTCATTATCAAAACTTGTCAAACACTCTACTGAATTGACTTCTTCACTGCTAGTGTTTAGTAAAAGAACTCGGGCACTTTTTAACCCATTAGAAATCTCCTAAAACTGGTGTAACACAACATCAGGGGCTGACAACTCCACTGCTTTGCTTACACAGTCGGCATTAATGAAGTAGCGGACAGCAGTTGCTGGTTCGATCAAACGGTAAATAATGTAACTTTTAAACATTTAGGAGGGTAGTAAAAGAAAAAAGCTGAAAAGTGAGAATACAAAACGGGATAACTCTCACTGCACCAATTTTGTGAAATTAGTTTTCTATGTTGCAGTTGTGTAATAAACCGCCAGGGGGGGGGGGGACAAATGCCTAAAAAGAAAATACTCTATTTGAGCCTCTTTGTCTAAATAATAGGGTCATAGATGCAGCTGTAAGTGACCTTTTACACAGTTGTGATACACAATTTTCGACTTTGCTGAATTTGGAGTTGTCCAATCGTAACAGCTACAGTAACTACAGAGCATTAATATTCATGCAGTGAGGCTAGTTATTCGTTATGAAACATTTAACATTTTTCTGCCATGTAATAGCTTTTGATGTATCCTGAGGTTCTTTTTAGATAGGCATCTTACAAAACCTTTAGTTAGTCACAACAAATAAATAGTTTTTATTAATAAAATCAGATATTACCGAGAAATTGATTCAATGCCGTTAAATCAGTGTGCTCGTTAATAATTGTCCCCAAATCAAGAAAAACTGCACCGATATATGTTAATTATTAATAAATAAATGAAACTTAGGTTTTTTAATTTATAGTAATTCAGCTTTCCTAACATTTTGTACTAATAATGGTAATAAGAGTATTCGTGACTTCTGTTCGCCGAACACATTGCAATAAAAATAATCAAACTGGCAATAAACTTAATTAATAACTAATCATTTTGTTCAGAACTCGTGGGTCAACAAAAGTAGCTCACTTAAAAAAAAATCATCAAGTATTTGTTTATATTGTTTGTAGGTCGCAAATTAAACTGAACACTAAATAAATAATAACAAGTGAATTGATTTTTTTCCTTTCCATAGACCGGTTTTATATCCTTGAAAAATAATTGAAAATAATGGCAAGTGTTTAAAATTTACTAAATTGAAGGGCGGCTTTACAAATTATCCCAGTTTATAGCAGGTTGAATTTGATTATTTTCTTGAGTATTTTGAAAATTGGGAATTATCTTCTTAGGATTTGTTCTGTAAACTAAAGCATCTCATTGAATATTTATGTTGTTCTGAACTGATGTTTCGTTCCCTACGCGACTGATTGAGTTATGAACACCTATTATTTTTGTATTTTGTTCGATGAACAGGTAGCGAATACTTTTATTATTTCTATAACAATTAATTTATATTAGATCTAACTTTGATAAACTAAAAAGTAGGCACGCTATATTCTACAAAATAACTAGTGGATCTGTATCGCATGGCAATGAAGTTGCTGCAACTTGGCACCCATTTGAGACACTGCAGCCATGGTGTGCTCACTTGTGACACTGCTGCCACTAGTGTGCTCAGCCTCGTCACAAAAATTGCATAACTGTTTTGGGCAGCAATGGGCATCAGCAAACTTCAAATGAGAACAACTCAGTTTGAAGGCATCGTTACTAGTTGAGGGCAAGGAGATAAAGAAAAGTTTGATAGAAATCTGGTTTTGCCAAGTTCTCTTACACATAAAAAAACACATTACAAAGTTTGATAAACACCAAATATTGGAAAATTTGATTTACTATTGCTGTGTTGCAAAGGCACGTTACCGACATGGCATTCAATTTTTGTTAAATGTGCCGCTTTTGGAAACCCGTGTATAGTAGTGATAAAGAAACAACTAAAATAACAATTGTCAATGGAAAGCTACTGCCAAAAAATATTTATTTTAGGTTATAAAAATAGCAGTAATTCTAGATTATAGAGTTTATATTCAAAGAATTTTTATTGTTGCTCTTTAGAAGAGACTGGAGATAAACATTTCATCTTTTGGCTGCATAAATCATTAAGTAGGACATGAAACCAGGCTATACTGTGGTGGATCCCTGGCCACATTAGCCTGCTTAGTAAGCACACCAATGATATAATGAGCAATATATAGGTAAGCGAATATAATCACAAGTTATAAATACAGTGAGATGAGATATTAGGCAGTAAATTAAAAATGGATGGCACCAAGAAATAGGGGAGGGGCTATTGAGTTATCCAGTAAAAAGTGATGCTAGAGCTCTTTTCATTTTTGGCTAAGTTTTTTGGTTTCTGTGCGGCCTATGGTCCCGAAACACTGGCATCTGTAGCTACTTAGGATGTAGATAAGGGCTACTTTGGTCTTTAGACCACATTTAAATCCTTAAGCTATGGCAGCCATTTTAATGCTGACCCTTGATAGCTTTCCAGGACCTACCAGCCTGAGATACATTCATAGGGTCGGTTCTGTGCCGTTATATGCCAGCACTGTGCCAGTAATGGGCAGGCGTTGTGCCTGTTCCTTGCCTGTGGTGGTAAATATATATTGTAATGGGTTGTAGGTCCACCGGCTGCTCTGGTAGATTGTGCCAGTGTTAATGACCAGTCTCGCTGATGCCAAGCGGCCATAAAAGACACTTTACTGACACACTGGTCATGATGGAGTTCTGTCAAGATCCACCAAAACATGACGTTGAGACTGACTGCTAAATCTGAAATCTTTGGAAATAATGTAACACTAAAGACAAAAATGTAGAACTATCCAGTTTGACACTTTTCTACCAACCATAACTCTCTTTTCCTGATAATTCCAAAGACCTCTACACTGAATATTGGGTAGGTAGTACAGTAATAGGTTGCATTCTTGTCAAGATCAACTCTCAATTAATTGGCTGAAATTAAAGTTGATAGTTTGTTGTATTTGTAATAGAAAATGGTTATTTCCTTGTTCATTGAAGCATTTTACTTTTTTGTTGGCGTGTCCAGCTGTGCAGCTTCTCTTTTACCATTTTCAGTGGACAGAATATATTTTGTAAGTCGGTGAATGGGACCACAAAAATGTGTTAAAGAACGTAACTCCAACCCAGGGCTGATTTTGACAAAAAAGACTTACAAACCAAAGGCTCCAGAGTGCCTGCTGAAGCCACCAAGTTGCGTAAAGAAGAGAAATTTTCTCGTAAATTAACAAGCAAGATGAAATATTAGGAAGGACTCCCCTGTGCTAGAGCGCTGCGGTACTGAGAAACCAAGTATTAACAGTTGTGTATGCTGTGGCGGTATATATCAATTACAATATTTCAGACCAAGTCCAAGTGCCCAACCATTTCCCAAGACCCAGGGCTAAAATAGAATGCATGCACAGTCTGATAAGTTGTTGCACCAGGCTAGTGAGGCCAGGAGTTGTCTGGTCATATTGTTGGTCAAGAGAAAACAACTTTTGAATATTGTCATCGAATGCTGAGAAGTGCATTGTCTCCGTGATGGCAATTTATAGCTGTCATTCTTGTGGTGGTACTACGGTGGCTACGTTTTCCAAAAGAACTGTTCTACATAAGTATCGATTTTAGTAAAACATCTTAAGCTGTACATTCTCCGTGAGTTGATAGTCCTGCATAAAAATATGTAAATATAATTGAAAAAAAAACATGCTGATTCATTAGATGACAGTCAATTATATTTTTAAAACAACCAAGCTTACAACCTTTAAGGGATTTTGTTTATTTTTTTGTTGTACAGATAATAATGACCATGATCTCCTATCAATAAACTATGCAACCTAAGAATGAGCAAGTTGGCAGATCTCATTGTAGAGGATGAAGAGTAGTAACAGACTTTTCTAAAGGTATTCCCAGCTGAGAAGAAGTAATAGCTTTTATCAATAGTGCATATGTTTTATAATAAAATACTCATCAGTGGGTTTAGAAAAATGACTGTTTAGATATATATGTCCATTCAAGTACGACAGCGGCAACATTACACAAGATATAAAGTGTACTTTTGTCATACCACATGCGATAGATAAGTATACTGTTGTTACTTACAGAAGTATAGAAGTTACTTATGTAACACATTTTGTATCACATTGAGCCCTAGTTTTTGTTTGACATCAATCATACATTTCAAACGTAGTCACTTGCTCTTTTTGCTCCATGCTGCCTTTTTACTAAACAGCTCACTTGTCCCTGGGTGGTTTTTTTCGTGGTAAGAGAATCCAACAGCCGAACGTCTATCAAACACACGTTATCCAGAACATTTACTTGTTATGACATCACTGAAGTTGGTGATTGTACACTGAAGTTGGTGGAGTATTAGTTATACAACTAGTACTTGAGCATTTTAATGTTTTTGTACTGGACAGATGACTTATGAGTCCCACTTCTGTAGTTAAGACATCAATGGTTGATTGATGCGCATCTTAACTACATTGTAGAATTTTACTGGCAACCTACAGAAACCTTCATATGCAGAAACATTGGTTCATTAAACCGAAGCTTATATAGCTAGAATTTGTCATTTTCAATTGTATAAAGTGCAAGTCACAAAGGAAACCTTGCTACGAGTGTTAACCCTAGATATGATATCTTGAGCAGTAATACTTGAGAAACTCGGTGATGGGAGTTGGAGAATGCCAAAGTCAAACGAGCTAAAATCTTGTGTTAAATACTTTCTATCTTGACGTCTTTGTAAGAAGAGTAAACACGTTAAGGAAATATATTGCAAAACTTTCCTTTAGCTGAGATTTTGCTGCCAAATGATAATATTAGCTGAAGACGCATCTTGCCAGAAGTTATATTTTATTGGCCACAGGTTTGCTTATTCAAAGAGACTCAGCACTCCGCTGATTGACTTCAAACAAACAGACGTAGTTAAGGACAATTTGGTGTATTTCCTGGCATTGCTTAATATGATGCAATGCTGCTAAGCCATCAGGCCATTTTACCTGTCAAGCTTCTAATCAATCAGTAGCTGAGATAACTGACAGATTAATAGTCGTCCTGCAGCTAATGGATGCATTGGATGTGAGAGCTGCAGCCTAACCTGCCAGTAATAAACTTGCAGTGAGAAGTCTTCACATTTTCACATGTTTAATGTAAGCTAGTCAGTATCTCAACACAACTACATGAAGTGTATTATATGTATAATATAGAGAGTAATGCTGTCTATAAATAGCTTTGCACTTTGTGGTATGACCCCGTACGCATACACATTTATTCATCACAGCCAACTGGCTACTGTCACCTCAATATAACAAAAACATAGTGAAAGTGTTGCTAGCAGAAAAAAGACACTTTCGGATATAACATATTCACATAAAGCAATTTATTGCCTATAACAAAACCAAAGAGACAGGCCAATCAATTTAGGAGTCATTCTTGATCCTGAGGGGAGAGTTTTTGAACTTCAACAAAGAATCACAGATCCAATACCCAACATTGTTACCTGTGGGTGGGGAGCTTTTTTTGTTTTTCTATGAAACGCTTGTTTCATTAGAAGTCAGAATAAAATAAAGTGGTCCCTAGCTTGATTGCCCTCTCTGTATTGCCCATGGAGTCATGTTATTAGAAGATTCCTTTCTTTTTGGGAAAAGTAGCCAAGTCAACGACGGACTATGGAAAGCTACTAGCTTATAGGACTTGTTTTTGGACTGGCTCAAGACACCACAGCAGTGAACAAACTCATTTTACATAAACCTCATTCAGACAGTAGTTGTAAATTCAACAAATTACAATCTATTTTACAGCTGCTTTTGCACTTGTTTTGGCATAACATTGCCGACAGTAATTTCACCAACGATCAACAATTCTCAAAAATTGTGAGATGATGTTTTCTGTTCAATACTTGCAAATCTAATATGTCTGCAGTTCTATATGTAACAAGCACCGGTTATGCTACAAGGTTGATAGAAAAAAGTTTCAACAGATATGATATGGTCCAATCTTTAACACAAATATATCCTGTTGCACTGTCCTTCACCAAAAAAAACTGTTTAGTATAGTATGCGTGTGACCAGAAGTCAATCGAAAACAAATATTTCCACAGCTTGTGATTTTCCACTGACGCAAGTAGAAGGAAGTTAACAATCAAACTAAATCTTGAGCTCACCGCTATGTGCGTAACAAAAACAAGTGAATTGGTTCAATGCCAGCCAGTCAGTTACAAAAATCCTCTGATATTGCACCAAAGTTGAAAGTACTTATAATCCAAATATGAATGTGTTTATGTAGGTTTTGACGTCGGAGAGCTGGCCTTGGCAACTCATTTTTCTTAGTAATATTTATATTGAATGAGTGTAGGTTCTGTATAACGTGGTAGGTTGGCAGGAGACAGCTTTAATTGGCTCAGAAGAAGCCTGCAAAGTAGGATGCTCTCGATGTTTTTGCAGCCGAAGCCGTTTGCGTAAGCCCTGGTGATAGCTTCAATTTCTGACATGTGCCAAGATAAACCAGTATTGGATGTGCAACTTACACATCTAATAACAAAGCCGTAATGGAGAGATTGATAACCTCACCTAATTATATATAATCCCAATGGTTTTACTTGTATTGGAATTATGTATTAGTGTAACTAAAATTACCTGCTGATATAATTGTTGTTTCCTTTCTACTCTGTTTATATACCCCTTCTGTGTACTTTGTAAATCATCTTTTAGAAAAAAATACTTTGGAATACCCACAACAATGATATAAAACAGTGAAGTCAACTAAAGTTAGTGCTGTTTTTGTTTTTGGGCTTGGAACTTTGTTCACACCACTTCAATGCAGTATTCTTTTTGGTGACAATTTTTTATCTAGGACTGCGAAATTTTGTGCTTCACTGAGCAATATGGTTATACATTACTATTTTTGCAATTTAGCACAGTTGTTGAAAATTGAGAAACGTTTTTTATGATTTTACCGATATTTTTGCTTCTCCTGAGTTATTTGTCCTTTACAGAGAACAAACATGGCGCATATATAACTAAACAAACTTCTTAGAAATTTTCTACCATAAAGTAAATAGTTATACTTTCTCTCATCAAACCACTTTTCAGTGATATAAAATAATCATCAGCCCTATTTGTGTTTTCAGGGGTGCGGAGGAAAATCACAAAAGTTTACTGTGCTCATTGGTCAAATATTCAACCAGATAACATTTAAGCTTAGCGATAAGATATACAGTTACACAAAATCTTGTCTCATCTGCTAGAAGTCCATTCATAAGAGTTGCAATTGCTATGATTGTATTTTTGATTAGCTGGCACTGGACAAGTTTCTTTTGATGGTTAGACCTAGAGCCATGAGCCCAAGGTTACACTAACCTTGTTTGTATAGAAAGTGGGATATATCTGTGTGCTGGAGGATTAATTTATTCTATTCTCCTCTATGGAATAACAATAAAATATTTATCAGTGTTTGGTTCATGTTGTACTGTATTGTGGTATCAATGTGTCTGGATATTCTTGACTTGAAGACATAGCCAATGCAGTGTTCATTTTTTATCTAAATATAACTCTGCAGACCGTATTGTGGAAATAAATTGTACCAAAAAGGAGTTTGTTTTATGACAAGTCGTGCAAATTTTACTTTAAAGTCAGAGTTGTTTTATGATTTCCTTAGCAAAAAAAATTAGAAACTAAATCTGTATCTATGGCAGTAAGGACAGAAGAACATATTGAAGTTGTTTTAAGAGATAAATAATGAAAAAAATGAGAGTCAAAACATTTGTATTACTCTCCTGCATTCCATGTAAACAAAAAAGATATCAAAACTTTGTTCTGGTTAAGCGTTTATCATTTATTGTTTATTGTAACATCGGAGTTGAAGATTTAACTAATATTTTTTAAAAAGTTTTATGTCTGTTTGAAAGTATAGGGACACATTGCGGCTCATTGCTTCTGTTGAATGGGTATTCAATCCTTGCCTAGTTATCATTTGTTGTTTGTTTCCTCAGTTTTGGATAATTAATGGATAACAAGTTTTCTGTTTGCTCTCAAGTTTTGACCTTGCTCAGTTTC
The DNA here is from genome assembly GCA_945261195.1 of Cryptosula pallasiana. Classification (NCBI taxonomy): domain Eukaryota; kingdom Metazoa; phylum Bryozoa; class Gymnolaemata; order Cheilostomatida; family Cryptosulidae; genus Cryptosula; species Cryptosula pallasiana. Next base: position 22,200,490 of record OX183136.1, read on the forward strand.
TATTGGCTGTTGGATATCCTACATGTTGTTTATTGCTTGTGCTGATGACTTGGCAAGTATGGTCTGGTGCTCAAACTAATAGTAATGGGGTTTAGTTATCACATGACTGATACAATATCAAATGACCCCAAAAACTTTTCCACTGGTATTGAAGTTAATGAATGCCCATCATTATAGTGCCATAAAGTAACTTGAAACAGAAATGTTGCCATTGTCATGTGACTCAATTTGTTTGGGTATTGAACAATCTACCATTCCTGTATACTGTAGCATGTCAGTCCCACTATGACAACTGTTGCTTCTTCATGTGTGACAGACATTGAGGTCTGTAACAAATCTAGGCTTGGACAAACGCCAATTTTACTCAAATCAGTACTGTTATATCCAGCAAGTGACTTTTGTAGAAAACTCTCTCACACGCCACATAACTAATAGCAAAACACAAAAGTCAGTTGCCTAAATAAAACCTCTAAAATACATTATAACTAGTTGTGTGACTAAGTGTGTTCAGCAGCAAACTTTGTTGGTTTCATTATGAATGACCAGGACAAAGTGTACTTGATGAACTTGAGGCTGTTGGATAGTCTCAAAATTAAAAACCACTCGTGAATAAGTGTTTGTGGGAGCATTTGGAGTACTAGATAAATGTAAAGCAACAATTGGAGCTTTCTCGGATACAAAATGTTTTACATATAGGTGGGAGGGGGAGGGAAAGATGACATTGAGATACTTGGTTAAATTCCACAACAGCACGGCTTGAATATTTATAGTTTTGTGATGAACAACTCAGGATGTACTCCAACTAGATGCGCTCACCAAATATTTAGTATTTGGTTTAGAATGTGTTTCAGGAGTTTTAAACCAGATGACTTTGTAATCCATAGTAACTGAACATCTTTTGACAGTTTCATATATATTATGGTGCAAACTTTCATCTGATAATCTTTCTTGTCGCAACTCGTTAGTGTTATTTTTAAAGCTTCTTTTTTTAAAAGGTTCAAGAGTTAGATACTTTCGATTTTGTATAACTGTTATTAATTGATTCATTATACTGCTGTAAACAGAAGAACTTAGTCATAACTATACTGATGCCATACACATACTAATTTCATTAGTTGATGACAATGTGTAATATACAAAAACTGACCTGTGAGAATTTTCAAGCAGTTGTAGTCAATAATCATTAGCACCAAACAGAAAGAAAACCAACAGAAATGGAGACAATTGCACCCCCAACTTCTAGTTTTTGATCAAATTTTGTTTTGACAAAGAAACAGTAGAACTTCAAAAGGTAAAATCTAGCAGAAACCATTATCTCTACGAGGTTACAACTGCCTGTGTACTAAATAGCAAGCCGTATTGTACAAATACATATCTTGTGTACAAAAAACTCAATCAATGACACAAGCCACATCTACCACAAAATAACTACTAGCTAGAAAATATGTTACTGCATACTGCTTCTTGTAGGTGTGGTTAGCGTTTCCTCCCTGTGCCTTGGCAGTCATCCAATTTTCTAATCACATGTATAAAAGCAGCTGGCAGCTGGCTGCATACTCATTCATCGACATTCATACCTGACTGATACACGTAGTCTGACAGCACTAGAAACTAGTCTACCTACTTAAAATCTACTGCATACAGATACTTACATTTTCTGCACACCATGAAACTCAGTCTACCAACAAAGATGTTGTTAACAGTTGTTATACTTACTGTAGTTGTAACTCTGACTTCATCTGGTAAGTATATGAATGTGTAACTGTATTATAATAAAATATATTGTGTGGTTATTCATGTCATTATTATCAATTTGTTGTATCAGTTAGCAATGTAGTATGTTGTTTTAGCTCCACATGGTAAGACAGACACAACAAAGGCACTGACTGAAGTGCTGAGGTCAAGATCCCCTGCACAGACACAAAATTCAAGTGGAATCTCACAAAACAAACAGTTCTTTCATTCTGGTAATCGTGGGAAGAGAGGAGTCTGTAGATTTGTGGTAAGAGTTACATGAATATGTTACCTGTACAGTTTTCTACCCGCTAGTAGATATGTTGTTTATCATATACATACCTGTACAGTAAATATTTATATCGCAGATCCACTGCTGGGGCAGCGAGCACTGCACACATAATGGAGATACAATCGATGACCCTAACGTCTGCGTAGCTAGCTATTGCGGAACACAATGTGAAACATATCCAACCAATGAACAACTGAATACACCAACAATAGATGGTAAGATTCATTGTTACTCATTCATCAAACAATTCATCATCCAATACATCTTTATTTAGCAAGCGATTGTAAATTAAGCTCTTGACCTTTGACTCTGTTATCAACTGTCTTTGTCTAGAAAAGCAAGATCCATATAAATACTTCTATTTAGCATTCCAATCAAGTGTTTGCTTGTTTTGTTGGTGCTTGGTTTTACAAAGCATAATGCTGACTTATCTGTTTTGTAGGTGGAAAACTAATATTTGATGAAATAAAAGAAAGTTTGTTTTCAAACAAATAAAGCACGACCTGATAGAGCTATGTTATGGTTGATGTCAACACCTCTAACAAACCTACGATTTGCTGTTCATCTATCTACCAAACCAGCTACAGACAAAATAACAGTATTTTTTGACTAAGAAAGTTGACTGTCAGCAATTATTTATTTCCAACAAACAATCATCAGTTTGATATCAGTATTATTTATTTAATATTTTGTATGTATGCGGGGTAGAGTTATTCATGTTTGCTTGTACGTGATAAAGTTGAAAATTTTTACATTTCAGTTCGCATTTTGTTATTGAAATTGTGTACATTGTATAAAATAGCTATTATCAGTACCAAAGGAATTCATCGCTAGTGTGTAACTCTATCGATGTCAATAAAACATTTAACCGTCTTACTTGATGGTTTTTTTATTCGTTTTTTTTCTTCTAAGATCTTCCTAATCATGTTCATAATCATCGGCAACTCCTGCAGTTGACTCAAACTAGTGGTCAAGCAACTCCTACATTTCAGATGGGAATGTGCGTAAAAATGAAAAAAACTGGAGTAGCTGTGGTGACTAGACACATGTTACACAAACCACTAAATACAACATCAAATTATATAAATTATTTTTACTCCACAAATAAACATCAGAGCTACTGTTGTAAACAATTAGGAAAATGCAATAGAGATTGACTCTCCACGCTGCCTACGTTGCATGCTGCCTACACTACATGCTGCCTACACTACATGCTGCCTACACTACATGCTGCCAACACTACATGCTGCCTACACTACATGCTGCCTACACTACATGTTGCCTACACTACACGCTGCCTACACTAGATGCTGCCTACACTACATGCTGTCTACACTACATGCTGCCTACACTACATGCTGCCTACACTACATGCTGCCTACACTACATGCTGCTTACACTACATGCTGCCTACACTACATGCTGCCTACACTACATGCTGCCTACACTACATACTGCCTACACTACATCCTGCCTACACTACATGCTGCCTACACTACATTCTGCCTACACTACATGCTGCCAACACTACATGCTACCTACACTACATGCTGCCTACACTACATGCTGCCTACACTACATGCTGCCTACACTACATGCTGCCTACACTACATGCTGCCTACACTACATGTTGCCTACACTACATGCTACCTACACTACATGCTGCCTACACTACATGCTGCCTACAATACATGCTGCCTACATTACATGCTGCTTACATTACATGCTGCCTACACTACATGCTGCCTACACTCCATGCAGTAGTAAAAAAGAACGCTAAAGGGATTTTTTGTAATTGGCTATATTTTATTCAAATGATTTATCATGCAAACATTTCACTGAAACAAATAGAATCGTACTTACATTGTATCTTTGATAAAGCCCTGGTTGAAAATAACCACGCTTATTTTTATGGTTTAAAAGGCTCATCTCAGCTATCTTTGCCTTTTTAATTGATAATATTGAACAAATTTGAAAAATGACTGGCAATTTATGCGAAAAACGTTTTTAGAACATTACAGTGCTGCTTGCAGAAAAACTCATGTTAATATTAGCTGACGTATACGTACGGAAATCTTGCGCTGGTCAACAAAACCACTTAACAGAACATTAAGCTTCCTACAATGGTGCATTGATAACTAGATGGGTTTAATTGCAAAGTGCCTTAATGATCAACACAAATTTTACTACGCTTTTTACAAATTGCTCAACGATACACTAAACTGAGAAACTAGTTAACAGGTTGAATGGGTAAATAAACATCATTGCGCAAGTAAACTGATGTGTAATGCAAATAATTAGGCATTATAAGCTGTCATTTTTTACTGGTAAACGATGATGGTCGATTGTTTCTCTTATGAAACGACTTGAACAAAGCATTACCAAGCATCAACTCATGGTTTCCTAAATGCATTCAATGCTCACTTTAATAGTTTCATTGAGTAATGCAATTAATTGTACCACCTATTGCACATATCATGTTAACATGATGCGAGCTTTCAAACTTCATTTTTTATTGAGTTGTGTGAGTTTCAGATTAGAGCTTAGATTATTTTAAGTAGATCACATGAGATCACTTAAAACCTTAAGGCATAAATGTTAAGATTCTCGGAGAAACACTTCCAAATAAACTCTCAATGCTGCTAACAACAGTGCTCAGTTTGAAAATAATGATGTAAATGATTTGTTTTAGTGAGACTTTGTGTTTTCAACAAAATAACTCCTGTAATAAAAACTAACTTAAGCCACAAAATCTGTGAGGCAGGAAAACATTATTATTTGAATATTAGAATGCGACACATCATCTCATTTACCTTTAATAGCCATTAATTTGAAAGGAAGGTCTATTTATTGTAATCATCAAAATTCATATCAATATTGAACTGTTTAAAAATAAAAATTGGTTAAGACAAAAATAGAGTTAGCTCTAAATGAGGAATAAGGTTGTTCGAGTGCACACCGAATGTAGTGATACTCAACTTAATACATGGTTTCATAACCAACAAACAACTGGTTATAAAGAGAATATTCTACTTTATCAACTGTGGTGAGCCCTCGGATCAGACATATACTCAGTGCTTTTAAGTGGTATAAAATTTATTCATTCCAGAATGAAAATGTGGCACTCCAAGTAGCCAGTAAAATCTGCTGTATGGCAATACTGTAGGATAGTGCTGTAAGCCGATGCAAAGAGATACACAAAAGCTCTGCCTTTTCTAGGCAGAGTCACAGGAAGTGACAGAAAGTGTTTAGCCTAGCTTGCCAAATACTCCAATCACGCATAAGAATAATATGAATACACCAATAGAAGGATACATAATTCTAGCGGGCAATGAGGTGTAAGTAGTTGGATTAGAGGTAGTTGGTGCCCAGAAGTAAGGGGCGGAGTCTATAGGCATTCTAGCCAGTAATAGTTAAGTACTCTTTCTCAACAGGTTATTGGTCTTTCTTGGCCTTGGATCACATTTTCTGAACTTCTGAGGGTAGTTAACTCCTGGATACTGGTAACATAAGGTCTTAGGCTAATTTTCCTCTCTTAGGCTATGTCATCCACCCTGGGCCGGGGTAGTAGGTAACCTGTGCCGGTATAGTATTATAATGAATCTAGTGCATGTAACTTGGCTTTGTAATTTCGGGCTTTGTCAAGTGCTTTCTAAGGCTTGCCTGATGTCTACAGACTATCGGGGGACCTTATGCAATATTGTGAGAGATTTATATAAAGTAGCCCCCCACCCCATACCCCCTCACCCCATACCCCCCACCCCATACCCCCCCCCCCTCGACCGTTGTTGTCTACTGGCCCCCTGAACATAACCTCCAACCCCTCCTCCTTCTGCCTAAACGCAAACTATCCCCACGAAAGTGAATACCATAGACCTAGACCCTGTATAGGCACTATACACCATATAGGAGTTACCCCGGGTCAGCTACCCCGGAACTAGGTCAAAAGAAGATGGAAGAGCTAGCCTGGGGTCTATGGAGCCAGATGCCCGCCTCAAGAAGTAGAAGAGCAATATACGATAGCTTGGAGTACAGACCAAAAGTTGCATGCCCTAATAAGGGATGGAAAATACCCAAGCTGAAGAAAAGAGCGGCAAAAAGTGCCCAAAACAAAGTACCATGTGCTCAGGACTATGATTGGGTAATCTTGTAAACAAACTTGTATTCTGTATTATGATTGAAATAGTTTTTCTCTTACGTTCTCCGGTTGGCTCACCCTAATAAGGGAGTGAGTCTTTCTGCATTTCTCCTATGAAAGGAGCCCTGTTGTGTGTTTTAGAGTAGAAGTCTAGTGGAGTTTGCTAAATACCATTGTACCTTGCTAAATAGATTATGAAATAAATATTATTAAAGTGAACTTCTGTCATTGTGTGTCTGGGTCTAGGACCCCGTGAAGGTTATTAAAGTCAATTCGGAGTGACTTCGAATATATTGAAGAAGTTTTTTGGAGTGACCCCTTTGTGTCTAAGTAGATAGTGCAAAACTACTACATTGGTGGCAGCAGTGGGATAGAAGCGAACAAGAAGACACAACGGAGAAAGAAGAAAACAGTTGGAGCTATACAGTGCCTGTATTACCCTGTGTCCACCCCCCCCCCCCCTACCCCAAAGTTGTACCTTGCCTACATTACCCTGTATCTACTCTGAAACTATACAGACCCTGTATCACTAGTTAAAAATTCCCCCCCTACCCCAAAGTTATACAGTGCCTGTATCACCCTGTATCTACTCCGAAGCTATACAGTGCCTGTGTCACTCCTTATCCATCCCCTCCCCCCTACCCTGAAGTTATACAGTGCCGGTATAACCCCGTCTATTGTTTTTCCTTTGCTAAAAGACGTCTTTGGCGCCACTAGCCCCCTGTATAGTACCCCCATCCCATCCCAGTAGCTATCCCGGCCCGGGATAACCCCATACACCACTTATTCCATGCCAGATCAACCACTCCATACCCAATAGCTTGCCATTGACCAAGGATGGCCACCCAAAGAGCTGGGAACGCTGGCAGGAACCCCGTAGGAGCTCAACCCAGGATAGCTCTAGAGCATCTGACAGAAGCCCTGCAGATTTTGGTGCAACCCCCCCAAAGGCCAACACAGACACTTTATTACTCGATTCATTGAGGTAGCAAATGCCAACGGAGAGGGGAGGGGGGGAGGGGGAGGGGGGGAGGGGGGAGGGGGGGAGGGGGGGGAGAGGGGGAGAGAGAGAGATACAGAGAGAGAGGGAAATATGTACAGTCAAACTGCCAGACTTTATTGACCCCTTATATATGATATTTTTATCGGGGTTTTTGCTACATGCTTTCTACAACTATGCTGTGGTAGTATTTGGTTAATATTTGTCCTATATATATGTATGTATCTTATAGTATTCTAGTTTTTGTGTCAATGATTTTTACGTGATTGATTCGTTTATAGGTTAATAAGTGCCGAATTCCTGTATTCTAATCGAGCATGAAATGTAATAGCATTTTGATGAAAAGCCAACAATATTGTAAGATGAATTTGTTATCGTGCGTGTTTTTACATATGTTTAAAACATGTGATGTATCTTTCATTGTTGTCGCTTGATACTCTGCATAGGTTTTTCTAACGTCCCCATTCTCATTTCAGGGTGCAAAATTAATAAGGACTTGTTGTCTTAGTGTTCAGGGATGGTTACATCGCCGCAGCAAAGCATGCAATGACAGTTTAACTGAGTTTAGCTGCTTTCTAGTCTCCACTTTCCACTCAAGAGCTGATAGAGAGATCCCAATGTTCTACTCAATGTTATTGTTAAACCAACAGTACATGGTTTTGCAATCAATGTTAAAGAATTCACCTCCTATATCATTTACTATTAAAGACCAGAAATTGTTAGTAGTAATATATGAGCAGATCTCCCTACCAAGTGTTTATTGTGGAATTGACTTCGGGTGATGCAATGGGTTATGGTGTTGAATTGATTCGCCGAGTTAATATTGTATTTCATTTGAGGGGCATTTGAGTGGCATTTGAGTGGCATTTAAATGACATTTGAGTTTTGATTATTTTTTTACTTAATTTGAACTTATATGGCATATAGATTTTGAATGTAATTGATAATTTTTTTACATAACTTGAACTCATATAACATCTTGAGAGAGAGGAGAGAGGAGATATATCTAGCTTGAATAAATACATAGACTAAAAAATGAATCAATATATAATTATATACATTTATTACATAATAAGTAGGGGAAAATCTCCTCATATAATATAGCTAGATACATAATTCGAACTCATATATACATTTATTACACAATAAGTACATTGAATGCTATAAAATATATTGGAAAACTTTTAACATAACTTCAAACATAAAAATAGATGAAGTTAAATATTCATCTATTTGTTATCGATATTCATAAGGATGATGAATGATTTCTTGTATTATATATATATATATATATATATATATATATATATATATATATATATATATATATATATATATATATATATATATATATATATATATATATATATATATATATATATATATATATATATAGTAACTGTTGTAAAAAGAAGACTATTATGAAGGCTTTTATTTAAGCCAAAGTAGGTTCGGTAGATACTCCATCACAACACACTCGTCTTTTAGCATAAAAATATGTGAGTCCTAGCTTTATTTGGCGATATGTCAACATTTTGTTATCGTTTACTACAAATCCTCGATTTTTATCCATAAACAACTTTTTTGTGTTTAATACATTTAGATAACTGTCTTTGTTCAATTGATTAATTCGTTTGTTCAAACCTTTTGAGCTAAACTTGTTTCCTTTTTCTACCCAGCAGTAATAGGATTTAGAGTTAAGCGCAACAATTCCATCTCCGGTAAATTCTTCTTTAAACAGTCCGGGTGTTCTTTTTCCATGTTTTAGTAATTTTTCACAACACTCTTGCATGCTCCATTCTAAACCCATTGTTTTGATTCTTAAAAACTCATCCCTATGTTTGTCACGGTATGGTCGTGGAAACCAATCACCATATTCATTGTAAAACTCTTTTTTCAAACTTGGTTTTACCAGTGTTTCTAATGTTCCGCTCAACGCCATGTATGCGCTATCTGTATCCATTCCAACATATTGGAAATCGCTTCTGTCAATATATCTATAAATAAAAAGATTGTTTCAATTATTCGGAAGTTTTACTTACTTATACATAATAATAGTAGGGAATTAGGTTTTATTTACTTTTCCATAAAGTCGTAGTAAAACTGTAGGATTCTCAGTTTAGCATACTGTAGCACGGAGAAACCCAAGTGTACTGGAACATTCATAGTTAGCTGAAATGATGGTGATACTGATCAGCAAAGTAAACTTGGAAAATATAAATTTTGAATTGCAAAATAATTGTTTTTAAAACTTACTAGTTGTTTGAAGGTTACGATTTCATAAAAATCATCTGCTATCTCTTCCATGGAGATGAATTTGTTCCCTCTGATACAAAATGAAGCTTTTCTGGCGCCTTCGGTGAACTTGATGGTGGTGTGTTTTTCTTTATCAGTGATTGTTTTTCCATAAGCAGCATTTCCTACCAACTTGCTAGTAGTAGCTAGTATCTCTTGACTAGGGTCCGCATCTCCCATTCTCCCAGCGTCTGAAACCGATTTTCCAAAAGCTTCAAAAGCTTCTAGGAATATATTCTATTAGCTGATAAACTTTGGTGACTTTCAATCCTTGTTTCAAGTACCATTTCAACAAAGGACTCATTAGCAATATCTTATCTCCGTACATACTTCCAACTAATAAGCGTTGGGGAGTCTTTAGAAAACCTTCGGCTTCAGCAAAGGCTTTCATTTCATCGCTCAAGTGTTTTTTGGTTAACATCGTACTTTTAAAAATCGGGGGCATTTCGGAGAACTTTTCTTCCTCTTCCTCAGGAACTTCAAGGTCACATTCAACAAATCCGAAAAACTCCTCTGATTGAACTCTTTCCAACACTTCTTCTTGATTCAGCTTTTTTCAAGTACTTTAGGGTAGAAAGAATTGTAAAACGTGTTGGCAAATTTTTGTAAATTTGTATGAGTCTTTACACGTTTCATCCACTCACACTCCCAAATCGAGAATACAGTGTAACCTAGCACTCGGAGATATTCTTCATTTTCCATCGTAGTTTTTAAACAGATTTGCTTTTGATTTTCTTCCACTAGCTTGAAGCTCTTGTTCTTTAGCGTTGTTGTAAGAGCAGTCGTGTCCATGCCAAAAACACCCGTGGAATTGAAAAACATGACGATTTTTAACACGGAATCCATCAACTGGTAATGATCGCTGTCCAAGATTAACTTCCCCTCCATTGAGCTGATGTCTGATATTGATTTTTTTTGAGAACATTTGGAACTGTAACCAGCTATGAGCTACCTTGCTAAATTTTACTGGTTCAGCAACAAAGGAGTTTTCGATTTTTCTTCTTCGAGGATAACCAGTAGGCATTGATTGCATCATACACCATAATTAGAGCGCATTTGCATCAACTCCATAGATTTTATCACAAATTTTTGCTTCTTTTTCCAACCAATGTTCTCTAATTTTAGTTATACCTTTTTCGTGATATCTGTGCATCACCAGACTTGGCCCGCCAACTATGTTTTTCTTTATTAGAGGATAAAGTTCTGCATTGCAGTTGTCAATCAGACAAATTGGGAGAGTCTGTCGAAACAAGTTACCAAGTTCATGGAAATCCAAGTATGTAGAGAGGTATGGAGGGGGTGGTTGAAGAGCTTTGTTGAACATCCATCGAATCGCTAATCCTGGTAAAGATATACCATCTTTCAACATATCAATCCCATGCTCTCTGTAGATCGATCTTTGTCTTTCCAATGCTTGAACAAATGGTTTTACATACAAGTTGTTGTACCATTTTAAAAAATCCCTCATTGTCTTCATTTCGTTATCTTTCCACGTTTCTTGACAAATCATGTACTCTTCTTCACTGATGTTTTTTTTGTTTTGAAGAACTGTAAAAAGCTTCTCTTGGAGGTAGATGTTCTTGATTAAGTTTTTCCCGGTCTTTCATAAAATCATAAGGAAAAAATCCTTTTCCGGTTTCACATTTGTATGCTTTGAGATACATTTCATAGCTGTAGCCAGGAGCAATGAAGTTTGTACAATCTAAAAACAAAAAAGATCCTATTCCGAAAACAGGCATCTTGTTTCCTTTTTTTATAACAAAATCAAAGTCTGTGTCGGAGACATCTTTTAATTTTTGAAACAGTTTTCCTTTCATCACATTGACATCATAAGTCTGTGAATTGAAACCTAGAATAGGGAGTTTTTTCATATAGCTGTACAAATCATCCAGAACTTTTTCAGCTCCTGTTCTCCTTCTGAAACGATTTTGTTCATAAGCACTACGAAACTTTTCTTAAGCTTTTTCCAGTCGTTGTAATTCACCTTCTATCTGTTTTATGATATGCGAAAATTGTTTTTCCAATCGGCTATATGATTGTTCACTAATATCTTCCAAGTATTCAATAAACTTTCCAACACATTCATCATCATCCCCGTTATTGACAATACAAAGCAGGTTGTTGAAGCCTGGTACGTTTGAACAAATTGAAATACTTAAAAGTTTATGCTCGTTAGTGTAAATGATTGTGTCTGTATCTCGATCTTTTTCGCAATTAGGTAACAAACACTCCATGTCGAATGTTGCAAAAAACGGATAGTATCTCAAGGAATTATCTGACCAGATATCTATCCTGAATTGAATCTTCAGTTTGTCGAATATTGTAGCGCTAGGACTGTATTGTCCTCCAGAAAACTGCATAGTTGTTGCGTCTGAGATTGAACATCTGTGTCTGTTCAGATTCCCCAATCTGTCATAACAAGTAGAACAGGTTGGGCATCTGTAGGCTCTGACATATCCTTCCAAATTTGTAATAAGACTGAAGTGATTGATATAAAGATCCAAATATAGATTTTCCTTGTAACTGGAGTTTGAATTCCAAATAACTGTTGAAGTCATATCATCGTTTAAAGAAAACACTGTTATCTTCAGTTGAAATGCTCGTTCCAAAAGCAATAATTCAGCTTCTGTTACTCCTTTCCATCACACTTTTTAGTACTATCACCACAGATGAAACTATGATATTGTTGTTGGTACTCCTTCACCTCCTTAATTATCGGATCTTTTGCAAATCCGCTGTTTTTTCTTAGTTCTTTGTGTAACGCTAGACATCTAAAAAAACAAAGATTGTCGGTAATTCGTATTCCTTGCGTGTTTTTTAACATGGTTCGTATGTGTCTGTTGTTGATGAGGTGCGAGGGTAAATGCTCTGGTGGTGATCCAACTTTTCCCATCCCGAGTAGTTTGTGGAAATAAAATGAAATGTTTGTGATCAGCATCAATCTCCAAGTCGTATTTGGTCTCCGTCTCAAGCTATTAGTACGATGATCAGTCTCCATAACATCAACAAAAAGTCATCAAGATCTCCTTCAGTTTCAATCAGTTTAGCTTTTGGAAATACGGTAGCATTGTTTGATGATGAGTGAAAGTATCGGAGTTCACCATCATTTTTATTCTCTAGTATACAACCTATGCTACATTTGACTTTTGCTCTCGAGCTCAATTGCCTCCAAACTTTTTTTAGCAATTCTAACAGTCCTGAATCATGATAGTCATTTTGGTAGGTATCAGCTTGATCTCTTGGAATCCCATCCCAAAATCTTACATTTAAAAGTTTTATGACTTTTCCAGCTCTATGTTTGGTTTTCATAGCTCCCCAATATCTAGCTATCAGATCGTCCCATTCTTCATCTTGAAAAGATGGAGCTATGCTATCATCAACAATACCTAGGGTTGATACTCGGGTAGGTCTTTCAAAATTTAAATCTTCCATTTCTTGTTCTTCCTGTTCTTCCTCTTGTGCTTGTTCCTCTTCTTCTTCTTCTTCTTCTTCTTCTTCTTCTTCTTCTTCTTCTTCTTCTTCATTTTCTATCATTGGATCATTCTCATTTTCTTCAACTATATCCTCCACAACTGGCTCTATATCTTGAGCTATTATGCTAGTCTTGGGTGGTGAAGGTTCAGCACCAAAGCCTACTTGATTGATTGTTTCATCAGGTAAACGAAAACAAATGAGATTTTCTTCTAACCATTTCCAATTAGGGGAAATTTCAGGGTTTTTTCTTATACATTCTTCTCCTGATAATTTAAACTTTGTCTACAATACAAATGTTAACACATTATAGTTGTTCTATAAAACATTCACATACATTTTGTATGAAATGTAACAGGAGAAAAATATGACTTAAACATCATTATCAATTAATTTTTAAAATGGAATTAGGAAAAAAAACGTCTCAAACATTATTATTAGTTAAGTTTTCAAAAACTTACTGTGTGCTATGAGATGAATTCGCAACTCCCTCTTTTACACGCGTTCTCTGATATTCTGAGTCCTGTCTACAATAAAGAGATATCGCATTATTTTTGCTGATTCATCAGATTTCTATAGAAAAACCAGCAAAAAAGAATTACTCTACTAACATCATTAATTTATGATTTTAAAACTTACTGCATATCAAAGGCTATCGTATTGTACAGGAATTTGTGTCTGGGTGGTAGCCACCTGTACACACTCCCGACGTGCTCTGCTTCTGCCCAAGTCTACTCACAATAATCTGCTATTATTGTTCGTATTGTCTGGAGAGCATTCATTGGTTTGTGCAATCATGGGTGCGGCCGAATGTGGCGTGTATGCTTGCTGGCAGTGGACAATAATTATGCTCTAATTATTGGCTGTCTCTGAACTTTCCCAAGGTTTGACAATAATCAATGCCGTGATTATTATGTAGTTTAAAGTTGTTTCGAACTTTGCTGCACACAAATATTCCGCAGCAATTACTGTTTAGTTTAGAGTTTGTTGCGAACTTTTGGCCACTGACAATAATGGTGCGGTAATTGTTATTTGTCTAGTTCGACTCAGTCGAGATCGACAATAATTACACTCTGATTATTGCTGTGTTAGTTTTGCTGCGAACTCCACGGTTCGGATTTCAGTATGGGCCGAACTACTAGGGCACCAGGTGCTTTGCGTCGTACACCTCGAGTCGAGGGAATACGCAGTAAGAAAGCAAACTATCTTACTTTCTGCCAAGCCTCGTGCTTGCTAATAGTCGACCAGCGCTTGTAGTTATGTTGCTCCTAGCTGTGCTCAGTGCTGCTTCTTGAGAGTAAGAATCTTCTGAGAGTCAGGCTAACTCTGAACTTTATTGCACTGACATGAGCTTAAATACAGGGTAGGCGGGTACACTTTACAAACCACACCTAGTAAAAATATTGGTACAAGCCACGCCTTGCCCTTACAACAGCACCCAATTGCAATAATTAAAAACGTGGAAAAATATAACATGTGATAAATAACTATTTGGTGTATAAGATAGAACGCACTGAAATAGACTCTAGTATCATGGATACATACAAACAATAGAACCATGCACAGACGTATACAATGCGTAGTGAGTAGATATTGAGATGTAAATGTAGACATGTTGTAGACAGTGAGTTACCAGCTTAATTCTTATACAAAGGAATACGGACAATGAGATATAGGCTCAGACAGTAATTGCGAGATAATGTCTTATTTGAATAAATGTTAATAATAAAAATAGGGAGAGCACTGGCGTCCCTCACAGTATTTTCAGTAGTTGATGAAACTTGAAAAGTCGAAGGTTTGTCTTGAAAAGCATTTTCAAGTTCAATCTCCATTTCATTTTCATATTCAGCATTGCATTCATCATTCATGTATTCTTTATCAGCGTTTGAAAAACTGATGCCATTTAGAATTTTCATGAGCCATTCCCATTCCTTATGTATGTCTACATCAGTATCCTCCTCTTTTGTTTCCATAGTGCTCTAATAACAATAAAATCATCACTTTTTTAATAGAAGTGACAATAGTACATAGAAAGGTAAGTTAAATGTCTGAGCTAATAAATTTTACCTTGTGAATACAACTCCTAGTAGTCAGTTGGTATATTATATAGTAGATGTTGAGTCTTCAGTTACTGTTGTTAGAACGAGTGATTTATTGTGTGAAAGTATTACTTTTTAAGTAGTCAAAGCCTGTCAGATTATTAAGTCTTAAGTTCAATGAAAACTTTTAAATTCACACAGAAAAACTTTTAATTGTTAGTGGATGTATTAGTAGATGTTGCTTCTCCGCTCGCCGTTGTAGAACTGGATGCTTTCTGTGTGAAAACAGTGACTCTTAAATAGCTAAAGTTGCACTGGTTGAACCCTATAAATAACAACCTTCTTTATAATATAACCATGAATCAGCATTTTTTTCACGCGAAAACCAATGCTTTCGCGGGAATAAATAATTTATTTTCACGCGAATGAAAACGGTTGCTTTCGAGGGAATAAACATTTTATTTTCACTCGAATACAAACCAATGTTTTTGTGGGAATAAATCATTTATTTTCTCATGAATAACAACCAATGTTTTAGCGGGAATAAATAAATTATTTTCACGCAAATGGAAACAGTTGCTTCTGCGGGAATAAAAAGTTTATTTCCACGCGAATACAAACCAATGCTTTCGCGGGAATAAATAATTTATTTTCACGCGAATGGAAACCGTTGCTTTCGCGGGAATACAAATTTTACTTTCACGTGAATAGAAACAAGTGTTTTTGCGGGAATAAAAACATTATTTTCACGCGAATAAAAACCAACTCTTTCGCGGGAATAAATAATTTATTTTCACGCAAATGAGAACCGTTGCTTTCGCGGGAATCAAAAATTTATTTTCACGCGAACACAAACCAATGTTTTGGCGGGAATAAAAACATTATTCTCACGTGAATAAAAACCAACTTTTTCGCGGGAATAAAAAATTTAGTTTCACGCGAATGAAAACCGTTGCTTTTGCGGGAATAACACTTTTATTTTCACGCGAATACAAACCAATGTTTTCCCGGGAATAAATAATTTATTTTCACGCGAATAACAACCAATGTTTTTGCGGGAATAACAAGTTTATTTCCACGCGAATACAAACGGATGCTTTCGCGGGAATAAAAAATGTTATTCCCGCGAATGGAAACCGTTGCTTTTGCGGGAATAAAAATTTTTATTCCCAAGAAAGCATTGGTTTGTATTCGCGTGAAAATAAACTTTTTATTCCCGCAAAAGCAACGGTTTCCATTCGCGTGAAAGTAATTTATTTATTCCCGCGAAAACATTGGTTGTTATTTGCGTGAAAATAAATTCTTTATTCCCGCGAAAGCATTGGTTTGTATTCGCGTGAAAATAAAAATTTGTATTCTCGCGAAAGCATTGGTTTGCATGTGGAAAAAATTCTGATTCATAGTTATATTATGAAGAAGGTTGGTATAGATAGGGTTCAACCAGTGCAACTTTAGCTATTTAAGAGCCACTGTTTTCACACAGAAAGCATCCAGTTCTACAACAGCGAGCGGCGGAGCAAGATCTACTACACCTTCCATTGCAACTACTAGGAGCTATCTCTTTATAAAAAGTAAAATTTAAAAAATTTATTATTCCCTACCTAGCAAAGATCAAAAATAGTTTAGCTATATTGTGAAGTATGAAATAGATAATCTTTTAGTTCCACATGAAAAGCTGAATTATATATTATTTCGAGCATTATTTCTTTCTTTTTTAGAATACTATGGAGAACTTTTCTGCTTCTTACAAGGATTTAAAACCAATCGAAAACAAACAAAAAACACTCAAAACAGCCACCAAAAGAAAAAACTCTAACTCTGTCACAAAAGAAGCAACAATAAAGAGACAAGCTCTTCCAAAACTTTTTTTACCCACAACATCAAACACTATGGAAAAAAAAGAATTGCTCACTGATTCTGATAGAGCTCTCAAGATGGCCAAATCTCTCAAAAAATGGAAGGCAAGCAATTTGAAAAAGATTGGAGGGTTTCTTACACTATCATCACTTCCTGCTCCATCAGTTTTGCAAATCGTTTCTATTGAACAGAGTACTGGTGCATACGGAAATTACTACATTCTCACCTATCTTGATAATTCAACTGGAACGAATTTTCAGAAAGTCGTTTGCCCAAGTAGAGTAGTTGAAAGCTTCAGTGTTGATAACTACCTGTTGCCTTTCAACATTTTGTACTTGGGTGAGATAGAAAACTCAAAAAAACCAGAGACTACTTACTACAATGTCAAACGTATCAGCACAAAACGCTTAACCACAATGGAAGCTACTGCTGAAGCTGAAGAACAGAAAAATGAGTGAAGAAGAACTCAAACTCGCTTACGACATCGCGTATCTCAGCAATTTCAAAGAGTGTTCAATTTTTGCTTACATCGATGTTGTTGAAAGATTCATTCCTTTTCGATTCAATGGAGAAGAATCCGTTGTAAATTGCATTCACTAAGTCACTGAAAAAGATGGAAAAAGAGAGGCGAGAACGCTTTTAATACCAATCAGATACAACGAGGAAGCTAAAAGATGTGCACCTGGTGTGATGATTTACAAAGGAAAAAAACAGAGTAAGAATGGAAATCCTATTTCATACCACAATGTAGTCTTCATTTCTTCAACCAATGCTAGTGATTGGGAACATTATTGCACACAAACGAATTCCAATGAGGAGCTAACAAAAACAAATAATGAGGATGAAGTTCTTAAGGAATTCCTAGAAAACGAATCACAAGATTTTGATGAACAGCTTGGTGTTGATGGTATGTAAACTCAATCTCGAATGCTGACAACATTTAGTCTCAAGTGGATAAAGCGAGCTATAGTGCTTTGTATTATGCAAAATTTACTGTAAATTTTAATCATCTAAATGGTTAATTTGATGTTTTTTCTCAAAATTTAAAAATGTCAAAAAAATGAGATATAATGTTTTCTATTGCAATTATTTAACCATCTAGAGGGCTAATTTGATGATGTTTTTCCAAAATTTATGCAGAAATAGTCATAAATATGTACATAATTATCCATACATGCGTGAATGTATAAAAAAAGCCGATGTATTGATTGTCATTACAAGTTGTACTGTTTTGTATTACTTACTATTTACTGACTGTAACTATATTATATGGAGAGATTTTCCCTACTTATTATACAATAAATGTATATAATCATATATTGATTCATTTTTAATCAATGCATTTATTTAATGTAGATATAATTCCTCTCTCCTCTCTCTCCTCTTTTCCTCTCTCCTCTCTCTCTCTCAAGATATCATATGAGTTCGAATTACAACGGAATTACAAAAAATTATCAAAACTTAAATGCCATACATCCAAAATCTAGATGCCCTATGAGTTAGAATTATGTATACAATAATGTAAAAAAATTGATTGTCATTACAAGTTGTAGTGCTTTGTATTACTTAGTATTTACTAACTCTAGCTATATTATACAAGGATATTTTCCCTACTTATTATGTAATAAATGTATATAATCATATATTGATTCAATGTAGTTATATCTCCTGGTTCTTCTCTCCTCTCTCTCAAGATATCATATGAGTTCGAGTTATGTAAAAAAATTATCAAAACTTAAATGCCATACATTCAAAACCTAGAAGCCATCTAAGTACAAATTAAGTAAAACAAATAATCAAAACTCAAATGCCACTTAAATGCCACTCAAATGAAATACAATATAAACTCGGCGAATACATTCAACGCCGTCACCCATTGCATCACCTCGGATTTTGACCCCACAAAAAAACACTTGGTAGGGAGATCTGCTCATATATTACTACTATTGTTTGTTTGAGCTTACTAAATAAGTGTTCAGGTCTCTTTGATGTGTACGTCATAAACTGGTCATTACATCAAATAGATAAAAGAATGTTATGGCATGTTCTATAATGTTTTTAGGAGATTGATATATCAACTTTGTACTCAAGTGTTAGAGGTTAATTACATGTAGCAATAGGTGTGTGTTGTGAAGTATTTTGGCATACTTCCTAAAGGTTTTCTTTTAAATTACTTAGCACTTTGGTGAGCAGCTTCTGGGTAATCATCTAAACAGAGATGTGCCATGTCATCATTTAGTAGTAGATAAAAGGTTCCAAGGGTAGAAGAGAGTCAACACAGAATATATCTGCTTTCAACTACATGTTTACATTGGACTTGCTGATATTGTATTCCGCCAATGTAATTCTAGACCTGTGTTTCTGTGAGCCTTAGATCTACAAGGTAGAGGAATGAATTTGTCAGGGGGGCTATTTATTAGTTGCATGTAGTTTGTGGTCCATGCTGATAACACCCTACCTGATAACTTACATTAGTTTTCTTCCTGCACAGATCAGACAGTGGGAGGTTTTCTAAATGTGGTCGATACTGTCAAGAGCCTTCAAGCATGGATTTTGATACAGTCTTAGATTTAGCTGATTTTCATGTCATCATTAAAGTTTAGAGTGGTGAATGCACCTGTAAGAGCAGCCATTCTCAAGATACATGAGTTTAAACCACACAACCAGGATATCACTTTGCCTCTTCTCCGTGAGCTTTTAATGAAGATAATGAAGTCAAGCTTCTCTCTTTCTGCCAAAGCTGACATATTTAAAATCAAAGATTCCAACTCGCTTCTTCAGCTATGAAGCAGAAGTGCCTATATTTTTTAATCACCTTAGCATAAGATCTAGAAAACCTGTATTCAGGTGTTGAATGGGCATTTGATTTGGGTACTCGCTGTATAGTATGACTAGCCAATCAAACGCAATCAAAAATTTCACTGGCTGGAAATGAATGCTCATCTCACACAAGTAGTTGAAAGAAGTACAAAATGTCTACTCAAATTACTGAACTGATTGTAGTCTGAACAACACCAATAAAAAGTCACATCACTCTCAAAGTGAGGTTTCCATACAAACGGCTAGATGCTGGACAAGTTTTGTACCTTTAGCTGTCGGCTGTCAGATCATCAACATCAACATATTATTGTTGTAGGACAGATCAAACAGTTTTAGCTGCCAGCAATGCACAGTAATGCTGTCACACCATTATCAATGCAGATCATGACACTAACAAACAGGTTAACTGATTAAATCTCAAATCAGCAACTTTCATAGCTTACAAATTACAATTTCATGGTTTCACAAAAAAACTAAAAGCTGACTGTTCTACTGTTTTAGCTTGCAAATTTGATCTAGAGACAACAAAGCACCCTACAGGTGTAAAGGAAACCTACCACCAGTGAATGCAGAGCACAAATGGTAGTGAGGAAAGCAATGTAGGTGACTCATTAGTCATCGCTAAAAACCAGATATCACAAAGAGTAGGCAGCATTTAGTGTAGGCAGCATGTAGTGTAGGCAGCATGTAGTGTAGGCAGTATGTAGTGTAGGCAGGATGTAGTGTAGGCAGCATGTAGTGTAGGCAGTATGTAGTGTAGGCAGCATGTAGTGTAGGCAGCATGTAGTGTAGGCAGAATGTAGTGTAGGCAGCATGTAATGTAGGCAGCATGTAGTGTAGGTAGCATGTAGTGTAGGCAGGATGTAGTGTGGGTAGTATGTAGTGTAGGCAGCATGTAGTGTAGGCAGAATGTAGTGTAGGCAGTATGGTGTGTAGGCAGTATGGAGAGTCAATCTCCATTTTATTTTCCCAATTGTTTACAACAGCAGCTTTGATGTTTATTTGTGGGGTGAAAGTAATGTATATGACTTGATGTTGTATTTAGTGCTTTCTGTAACTAACATGTGTCTAGTCACCACAGCTACTCCAGTTTTTTTATGCACATTCATATTTAAAAATGTAGGAGTTGCCCTACCACTAGTTTGAGTAAACTGCAGGAGTTGCCGATGATTATGAACATAATTAGGAAGATCTTAGAAGAAAAGAACAAATAAAAAACAATCAAGCAAAATGCTTGACGTTTTATTGACATCGATAGAGTTACACACTAGCGATGAATTCCTTTAGTACTGATAAAAGCTATTTCATACAATGTACACAATTTCAATAACGAAATGTGAACTGGAGTGTACAAATTTTCAACTTCATTAAGTACAAGCAAACATAAATAACACTACCCCTCATACATACAAATTATTAAATAAATGATACTGATATCAAGCTGATGATTATTTGTTGGAAATAAATAATTGCTGACAGTCAACTTTCTTAGTCGAAAAATACTGTTATTTTGTCTGAAGTTGATTGGTAGATAGATGAACAGCAAATCGTAGGTTTGTTAGAGGTGTTGACATCAACCATAACATGGCTCTATCAGGGCGTGCTTTATTTGTTTGAAAACAAACTTTCTTTTATTTCATCAAATATTAGTTTTCCACCTACAAAACAGATAAGTCAGTATTATCCTTTGTAAAACCAAGCACCAACAAAACAAGCAAACACTTGATTGGAATGCTAAATAGAAGTATTTATATGGATCTTGCTTTTCTAGACAAAGACAGTTGATAACAGAGTCAAAGGTCAAGCGCTCAATTTACAATCGTTTGCTAAATAAAGATGTATTAGGAGATGAATTGTTTTATGAATGAGTACCAATGAATCTTACCATCTATTGTTGGTGTATTCAGTTGTTCATTGGTTGGATATGTTTCACATTGTGTTCCACAATAGCTAGCTACGCAGACGTTAGGGTCATCGATTGTATCTCCATTATGTGCGCAGTGCTCGCTGCCCCAGCAGTGGATCTGCGATATAAATATTTACTGTATAGGTATATATATGATAAACAACATATATGCTAGCTGGTTGAAAACTGTACAGGTGACATATTCGTGTAACTCTTACCACAAACCTACAGACTCCTCTCTTCTCACGATATCCAGATTGGAAGAGCTGTTTGTTTTGTGAGATTACACTTGAATTTTTAGTCTGCGCCGGTGACCTTGACCTCAGCACTTCAGTCAGTGCTTTTGTTGTGTCTGTCTTACCATGTGGAGCTAAAACAACATGCTACATTGCTAACTGATACAACAAATTGATAATAATGAAACATATAACCACACAATGTACTTTATCATAATGTAGTTACACATTCATATACTTACCAGATGAAGTCAGAGTTATAACTACAGTAAGTATAACAACTGTTAACAACATCTTTGTTGGTAGACTGAATGCCATGGTGTGCAGAAAATGTATGTATCTGTATGCAGTAGATTGTAAGTAGATAGACTAGTTTCTAGTGCTGTCGGACTATGTGTATCAGTCAAGTATTGAGATGATGAATGAATATGCAGGCAGCTGCAGGCTTCTTTTATACATTGTAGTTTGAAAGTTGGATGACTGCCAAGACACAGGGAGGAAACTCGAACCACTACTACAAGAAGCAGTTTGCAGTAACATTATATTCTAGCTAGTAGTTCTTTTGTGGTAGGTGTGGCTTGTGTCATTGATTGAGGTTTTTGCACAATATTGCCTATTATTTAGTACACAGGCAGTTGTCACCTCGTAGAAATGATTTTTTCTGCTAGATTCTACCTTTTTAAATTCCACTCTTTCTTTGTCAAAACAAAAGTTGATCAAAAACTAAAAGTTGCTGACGCGATATCTCCATTTCTATAGGTTTTTCTTTTTTGTTTAGCGCTAATGATTATCCAGTGTAATCGCTTGAAAATTCTCATTGGTCAGTTTTTGTATACTCTTAATGTACACATTGTCATCAACTAATGAAATTAGGATGTGTATAGTATCAGTATAGTTCCGACTAAGTTTTACTTTTTAAAGCAGTATAATTAACCAACTAATAACAGTTACACAAAATTGCAATTATTTACCTCTTGAACCATTTAAAAAAAATAACACTAACGAGTTGCGACAAGAAAGATTATCAGACGAAAGTTTGCACCATAATATTATATGAAACTGCCGAAAGATGTTCAGTTACTAAGGATTACAAAGTCATCTGGTTTAAAACTCCTGAAACACATTCTAAACCAAATACTAAATATTTGGTGAGGCACCTAGTAGAGTGCATCCTGAGTTGTTCACCACAAAACAATAAATATTCAAACCGGTGCTGTTGTGGAATTTAGTCAAGTATCTCAATGGCATCTGTCCCCTTTTACAACTAGTTGTTTACTTCGTTAAACCCCCCTCCCCCTCTCCCCCCATTGTTGTTGCACAACATGTGATACACTAGTATACTATTGTTACATCTCACATAAGTCATATGTGTTGAAGTTACCTACGTAACACGTTTGGCTTCAAAGAAAGCTCCAATTACTGTTTTACATTCATCAAATACTCCAAAGGCTTCCACTCACTCTTTTATGCTAAATGTTCAATTTTACTCACAGACACTTATTCATGAGTGACTTTTAGTTTTGAGGCTATCATACAGCCGCAAGTTCATCAAGTACACTTTATCCAGGTCATTCACAATGAAACCACCAAAGTTTGTGGTTGTACACACTTAGTTACACAACTAGTTATAATGTATTTTAGTGTTTTCTTTCTTCAAGGCAACTGACTTATGTGTCTTGCTATTAGTTATGTGGCGTGCGTGCGTGCGAGAGAGTTCTCCACTAAAGTCAATAGCTAGATATAATAGTACTGATTTGAGTAAAATTGGCGTTTGTCCAAGCCTAGATTTGTTACAGACCTCAATGTCTGTCACACATGAAGAAGCAACAGTTTTCATAGTGGGACTGACATGCTACAGTATACAGGAATGGTAGATTGTTCAATACCCAAACAAATTGAGTCACATGACAATGGCAACATTTCTGTTTCAAGTTACTTTATGGTGCCATAATTTCCCAAAATGATTGGCATTCATTAACTTCAATACCAGTGGAAAAGTTTTTGGGGTCATTTGATATTGTATCAGTCAGGTGATAACTAAACCCCATCACTATTAGTTTGAGCACCAGACCATACTTGCCAAGTCATCAGCACAAGCAATAAACAACATGTAGGATATCCAACAGCCAATAGAAACTGAGCAAGGTCAAAACTTGAGAGCAAACAGAAAACTTGTTATCCATTAATTATCAAAAACTGAGGAAACAAACAACAAATGATAACTAGGCAAGGATTGAATACCCAATCAACAGAAGCAATGAGCCGCAATGTGTCCTTATACTTTCAAACAGACATAAAACTTTTTAAAAAATATTAGTTAAATCTTCAACTCCGATGTTACAATAAACAAAAATTGATAAAGGCTTAACCAGAACAAAGTTTTGATATCTTTTTTGTTTACATGGAATGCAGGAGAGTAATACAAATGTTTTGACTCTCATTTTTTTCATTATTTATCTCTTAAAATAACTTCAATATGTTCTTCTGTCCTTACTGCCATAGATACAGATTTAGTTTCTAATTTTTTTTGCTAAGGAACAAATTATAAAAAAGGCTGACTTTAAAGTATAATTTGCAAGACTTGTCATAAAACAAACTCCTTTTTGGTACAATTTGTTTCCACAATATGGTATACAGAGTTATATTTAGATAAAAAAAATGAACACAGCATTGGCTATGTCTTCAAGTCAAGAATATCCAGACACGTTGATACCACAATACAGTATAACATGAACCAAACACTGATAAATATTTTATTGTTATTCCATAGAAGAGAATAGAATAAATTAATCCTCCAGCACACAGATATATCCCACTTTCTATACAAACAAGGTTAGTGTAACCTTGGGCTCATGGCTCTAGGTCTAACCATCAAAAACAACTTGCCCAGTGCCAGCTAATCAAAAATACATTCATAGCAATTGCAACTCTTATGAATGGAGTTCTAGCAGAATGAGACAAGATTTTGTGTAACTGTATATCTTACCGCTAAGCTTAAAGGTTATCTGGTTGAATAAACTGACCAATGAGTACAGTAAACTTCTGTGATTCTCCTCCAAATCACTTAGAACACAAATAGGGCTGATGAATATTTGATACCAATGAAATGTGGTTTGATGAGAGAAAGTATAACTATTTGCTTTATGGTAGAAAAATTTTAACAAGACTGTTTAGTTATATCTGCACTATGCTTGTTGGAAACAAAAACTTCAGAGAAACAAAAACATCTGCAAAATTATAGAACATGTTCCTAAAGTTTTAAGAACTGTACCAAATTACAAGAAAAAAACAAAAATTGGGAATCTTAGATAAAAAAAAATTGTCACTAATAAGAACACTGCATTGAAGTGATGTGAACAAAGTTCCAAGCTCAAAAGGAAAAGCAGCAGTAACTTTAGTACGCTACACTCTTCTATATCATCGTTGTGGGTATTCCCAAATACTTATTCTAAATTATGATTACAAAGTACATAGGGATGTATATAAATAGATTAAAAAAGAAACAACAATGATATTAGCTGGTAATTTTTGTTACACAAATATATAATTCAAATACAACTAAACCCATTGGGATTATACACAATTAAGTGAGGCAATCAAGCTCTCCGTGTTGGCTTTGTTATTGAATGTGAAAATTAAACATCCAATACTTGTTTAACTTGGCAAATGTCAGAAACCAAAGCCATTACTAGGGACTCCGGAAATGGCGGCAGCTGAAAAAAAATATTAGCATCCTACTTTGCAGGCTTCTTCTGAGCTAATTAAAGCTGTCTCCTGCCAACCAACCACGTTGTACAGAACCTACACTCATTCAATATAAATATTATTACGAATCATGAATTGCCAAGGCCAGCTCTCCGACGTCAAAACCTACATAAACACACTCATATTTGCATTATAAGTACTTTCAACTTTGGTGAAAAATCTGAACTCATTTGTCTTGAGTTGTTGCAATTGACATCCTGGCATTAAGCCAATTCACTTGTTTTTGTTACGGATACGGCAATGAGCTCAAGATTGGATTTAATTGTTGACTTCCTTCTACTTGCGTCAGTGGAAAATCACAAGCTATGGAAATATTTGTTTTCAATTGGCTTCTGGTCACACGCATACTATACTGAACAGTTTTTGATGAAGGACAGTGCAGCTGGATATCCTTGTGTTAGAGATCGGACCACAGCATATCTGTTGAAACTTTTTCTATCAACCTAGTAGCACAACCAGTGCCTGTTAAATAAAGAACTGCGGACTATATTAGACTTGCAAGTATTGGACAAAAAACATCATGTCACAATTTTCGAGAATTTTTGATCATTGGTGAAATTACTATCAGCATTGTTATGCCAAAACAAGTGCACAAGTAGCTGTAAAATAGATTGCAATTTGTTGAATTTACAAATACAATCTGAATGAGTTTTATGTAAAGTTGGTTTGTTCACTTCTGTTGTGTCTTGAGCCAATCCAAAAAAAAGTCCTATAAGCTAGTAGCTTTCTCGGCTACTTTACCCAAAAAGTAAAAGGGATCTTCCAATAACATGACTCCATGGGCAATACAGAGAGGGCAATCAAGCTAGGGACCACTTTATTTTATTCTGACTTCTGATGAAACAAGCGTTTCATAGAAAACCAAAAAAACTCCCCACCCACAGGTAATAATGTTGGTTATTGGATCTGTGATTCTTTGTTGTAGTTCAAAAACTCTCCCCTCAGGATCAAGAGTGACTCCTAAATTGATTGGCCTGTCTCTTTGGTTTTGTTATAGGCAATAAATTGCTTTATGTGAATATGTTATATCCGAAAGTGTCTTTTTTCTGCTAGCAACACTTTCACTATGTTTTTGTTATATTGAGGTGACAGTAGCCAGTTGGCTGTGATGAATAAATGTGTATGCGTACGGGGTCATACCACAAAGTGCAAAGCTATTTATAGACAGCATTACTCTCTATATTATACATATAATACACTTCATGTAGTTGTGTTGAGATACTGACTAGCTTACATTAAACATGTGAAAATGTGAAGACTTCTCACCGCAAGTATATTACTGGCAGGTTAGGTTGCAGCTCTCACACACCAATGCATCCATTAACTGCTGGACTACTACTAATCTGTCAGTTATCTCAGCTACTGATTGATCAGAAGCTTGACAACTAAAACGGCCTGATGGTCAGCTTGGCATCATATCAGGCAGTGTCAGGAAATACACCAAATTGTCCTTAACTACGTCTGTTTGTTTGAAGTCAATCACCGGAGTGCTGAGTCTCTTTGAATAAGCAAACCTGTGGCCAATAAAATATAACTTGTGGCAGGATGTGCCTTCAGCTAATATTATCATTTGGCAGCAAAACCCCAGCTAAAGGAAAATATTCTAACATATTTCCTTAACGTGTTTACTCTTCGTACAAAGACGTCAAGATAGAAAGTATTTAACACAAGATTTTAGCTCGTTTGACTTTGGCATTCTCCAACTCCAATCACCGAACTTTTCAAGTATTACTGCTCAAGATATCATATCTAGGGTTAACACTCGTAGCAAGGTTTTTTTTCTGACTTACACTTTATACAATTAAAAACGACAAATTCTAGCATTAAGCTTAGGTTTAATGAACCAATGTTTCTGCATATGAAGTTTTCTGTAGGTTGCCAGTAAAATTCTACAATGTAGTTAAGATGTGCATCAATCAACCATCGATGTTTCAACCACAAAAGTAGGACACCTAAGTCATCTGTCCAGTACAAAAACATTAAAATACCTAAGTACTAGTTGTATTACTAATTGTGTACAACCACCAACTTCAGTGATGTCATAACATATGAATGTTCTGGATGAAGTGTGTTTGATAAACGTTCGGCTGTTGGATTCTCTTACCACAAAAAAAACCACCCAGGGACAAGTGAGCTGTCAGTAAAGAAGCAGCATGGAACAAAAAGAGCAAGTGACATTTGGAGTGTATGATGGATGTCAAACAAAAACAAGAGCTTTATGTAATGCAAAATGTGGTACATAAGTAACTTCTATACTCCTGTAAGTAACAACAGTATACTTATTTATCGCATGTGGTATGACGAAAGTACACTTATATCTTGTGTAATGTTGCCGCTGTCGTACTCGAATGGACATGCATGACTAAACAATAATTTTTTCTAAACCCACAGATAAGTATTTTATTATAAGAAAGTACCACACGCTATTAATGAAAGCTATTACTTCTTCTCAGCTGGGAATTTCTTTAGAAAAGTCTGTTACTACTCTTCATCCTCTGGACTGAGACCTGTTAACTTGCTTACGCTTAAGTTACATAGTTTGTTGATATGAGAACATGGTCATTATTATCTGTACAACAAACAAACAAACAAAATTCCTTGAAAGTTGTAAGCTTGGTTGTTTTAAAAATATAATTGACTGTCATCAAATGAATCAGCACGTTTTTTTTAACTATATTTACATATTTTTATGCAAGCCTATCAACTCATGGAGAATGTACAGCTTAAGATGTTTTACTAAAATCCATACTTATGTAGAACAGTTTTGTGGGAAAAAGTAGCCAAAATTTTAACACCACAAAAGTTACAGCTATAAATTGCCATCACAGTGACAATGCACTTCTCAACATCGGATGATAATATTTGAAAGTTGTTTTCTCATGACCAACAGTGTGACAAGACAACTCCTGGCCTCACTAGCCTGGTGCAACAGCTTATCAGACTGTGCATGCGTTCTATTTTAGCCCTGGGTCTTGGGAAATGGTTGAGCACTTGGAGATGGCCCCAAGTATTATAATTGATATCTACTGCCACATCATACGCAACTGTCAATACTTGGTTTCTCAGTACGAAAACGCTTCAGCACAGGAAGTTCTGTTATAATATTTCATCTTGCTTGTTAATTTACAAGAAATATTCTCTTCTTTACGCAACTCGGTGGCTTCAGCGACACTCTGGAGCTTTTTGGTCTGGAAATATTCTTGTCGTGATCAGACCTGGGTTGGAGTTACATTCTTTAACTTACAGTTCTGTGGTCCCATTCACCAACTTACAAAACATTTCCTGTCTAATGAAGATGCTAATAAGAAAGCTGCACAGCTGGACATGCCAACAAAAAGTAAGTTGCTCCCGTGAACAAGGAAATAACCAATCTCTGTTAGAAACACAACAAATAAAATATCAACTTTAACTTCAGGCGACTAATTGGGAGTTGACCTAAATAATAATGCAACCTATTACTGTACTACATATCAAATATTTAGTGTAGAG
Organism: Cryptosula pallasiana; assembly: GCA_945261195.1. NCBI lineage: Eukaryota > Metazoa > Bryozoa > Gymnolaemata > Cheilostomatida > Cryptosulidae > Cryptosula > Cryptosula pallasiana. Next base: position 22,229,532 of record OX183136.1, read on the forward strand.
GTCTTCAGAATTATCAGAAAAATAGAGTTATGGTTGATAGAAAAGTATCAAACATGGTAGTTTCAAATTTTTGTCCTTAGTGTTACATTGTTCTCAGAAATTTCAGATTGGGCGGTCAGTCTCACCGTCATGTTGTGGTGGACTTTGGTAGAGCTCCATCTTGACCAGTGTGTCAGTCAGGTGTCTCTGATGGCCGCTTGGCATCAGTGTAGGCAGCATGTAATGTAGGCAACATGTAGTGTAGGAAGCATGTAGTGATGGCAGCTTGTAGTGTAGGCAGGATGTAGTGTAGGCAACATGTAGTGTAGGAAGTATGTAGTGTAGGCAGGATGTAGTGTAAGCAGCATGTAGTGTAGGCAGCATGTAGTGTAGGCAGCATGTAGTGTAGGCAGCATGTAGTGTAGGCAGCATGTAGTGTAGGCAGCATGTAGTGTAGGTAGCATGTAGTGTAGGCAGCATGTAGTGTAGGCAGTATGTAGTGTAGGCAGCATGTAGTGTAGGCAGCATGTAGTGTAGGCAGCATGTAGTGTAGGCAGCATGTAGTGTAGGCAGTATGTAGTGTAGGCAGCATGTAGTGTAGGCAGCATGTAGTGTAGGCAGCATGTAGTGTAGGCAGCATGTAGTGTAGGCAGTATGTAGTGTAGGCAGTATGTAGTGTAGGCAGCATGTAGTGTAGGCAGCATGGAGTGTAGGCAGCATGTAGTGTAGGCAGTATGGAGTGTAGGCAGTATGTAGTGTAGGTTGCATGTAGTGTAGCCAGCATGTAGTGTAGGCAGGATGTAGTGTAGGCAGCATGTAGTGTAGGTAGCATGTAGTGTAGGCGGGATGTAGTGTAGGCAGCGTGTAGCGTACGCAGCATGTAGTGTAGGCAGCAAGTAGTGTAGGCAGTATGTAGTGTAGGTTGCATGTAGTGTAGCCAGCGTGTAGTGTAGGCAGGATGTAGTGTAGGCAGCATGTAGTGTAGGTAGCATGTAGTGTAGGCGGGATGTAGTGTAGGCAGTATGGAGTGTAGGCAGCATCTAGTGTAGGCAGCATCTAGTGTAGGCAGCATGTAGTGTAGGCAGAATGGAGTGTAGGCAGCATGTAGTGTAGGCAGAATGGTGTGTAGGCAGCATGTAGTGTAGGCAGTATGTAGCGTAGGTTGCGTGTAGTGTAGGTTGCATGTAGTGTAGGCAACATGTAGTGTAGGCAGCATGTAGTGTAGGCAATATGTGGTGTAGGTAGCATGTAGTGTAGGCAGCACGGAGTGTAGGCAGCATGTAGTGTAGGCGGCATGTAGGGTAGGCAGCATGTAGTGTAGGCAGCATGGAGTGTAGGCAGCATGTAGTGTAGGCAGTGTGGAGTGTAGGCAGCATGTGGTGTAGGTAGAATGGAGTGTAGGCAGCATGTAGTGTAGGTAGAATGGAGTGTAGGCAGCATGTAGTGTAGGTAGAATGGAGTGTAGGCAGCAAGTAGTGTAGGCAGTATGTAGTGTAGGCAGCATGTAGTGTAGGCAGCGTGTAGTGTAGGCAGCATGTAGTGTAGGTAGCATGTAGTGTAGGGAGCATGTAGTGTAGGCAGCATGTTGTGTAGGTAGAATGGAGTGTAGGCAGCATGTAGTGTAGGTAGAATGGAGTGTAGGCAGATTGTAGACCAAAAGTGGAAAGACAAACATCATTTAGCCTTTTATTTGCCTCTTTGAAATTGTCTTTATTGAAGTTTAAACTATAAAGTGCAACAGGTCACTCAAAGTTTGCAGCTGCTATGAACCATCCCATGTGAAAGCTGACCTTTACTGAATGTTTTACTTCCAGCGGTTTTATTTTTTGTACAATCATAGTCGAACATGCAAATGGAAACAACGTTGGGAATAAGGATTGGTAAAATCACAAATATTGACATAAATATATGATGAAACAGTGAAAGAACCTGAATAAATGTTATTTCCAAGTAGTGCTGATGGGCTCAGTCGAGAGTAGTAATATATGAGCAGATCTCCCTACCAAGTGTTTTTTTGTGGATTTGATCTTGGAGTTTAGGCTATGGGTTACGACGTTGGATGAATTCGCCGAGTTTATATTGTATTTCATTTGAGGGGTACTTGAGTGGCATTTGAGTGGCATTTAAGTGGCATTTGAGTTTTGATTATTTTTTTACTTAATTTGAACTTATAGCATATAGATTTCGAAGGCATGACATTCAAGTTTTGATAATTTTTTTTACATAACTCGAACTCATATGATATTTTGAGAGAGAGGAGAGAAGAATGAGGAGATATAACTACATCGAATCAATATATGATTATATACATTTATTACATAATAAGTAGCAAAATATTCTTGTATAAAATAGCTAGAGTTAGTAAATACTAAGTAATACAAAGCACTACAACTTGTAATGACAATCAATGGATGATAGTCTTTTTCTTTACAATGTCGTCATTGTTGTACTGATGTTATAACTTAGGAAGGAAGACTTCTGTTCTATGTACTTTTGATTCCATAATGAACTAAAATAAAAAGTTATGTATTAGTATAGAATGATTAAACAAAAATGTAAAATAATTACATGAATTTGAATTATAGTTCTTTTTACATTGGTTAGGTAGCATTATATAGTAAAGGGAAGTAACTCACCAAGTTATATTGTTCGGTTTGTTTTTTCTTGAGCATAATTTTCATCAAGTGTTTTTGATTCTCTCTCTTCTATCTAAAGCAAAACAAAAAATAATTGCTTTATAAATAAATATTATCTAGTTGGAAGTATTACTTATATCAGTTAGTTTACGTTAAATAAAAATACTCACTATGTTGTCTTGTCTGACATGCTCTTTTTGAATATAGTTTTCACCAGGGGGTGTTGGTTCTCTCAAAGATGTAGAAGATGTGTTTCTCACTCCCATTGAAAGCACTAAGACCTTGTTCTCAACAACCTCATCTGTAGTAAAGTACTTCATCTGGTTGGAATCATCAAGTTTGTTGGATAGGTTTTGAGCCGTTTCTATCGCTTGTAATGCTGTGAATGTGATTATATCATGTCGATGATAACCAAATCTACTAACTTCACGATTTCTTACAAGTATGACTCCTGTTCCAATTCGTTTGACGTTGCTAGCATGTTTTTCAGGTATATATAGAACTCCCATCATCAAACCATCATATTGCAAACATCTGTAGTTTACCAGTAGCGCATCCATCACCACTTCTCCATTAGGTAATGTTAACTGAGTTGATATTTGAGGAGATTCAAAACTGATTACACTTCCAACAGCAAATTGAGAGAGTGTTGCGATACGAACCATACTGATCAACTGAGTAGGTGTTTTTTTTTTTGTTAATCTACTTAGCTGTTTAGCTTCCTCAAGGGAAATATTGGATGGGAAGTTGATAGGGTGAAAGATTGGATGCTTGTGTGAATCGAATCCCATAAAAACCGCCAGTTTTGGAACATCTGGTTGTGTTGGAGCTAATTTGTTGTAATCCTCATTTCTCACCATAGACCTCACTTGCCGTCTGTTGCCAAATGTTTCGACATTGTAGCGGATAATGCATAAGTTTTTATATACATCCTCAGTTGGTCTTTCGATGGAGATTATCTCGAGAAGTGATGGCGTTTGATTTAAGTGAAGTGGTTGAAACCTTCCCATCATTACTCTGTCATTGGTATCGCAAGAATTGAGCAAACTAGCAGCATTTTTTGACAAGCAGGAAAGATGAGAAGGAGATGGTGCTTTCAAAGTCCAAGTATAGTCAATCGTTTTGTTTCTATCCGAATCCCATGGCTTTGGTCGAATTGTGTTCAGTTTCCTTCTTATTATATGTGAATCAGGAGGGATATTTTCTTTATCATCAGAGTATGGCTCGAATGTTGAGAGAAATGAGGTATTACGGTCTTCATTCATATTCAGAGCGTTCAGTCAGAAGTTGGAACTGAAAAGAGAGTAAAAATTATGTAACAGATGACCGGAATTTGAAAAATATTTTGAAAAGAATAAACTAACTAGATATTTATAAAATAAACACATAATCAAAACCATAATAATTTTTCTGATGCATTATGGTGAAACTATTTGATCTTTTATTAATAAGAACAAAATATTAAAACATAAAATTAACTTTCTGAAGTATTATAGCAAATCTAGTTGAAGTTTTTTATCAATATATGTTAAAGAATTATTTAGTGATTCTCACCTTATTGAATGAAAGTCTTTCTATAGTTTCAAGTAAATGTAGTAGTTGCTGTGTAGATGTTGCTTCTTTGCTAGCTATTGTAGAACTGGATGCTTTCTGTGTGAAAACAGTGGTTCTTAAATAGCTAAAGCTGTACTAATTAATCCTATGAGAAAACATCTCGTGAAACCTTCTTTATAATATATCTATGACTCAGCAGTTTTTCACGCGATATTCCCGCAAAAGCATTGGTTTTTATTCGCGTGAAAATAAAATTTTCACTCCCGCGAAAGCAACGGTTTCCATTCGCGTGAAAATAAAGTATTTATTCCCGCGAAAGCATTGGTTTGTATTCGCGGGAAAATAAAATGTTCATTCCCGCGAAAGCAACAGGTTCCATTCGCGGGAAAATAAATTATTTATTCCCGCGAAAGCATTGGTTTGTATTCGCGGGAAAATAAAATTCTTATTCCCGCGAAAGCAACAGGTTCCATTCGCGGGAAAATAAATTATTTATTCCCGCGAAAACATTGGTTTGTATTCGCGGGAAAATAAAATATTTATTCCCGCGAAAGCAACAGTTTTCATTCGCGTGAAAATAAATTATTTATTCCCGCGAAAGCATTGGTTTGTATTCGCGGGAAAATAAAATGTTCATTCCCGCGAAAGCAACAGGTTCCATTCGCGGGAAAATAAATGATTTATTCCCGCGAAAGCATTGGTTTGTATTCGTGGGAAAATAAAATTCTTATTCCCGCGAAAACAACAGGTTCCATTCGTGGGAAAATAAATTATTTATTCCCGCGAAAACATTGGTTTGTATTCGCGGGAAAATAAAATATTTATTCCCGCGAAAGCAACAGTTTCCATTCGCGTGAAAATAAATTATTTATTCCCGCGAAAGCATTGGTTTGTATTCGCGGGGAAATAAAATGTTCATTCCCGCGAAAGCAACAGGTTCCATTCGCGGGAAAATAAATTATTTATTCCCGCGAAAGCATTGGTTTGTATTCGTGGGAAAATAAAATTCTTATTCCCGCGAAAACAACAGGTTCCATTCGCGGGAAAATAAATTATTTATTCCCGCGAAAACATTGGTTTGTATTCGCGGGAAAATAAAATATTTATTCCCGCGAAAGCAACGGTTTCCATTCGCGTGAAAAGAAATTATTTATTCCCGCGAAAGCATTGGTTTGTATTCGCGGGAAAATAAAATCTTTATTCCTGCGAAAGCAACAGGTTCCATTCGCGGGAAAATAAATTATTTATTCCCGCGAAAGCATTGGTTTGTATTCGCGGGAAAATAAAATTTCTATTCCTGCGAAAACATTGGTTTGTATTCGCGTGAAAATAAAATATTTATTCCCGCGAAAGCAACAGGTTCCATTCGCATGAAAATGAAATATTTATTCCCGCGAAAGCAACGGTTTCTATTCACATGAAAATAATGCTGAATCATAGCAGTGCAACTTAAGCTATATAAGAAGCACTGTTTTCATACAGAAAGCATTCACTTCATCGTTAGTAACTGAAGGAACAAGATCTACTACATCATCATCTACTACAGCACTCCTTCTTTATCATTTGAATTACATAGGAAACAGCTGAAGTTCAAACAACTATGTGTGTAATTCATCTAATTCAAAGAAAACGAGTCTTCATTTGTGATGTAAGTATCTATATTTTGTTTTAATTGTAATCAATTTAAACGTGAAGACATTTTCTGAAAAAAACAAGATTATTCACTATTTAAGATATCAAAAAATGTTGTAAGTTTTAATTATGTTTTATTATTATTATTTCAGGACTTCAAAATGAAAAAAAGTACTCATTCATCCGAATTTTATAGAAAGCAGCTCAAGTTCAGCCAACTAGGAATATCATTCATTTAATTCAAAGAAAGACAAGTCTTCATTTCTGATGTAAGTATTTACATTCTATTACAATAGTAATCAATTCAAGTATATTGAAAAAAAAATTGAAACCTTAGTCTTTTTTTTTATTTTTTGCTATAAAGCATTATCATTTTTTTTTTTAGAATAACAACGAACTAGATCAAAGGAAAAGAACTTTCCAACAAAACTTCAACTTGAGTAATAACTGAAGCTACTATTTATATTATATATAAATAATGTGTCGAGTAACAAACAACAGATATGTAGCAAGCACTATTTATAATGAAAAAAGAGAAATGCAAAAAACTCGGAATTGCTTTGAAAATACTAAAGACTGCGCTGAATGGATAGATGATAGTTTACTCGTTACTTCATCGTTGTTTTTACAACGAACTTTTCCTGATACCACTGCAATAACTTATGTCGTCGCAACTTATCCGGATAATCACTGTAGTCTTTTGTCATTAAAATTACAAAAAACTATTGCACAACTTTCCCCAACGGACTTTTTCAAGTTCATTTACAATGAACTCTCTTTTTATGAAAGAGAGACTTTAATGCTTGATGAAAGTTATCGAAGAAAATCATTTCTTACAAATTGGAGACGAGTAGGTAAACATTGTGGTGAAAACATGGCTGGAGCTGGTTTCTATAACCTTGAAAAAGACAACGCTGTTCGATGTGCTTTTTGCCAAGGGGTATTACTAAACTGGAAGGATGAAGATGAACATCCGATGAAAGAACATGCTAAAAGTTTTCCGTTTTGTCGATTTGTTAGAGGATTTAACACTCACAATCGTGTGTATAGACCTAGGAAACTACATGCAGATGAAATGAAAAACATCTCAATTGTCAAAAGTTATACGATGGAAGAACAAAAAACTAGAAGAGGAGATTTAACTGCAGAAGTATTACCTCTAGGTATATCAATTGATCGTGCTGGTACACCTCGTTTTGCTACTGAAACATCTAGAGAAGACAGTTTCAAACAATGGAAGGGTAAAGTCTCCATGAAACTCCTTTCCAATGCAGGTTTCTACTATACTAAGTTCGGAGATAGTGTAAAATGCTTCTTTTGCTCAGGTGAACTTAAAGAATGGGAAGAAAGTGATCTACCGTGGGAGGAACACTGTCGATGGTTCCCAGACTGTAATTTTTTACTCAGCAGTAAAGGTGAAGAGTATGTTGAGGATGTTTACATGCGAACGGAAAAAGGCAAAAGGTGTAAGCTACGGGTTGAAAAATATCGAGAAAAAGTAAAACAAATAACGCACAACAATGACACCAAAGAAATGAAACTTATTTGCAAGAAACTAGGATACAGTCAAAACGATATCGAACAAGTTTTAGTGTTAAATGGAAAACCTTTTGAGCGAATAGGTTTTATGATTGAAGCCTTACATACTTTTGAAAATGATTTTACATCTGTTGAGAATTCGTCAACACTGTTAAAAAATGATGCTAAATCAATTGATTCGTTAAAAAAAGATAAAGATCAGCCTAAGCAAAGCAAACTCGCTCAATGTGTGTCTGAGTCACATGAAAAAAAAGTAATTGCAAATCATATCTCTCTTCCATGTGGTCATCTCATTTACTGTAGTGAGTGTAAGGAAAAAGCACTTACTGAATGCTCATCAGAAGTAAAACCTTGCCCAATCGATGGCTGTCAGGTTGAAATTAAAGCATTTATGAAGATCTACATGAGTTAGCATAACAATTAACCTCAAAAAAAAGAAAAAGTAATGAATGATTAAATAGGTATTTCAATTTGAAAACGAATCATTCGTGTTTTGTAATTTAACGGGCTAACAACAAATATGTTACGCGTTGAAGACTTTGCTCACCAAGAAGCTTCCGATGCTATAGGACCTAAGACTTTTTTGGCTGAGGTTTCTGATGAAATGTTGAGGATTTATTTTACGGAAGAATGTGTATACTGTGCACTAGGAGGAAGTTTTTACAAGCAAGCAACCAATCTATCGCTACTACACTGTTACTGTTCACACGTTGATGACGAATGTATCACTTGTAAAAGATATGCTGAAATGGTTGAAGGTGCTACACCTACCAAAAAAGAATTGGGTGATGCTATCGACTGGATTGATAGAAGACAAGTTTTGAAAAATGCTAAAATGGGTTTTTTGGTGCATGATGAATGGATTAATGCTTTTTTGGATCTTTCCACTGATGATTTGAAGTCTCCCTTTTTGTTAACAAAATTTGAGAGCACGATTAAATCCCTACCTATTACCTACTAGTCAGAGCAAGCTGGCTTATCAACGTCTAAAGGATAAATTACTTGCGATAGCGGAAGGATATCCATATGCTTATACTCCTGATGAAAAAGAAGACTCAGTCAACCCGATAATACCTATTGATTCGACAAATATATCTGAGGACTCATAAAAGAACTGCTACAAAAAATGTTGCTTCATTTATCTCTGAACTACAGAAGAAACATGAGTGGAAAAACTCAAGGAATCAAGTCAATTGCTACATTGGCTGATTTTGTTCCTAAGTTCATAAGGACTCATTTTGAACACATTCCTTTAGAGCGTTCGAATCCTCTTTTTGTTCAACTCATCACCGAAGAAGTATTTTATTTTGTGTTAGGATTCAATCTAGTTCGTAAATCAATACAAAGCATGCTTTTGAGCTGTAATTGTATTTCAAGAGCAAATCCTCTCGAATGCTTAAACTGTTCTAGGAGCTTTGATCCAAAAGTATGCTGTCCGCAAGACAAGTTGATAGATTTTGAAGATCTCAAAAGAGCAATTGAACTGATTGATATAAAGCAATGTTTGAAAGATGCTGATCTGGGTGATTTGATAGATATTTCGATTTTAAGAGGTTTGACTTCATTTCGCTGGACAGGAACACATGTTTTTTGTCTCAATCTCGATTGGAACCATACTTACATTTTGGTAACCACTTTGATGAGATTGTTTCACATCTTCAAAATCAGCTGAGAGAGCTGAACAAGCCACTAGCCACTTACGTATAAATAGAAAGAACATCAAGAAAGAAAGTATTCAACTTTCAACACTGAAAGCAAAAACATTTCAAAAAATGAGCTGCGTATTCATCTTGCTACTGGCACTAACATTTCCCAATGTTAGTGGAGTATTCTATACCAATGAAATTGATGAATGTATAGCCGGAGCTATGGATAAAAATGATGTCTTGGTTTTTTCACCTTTCGAAAGGACTATACGATATAAAGATGAAAATGGAACAAACTGTGTGCGACTCTACCCTCCTGACTTATTATATTGTGGTTTTTTCATCCCTCAAAGCGCTTCTTGGATCTGCAAGAGCACAACTTGTGATACTTCAACAAAATACGTTTTGAATCAAGAGGAATGTGAACTAGGTATTACAAATAATACGGAAGGACTTACTCAAAATACAAAAGTATATCGAAATGGGAATTTATGTGCATTTCAATACATTGGCGAACGTGTGATCTGTCCAATGAGAAGACGATATATGACATACAAATTTGCATGCATGCCATGTGTTCATTCCGATCATTCGATCAACAAGGAACCAAAACCAGTTAACATCACTAACATCAAAGATTCATCACTTTCGACTTTTGACAGTTTCAAAACTAGCGAAGTGTTTTATAGCAACAAAATTGATAAATGTCTAGCTGGAGCTATGGAAAAAAACGATGTCTTGGTTTTTTCACCTTTTGAAAGAACTATACGATATAAAGATGAAAATGGGGAAAACTGTGTGAGACTCTATCCTTCTGACTATATATATTGCGGTTTTTTCATCCCTCGAAACGCTTCTTGGATCTGTAAGCGTAAAGATTCTACAGATATCAAGGAATCAATTCCAGCTAACATCACTAACATCAATGATATCGAAGGTGTAAATGAGGAATCAAATCCAGCTAACATCACTAACATCAGTAAAATCAAAGGTGTGAATTCAACATTTTCGAGTTTCGACAGTTTCAATGTCAGCGAAGTATTTTATGCCGACGAAATCGATGAATGTATAGATGGAGTTATGGAAAAAAATGATGTCTTATTTTTTTCACCTTTTGAAAAGAGTATTCGATATAAAGATGAAAATGGAACAAACTGTGTGAGACTCTATCCTTCCAACTATATATATTGCAGTTTTATTATCGCTCGAAACGCTTCTTGGATCTGCAAAAGCAGAACTTCTACAGATACCCTGACCTGCAATACGCCAACAAAATACACTCTGAATCAGGAGGAATGTGCAATAGGGGTTAAAAATAATACGGAAGGTCTTACTCAAAATACAAAACTATTTTGGAATGATGAATTATGTGTATTTGAATCCAACACCTCACGTTTGATTTGTCCACCAACAGAAGAGTTTGAGACAACCAACTTTGCATGTGTGGAATGCAATCATTTGACCAACGAGAAGCCGAAAATAGCTACTATCATCACTAACATCAATGGTATTGAAGGTGTAAATTTATCATTTTCGAGTTTTGAAAGTTTGAAATCTATTCAAAACAAGATTATCATCAGCATCACATGTCAAGGAGATAACAAAGACAAATGCGATCCCAAAGTTATATATATAGAACTTTAGTTGGAGCATATTAACCAAAGTCCACCGAAATGCAAGACAGTTAACTCTAGATGATGAAAGCATAAACTAGGTTAAAAGTCTCTCTCTCTCTGAATAAAAATGAAATATCGAATCTATCTTCTATTATTCCCAATCCTAAGCGGTTATTGTCTTGCAACAGAGATTCGACCATTCACTTTTTCTCATAGACAGTCTGGATGTTTTTCGGGAACTCTTAATATGGAGGCAGTTAATTCAGTAACTCATATTTTAGGAAAAAACTTAAAATATCGTATGCATACACTCACATGTTTCATGCAGTTTTCTCACCAACGTAGAACCTGTGACACTTATGATATGTGGCCTCAAGAATACTTTGTTTGCAAAACCGATGAAGCTTTACATTACATTTGTTTATACGGCGAAGGATTACTACCTACGATTCGAATAACAACTTCAACAATCTCCACAACTCCGCAGACAACAATGACGACAACAAAAATTACAAACGAGTCACTAGTTCCAGCTTTATCACCATCAATTCCATCTCTTCCACAAGCTCTGGGTTTAGTCGATTTAATTTTGGAACACCCAAGCCCTACAAACTCTACTATATACAATTATGAAGAAATCGAAACAACTACTGATTGTGTGTGTGATAGATACATCATATGCGAAAACAATTCAGCAGCAATTACAAATTCAACATCATCGATTTATAGAGTTTTTATTTATAATGACTTGGAGGATTTTTCAAAACTTTCTCTATCTATATTGGAAGATAGTAAACTTAAACTTGAAGAAAATCTTGTCATCGTGATTGAACCTGAATGTGATGATATTTCTTGTAAAGTCATCAAATACTTTACAAATTAAAAAGTTTTTATAGACTTTAACACTATATATTCATCCTATTACACTTTATTATGATATATATATTTTATTACATTCTCCAGTAAGCAAATAATGTAATACTTATTATGTAATAATACAACTATAACAATAACTATAGCGTTGTAGATGGTTATATCATATACAAAAACAATTCAGTGGCAATTACAACTCCATCAAAAATGTTGTCATATGAGTGCCATACATTCAAAATCTATATGCCGTATAAGTTCAAATCAAGTAAAAAAATAATCAAAACTCAAATGCCACTTAAATGCCACTCAAATGCCACACAAATACCTCTCAAATGAAATACAATATAAACTCGGCGAATTCACCCAACGTCGTAACTCATTGCATAACCTCCAAGATCTAATCCACAAAAAAACACTTGGTAGGGAGATCTGCTCATATATTACTACTGTCGAGCTTGTGTTATATAAAAACAGATTGACTTATTTAGGTGAATCCTACCAATGGCGTAAACTTGACATACTAAAGTTTCCACACAGAATTGGTACAACTGTAGATGCTTTGGTTTGAAAAGCGTATGTGTTCTTTGTAAGTGTATTTGACACAAAAAAGCTATTGTTTATTGACAAAATGGAAGTTGATCAATCACTGTTTCAACTAGACGATTTGTCACTTATTTTGCAATGTCGTTTAATACTCAAACAGAGGATCATTTTATTGGTTTTGAAAAAAACCTCTTCAGATCTGGTAATATATAGTATATTGAAAGAAAATGTTAACTCAAAATGATTTTTGCACCCGGAAGCAAAAGTTGTACTCAGATGTCACATTACAACATTTTCCTGCAATAGCATAAATATGAATAATAGCCAAGGCTTAGAACACTTTAAATTGCAACTGAATTACAAGTTCATTTACTTAGCAGAAAGAATAAATCGTCAGAAAAATTATCTCTCTTCCAAGAACTCATGATCTCAAATATAATAATCAATGCACACATCACATATGCGTCCCATCAGTCATGCAACATGGCCTTTGTGGATGATTTCTCAATACATGAAACAGTTATCGGTTGTTATGGCAACATAACATTCTTGTTACCATGCAAACAATGCTTCTCGAAGCTGCTTAGAATATTTCTTTTAAATGTTTTTGGTGCCGCGAAATGATTTTCACAAATTTTAGACTCTAGATGACATAATGGCATCAAAGAGCACCAACCAACTTCCCTTGGAATAATACTTTCATCTGATCTATAGTCTTATATATCACTGTGTTCCTCAATAAAATTTGTACTAGCCGATAGTTGGTAACGATACCAGGTTTTTTGTGTCTAGTTGCAGCTCATCAATGGAAAAGTAAACATTCTTTGTTTGCAGTTTATTTGTCTATTTTTCTCTCTGACTGACAAAGCATTCCTCAATCAACTTGTACAGGTTTATCTAAATCATAAAGTTCTCTTTGTAAACAATGTATATGATTCGGAAAAGTCTTTAAGGCTGGTAGAGTTTTTTATGGTCACAGTTGCTCGTTTTATTATATTGTGGAGCTTTTCGCCAGCACAATTATTTGTTACAGGCCGGTAAGAAAATGGGACATTTAAAGTTCTACAGGTTGACAATGGAAGGGAACTTTAGTTTCAAACTTCTTTATAGTTCAATAAAATTGTGCTATCTACCAAAAAAACTTGAATTTGGAGAATAAGAGACTGCTCTATTCCAAGGAATGACCTTGATTCGCCTATTACAAGTTGATTCAATGTTCAATTCCATTGACCCCCTAATAACGGCATCAATAGTTTTTTTTATTGACTGTTCTTTTATTCAGTGTGTTACTTTTATGAACTTTGAGACTTAAATAGTTAGTTTTTATTCCGGTATTGAATAAATATTTTGTCGGGCATTTTATGCATATTTTATGGTCACAAAAGCCCTCAATCTCTGTGCAATAAAACCACATATGCCAGGAGACAAATTCTGGTGGTTTGTAGAAACGATCTTGTTGGCCCTTCTTTCTACTTCTACGATTACTGTCTCGACAATTACCCTGTAAATATGTGCTCCTCTTCTGCGCTCTATCTCTATCTCCCATCTCAACAGCAGAACTTTTGCAAGCAAACCAAGCCCTCTTTCCCTCATCCCACTTATCTCTTACCTACTCTTCCCACAAGACTCTCAACAATATCCTTAAGTCAAAGAAGTTTTTTGTAAATTTTAATCAAGCAACCCCCCAATAATACCAGATGTACGGTATCCGCCTGGTTAATGCTTAGCTATAATAACACTGTGATGAATTTTAGCGTGTGTCCCCTGATAGTTACCTCCCCTCCTACTTTTGTGCCCCTCCCCTTCTCCATTTTTTGTCCTCATCACCTTCGGACCCTTCTCTCCTTAGTTTTAAACTGCTTAATTATCACCTATTCCTGAAGCCTCTTCTTGTTTTTAGCAATCCATCTACTAGCCTTAAATGAGCCAACTCATATCTCTGAATTGTACCACAAACAACTACCCAATATAGTGAGATCTGGTGTTCATTTGATTCACAGGAAGCTCTTTCCTAGTAACATAGCTAATAGCAACGTGTAACAAAATTTGTTCACTTTTAGATAGATCACACGTTACATAAATCAACCTACTATATCTTTCCCGAGAGTTAAAACGACTCCTAAATTGTTCTGTAGCTTAAATCGCTGATTAATAGCTACTAAAAAACACTGGGAGCTAGATGTCCAAATACGTTATAACAGACAACCAAAAAACAAAACCGTCAAATATTGCTCAGCTGTTTGAATTGATTCAAAGAACTCTTTTGTTAATAAAATGATAAAATATTTAAATCCAACTCTCTTTGTCTTTGGTTGTAGCTTTGATGCAGGCAGGAATGTCTATACAGTATTTGGCTAAGACGTAGCATAAAGCAGTAACATATTTTATCCTGAAGGTTTGTTAGATTTCAAACTGATAATTTAATTACAATTAAACCATGATCTCCTCAAAATCAAAACCCGCTGATAACTAAATTGTATCTTCGAAAAAAGTAGTCATTTTTATAGTCGATTTAAATATTTTTCACAAAAAAAGAAACAGATGCAAGAAAATTGCCCTTTGCGAACAACAAAAGTATATTAGCTCAATTTAATATGTGTGGGCAACTGGTGAAATACTTTCTTTGGAGAATAACAGCGAAGAAGACAAATGAGAGAGTGAAAGAATGGGATTAGATAATGGAGCAAAATATGGTGTGGAAGAATAAATGGCTATTTGGACCAATGTGAAGTCGTCAGGTAGCTTTAAGATGGAGGAAATGCTCACAAACAAACTGCCTCTGATTTCTTACTTATTCTGTGCTGCAACGGTTAGTTGACTTCAAACTACCCCAAGTTTGTAGTTATGTCTACTTTTTGTGTTAACAACTGTTTTATGACTGGTACTAATATCTTATGTGACTGTAAGTTCCGACCAAACTAACAACAATTCCTTAATTTTTGTTAAATTTTTTTTAAATCTGTGAAACTTCTAGTGAAAGCTGAAGTAAATTGTGGATTCTGACGAAGTCCGGAGAAACTAAATTTTATGTAAATGATTTTTATTGTTCAAACCAAGTCCCATATAAAGCTTGTTTGACTAATTTTTCAACCAAGTACAGCAACAAGTTTGCGGATAAATTTTCTTGCAAATATAATCAATAAGCTTACGTACACTATGCATCAGCTGTTCACATAGATTAATAATGTATATATGTATATATGTATATCCATAGAAGCAACGCATCATGAAGGATTTGCATTAGCTATTTTGATACATGGCTGCATAATAATGTGACATCTGTGCATGAGGTAACAGGTATCAATCATTATTGCATTTTTTGTAAGCGTTCAGAGTTCCTGACGTGCTATCATAATCAAACTTTTAAGTCAAACAACATTGAGTTTCAATGACTCATAATTTAGAAACTGGTTAACACTATCATATGCCACTTCATGACCTTGACTGAAACCTTAAACACTTAATCTGTTTTTTAAGACAGTTTCACAGTTTTCAAGATTATTTAAAGGTTATACAGAACATGTTTTTAAAGACAATAACAGTGGTCATACTTGAAATCTTCAGGTGTTTTTTTTTATGTGGAAAAGCACATTTAAATACCCGAAACACTTACGGTTTTGCCTCCATAGTTGTTGCCAACGGAAAAAACGTCGAAGTAGAACAAGCCAGATTGATGACGTATGCGAGATGCTAGCCGCTGAATGGACAATAGCAGTGGATGGTAACATATAGAAAATATCCTTATTTTCGGAGATGTAATTAGCCTATATCACATTCTTAAAACAGTTATTGCTGATGCTCACATTGAAATGGGAGTATGAACTTTGTTCTCTCAGTTTTATTTTGAGAAGCTTTGAAACTTTCTTGTAGTTTTGAGGTAAGATATGATTGAGCTTTTCACTTCCAGTTTAATTTAAAAAATTTCCCCGCGTAATGTAAAGAACATTTTTAAACCTGACTTGTTGTCTCCAACGATCTTGATCATATTATAATGACAGGTGAAGTAATGACTACATCACTTCCATATAATGTCTAGAGTCTGTGTTTTGTGTTACCAACTGTTTTTAAAAAAAAAATTCACTATTTTTCTACAAAAATAATTATAGTAAAACTATTTATGACTAACAATAACTATTAATAGATATTATCATTATTGTTGTATCGCTATTCAGAATAAATATTTATATAAATATTGAAAATAATAGTTATCATTTATTGTTTTTCATAATAATAAATAACAACATATATTGATATAAATATTGCTGTTATTAATTATTATTATTATCAATAATAATATCTAAATTAAAGACGATTGTTATTGCATAAAAACTTACTTCATCGAGCAGGAACACTAGCGTCCTGTTCGAACCTGAATAATTGCACTTTATTTTCATTCTGACCACATTGTCACTTGGCAGCATTTGAGTCTGATATCTCTGACGATCATGATAAAATAGTACCATAATTAGAGATATATCATCGATCATATATATATAATTGAATTTATCGTCAGTTAGGTGAATGAAAATGTGGTAGCTCTGATACTTTTAACAACTAGTCAGTGTAGCCGACCTCTTTTGACTTATTTTACAAACTATAGGCTACTTAAGAAACACTAACCTACGACCTTCATGCCAGTGGAAACAATGGGCTCAGAGGCCTTAAATCATGTTCTTTGGTTAGCCAACCAACAGCACAACTTTAGCATCACGTGTCGTTCAAAAACCAGTAAATAATTTTGTAATAGTTTTTCTAAAGTTACCTAACTTTTCCCCACAATTTGGCTCACTTCAGCTGGATAAAAATCAATTACTTTTACATTTCTGGGGTAAAAAAGGATGCAAATTTTAAACATGATCAGAAAATTGGTTTTTGAAAAACGATACTTTACAATCTTTGGAGATAGTCCAAAGTTTTAAGAATGCTTAAATTACTCTTATCAAGAAAAACTAACATGACTTTAAATTTGTAATTTGTTACAATGTAGATACTTCAAGTTTTGTTAATTATTAAACAAAATTTGATATCAATAAAAAACATATTTCTTTAGCTAAGTATCACAAAACTGTTAGAGATGTTACATTGTCATTACTAGGTACTATATTGTTGGACATTACATAATAAAGTGCAGAGAATAAAATTCATTTCACTAGACAAACTTTAGGAGCACTTGACCTATCTATGTATATAGTAATAAAAGAGCTCACTCCATGCCTAGTGAGTTTATAGCACATTTTTTCATAATCATCTCAAACATCAACGCTTGCATAACTTTGTTAGTGGGAGATTATTAGACCACACTTAATGCTCATTAATATCAATCTACTAGCTGCATGCATAATAGTTATTTGGTACAGCTTTGGCAATTGGTTAATTAAATTTTATGCTTGCAACACCTTTGCTTATGAATTTCAAGGATAATGTATAATGTAAGATGAACGTGAAATGTTTATTGAAACAGACTTTGAATAAAAGTTTAAGAGAGGAAGCGATGAATGTTCTATTACAACCAACTGGTATATATAGAAGGAAAAATAAAATATAATTCAGTGCTTTACTCTGGTTAGACTCGATGCAACTTTTATCCGTTATATTTGTTAGTAGTAATATATGAGCAGATCTCCCTACCAAGTGTTTTTTTGTGGATTAGACCTTGGAGGTTATGCAATGGGTTACGACGTTGGATGAATTCGCCGAGTTTATATTGTATTTCATTTGAGGGGTACTTGAGTGGCATTTGAGTGGCATTTAAGTGGCATTTGAGTTTTTGATTATTTTTTTTACTTATTTTGAACTTATATGGCATATAGATTTTGCATGTATGGCATTTGATTTTTTTGATAGTTTTAACATTGTATATAAATGAAAACGTGATAAGATTGTATGGTTATTGGAAGTTAAGATGTCGACAGAGGATGATGTTGAGATGAGACCGATGAATGAAGTTGATACTATTGATGGTACTGAACGTGATATGATAGATGTTTTACCGAGTATGAAGCGTAAAGCGTTGATAATTATGATAATTTTGGTATTTGTCGTAGGGCTTTCCACTTTTGGAGGTGTTACTGAGTTTAGTATGTATGAAGAAGCTATGGAAAAAATACAAAAAGCGAGAAACTCTCCTGTTGGAACCATAAATGAAACTACTGTTGATTGATGAACATCTTTTTATGATGAATGGGAAACCTGAAGATTATGACCCGAGGATGCGATCTCCTTTTACAGCAATGATTGCAGGACCAACAGGATCGGGAAAGACGCAAGCGATTTTTCGAATGATTGAAGCTAGTCAGACTATAGCACACCCTCCACCAACAGAGATTCACTACTGTTATGGAGCCTACCAAAAAGCCTTTGATGATGTATCAGGAGTGATTTTTCATGAAGGCATGATAGATATAACAGTGAGTTTTCCCAGAGATGGTAAAAATCGATGGCTGATAATTGATGATCTCATGGATGAAGTTTCTGGTAAAGCTGATGCTAATGCTTTGTATACAAAACATAGTCATCATTTGAACATAAGTGTGTTTTTTATTGTTCAGAATCTGTTTTTAAAAGGAAATCGTACAATTTCCTTGAATAGTCATTATTTTTTTCTTTTTAAAAACCCTAGAGATGCTTCTTCTATTTCCTATTTGGCTCGACAATGTTTTCCATCAAAAATAAAATATGTACAAGAGGCTTTTGAAGACGCGACAAAGAAACCATACTCTTATTTACGAATAGATACGACTCAACAAACGAATGATCAACATAGACTATTGGGAAATTTTACATCAGTTCTCCCTATGATATTATATGTACCCAAGTAAAAGGATATAAATACAATTACTATTCACTTCACCTCAATCATATTTTGTTATTCAACGACGCAACACGAAAGCATTATAATGTCTAAAGCTTTGGAGAAAAAATTAACAAAAAATGCAGCTGTGTTGTTATCGCTCAACAATACAACCTTTGCTATTCAAAAGTCTGTTATAGCCAAAGCCAAAAAGGAGTTTATTATGACTCTAATGGAATGTGCTAAAGCTATTATAAATGGAACGATACCATTGACATCATCTCAGTATAATGAGTTGCAGCGAAACGTGAAGGATATTAGCGCTTTAGTAAGAAAATCAACGTTAGATGATAAGAAAGCTGTATTGCAAAAAGGAGGATTTTTAGGCGCTCTACTAGGACCTATCATCAGCAATATAGTTCCAGGGTTACTTAAAAGTGTGCTAGGCGGAGGGAGAAGATAAAGATGAAACTCTCAACACGAATGATGCGAAATAGAATGGCGATTTTAGCTCTGGATGATCTGAGTAAGAAAGGGAAAATCGCTATAGTCGAAAAGGCTAACTCAGATTTGTTTCAATCATTGATAGAAAGTGTTAAAAATATTATATTAGGTAATGTTCCTCTTGATTCTGAGCAGTTTATTGAGTTGCAGCGTTACAAGAAGGAGCTACATAAACTTAGTGGTAGAGGGAGAGTTGATGATAAGCGTAAAATTTTGATTCAGAGTGGTAGAGGGAATCTTTTGGATGCTATTATAACACCTATTGTATCTGTTTTATCATCAATAAAAAGATGAATCGACAGCCTTTAACATTCTCCAGACGTAATTTTATACTCACTGAAGATGAATACTATAGATTAACAGAAAGAAAGGATGATAAAACAGTAGTAAAGGAAGAGAAAGCCAGACCTCCATTGTATTATAATCCTATGGAAGCTATAACAGTGAGAAATATGAAGCGAAAGCGAAATGATCTACTGGAAACGGCTTATGATTCTGACTTATCCTCATACGAAAAGTTAGATGAAAATGTTGAAAACCTACGTAGGTATTTGTCTGATGTCAAAAAGATTAAAAATAACCAAAACCAGACACAAAAGGATAGTTGGAATCTCATTAAGAAAAAAAAGACAGAGTCTACTTTTCCTTTGGCCAATAGCACAATTATTGATAATAAACCTAATGTCTTTTCACCAAATGTTGATAAAGACAATGAGTTAGAATCAGTGAAAATGGTTGATGATGATGATGATATTGGGACGGAATTAATAAAAGGAAGGTTGTTTGATACTGAAGACACAACCTTACTAGGAAGTACATTTCTTACTGATGGAGAAGATGAGCACGATAGTGAAAGCGAAAATTTAAAAGATTTTGAAAAAAAAGCAGCTGATTTAACAAAAAAAAAGAGTGATCAAACGATCGCTGTCAAAATGTTGAATAATCTGAGTAAAATTGGTAGATTCGACTCGGAGAAGGACAGACTGAAAATTGGAGAACGTTGGTTGAATCCTAGGACTTCCAAAACTTTACTACGAGACGTTCTAACCGAAGGAGGTAAAATACAATCGGGAAATACCAATTACAGTAGATTTAAAAGCCTGCTAACTGATGAAGGAATCACAACTGTCAGAAAATCCCCGCATCGAACACGTACTCAGAAGAAAAAGTTGGTCGTTCCCGGTACTAATTTATGGACATCGACACGCTAAAAGAGTTGTATTACAATCCTGCATTACATACATCTCTACGAGGAGCTAGAGCTTTACTGAAAGCTCGTAGAAAACGAGAGGGAGAAAAAAGAATCCGTGAATGGTTGAGTGGTGAGGATGCCTACACGTTACATAAAAAAGTTGTAACCAAGTTTAAGCGTCGTCCTACAATTGTAGCTGGAATAGGGGAGCAGCTACAGGTAGATTTGATGGATGTTCGATCTCGAAGAGATGAAAATAATAATACAGCATTTTTACTAACTGCTATTGATTCTTTATCTAGAAAAGGTTGGGCTGTGCCGCTCATCAACAAATCAGGACCGGTAGTAGCAAGAGGATTGAGAAGAATACTAGAAGGGGAAAATTATAAAGCTTTACAATCTGATAAAGGTAAAGAGTTTGACAACGTCAATGTCAAGACTCTGCTAGCGGAAAAAAAGATCAAGCGCTTTACAACCGAAAATGAAACGATAAAGGCATCAATGGTGGAGCGTTTTAACAGAACTTTAAAAGAGAAGATATATAGATATTTGACATATAAAGATGATGATAGATACATTGATGCTTTACCAGAAATGGTTAATGCATACAACAACACAATTCATGGTGCTATAGGTATGAGACCAAATGATGTGAATTTTCAAAATCAAGAACTCGTATGGAATCGTGTGTATGAAGGAGGTGAACATAGTTTAACTCAAGAAGCAAAACTAAAGGTTGGGGATTATGTGAGAATAAGTAAGGCAAGAGGAGCGTTTGAAAGAGGATACACTCCGAATTGGACGATTGAGATTTTTATAATCACTGATGTACTTATTGATGAAAAACCTGTTGTATATAGGGTAAAAGATTTAGCTGAGGAGATGATTGATGGCACCTTTTACGAAAAAGAGTTGCAAAAAGTAAAAAAACCCACGATTTTCAGAATTGAAAAGATATTGGGAAGAAGAATGAAAAGAGGTAAAAGACAGATTCTGGTTAAGTGGTTAGGATACGGAGAAAAGTTCAACGAGTGGGTAGATGAATAGTTTATAAGGAAAGAACGCTTGATATAATCATCATACGTTGGGAAAATGTCGATGCTGATAACTTTACCCTCAAACTCTAGTGGTGAAGAGTTTCCTGATAATAACAATTCCGAATTTACAGTGAGACTGTATAAATATTTGGTTATCAATGGTGGTAAATGGGAGGTAGCTCTGCTAGATATGACTTATTCTAATAATTGGAAAAATGTTACCGAAGGGAAAATATATCTAGAAAAGACTAATGTCTCCGGTAAAAGCGAAAAGTCCTTCATCCTAATCGGTAATGGAAGATATGATAGTATAGAGGAGTTGGAGGAGATTATACGAAAGAGAATGAATGAAATGGATTTAGACAAGAAATTCGCCATCTCCTACAACAAGATCACCAACACTGCTTTACTAACTAACAGTGATCCTGATACTGCCATAAGCTTTTCCAAAGATATAGCATATATTTTTGGATTTGAATCACAAACTACATACCCTCGTGGTAGATACAATAATATCACACCTCCTGATATAAATTCCGGTTTAACATCTCTGTATGTTTATTCCAACATTGTTGATAATAGAATGGTAGGAGATACGAATGTACCTTTATTGAGAGTAGTTCCAGTTCAAGGAAAGAAGAATAGTGTTGTGTATCAAGAATTTAAAAATCCTCACTATGTTGACGCTTCATCACTAAATAGTGATATGATTAAAGTACTTATAACGAGTGACGACGGTCAACGAATACCATTTGATGGTGGAAAGGTTGTGTTGACGGTTCACTATAGAGAGAAAGAATTATAATGAGTTTGGTACGATACACCCCTGAGGATTCAAAAGATTTTTTTGATGAGTACTACAAGATGCAAGCTGGAAATGGAATTGGAGTGTATAGCGGACGACGAGTGATGCCTAATATGAGAGGAAATGGACTTGGTAGTATTTTTTCAAGTTTACTTAAATCTGCAGCACCAATGCTGAAAAGAGGAGCAATTAGTTTGGGGAAAAGAGCATTGTCTGTAGGTGGAAATGTAGCGCGTGATGTCATCGATGGTCAAAGTTTTGCAGCGTCAGCAAAGAAGAGGGGATTGGCAGAGTTGAATGATCTGGGGGGAGATGTGCTCAATGCAGTCCGTCCAGATAGAATGAAAAGGAGAAAAACAAGAGGTGGAAAGAAGAGGAGAGGTGTTGGTAATCGTGGTATATTTTAATAGCAGTAGAATCCGGTATAAAGACAGCTGAGCTTGATATCTATATTCATTAAGCGGTAACGCTTCAAGCATTCATCACTCGCAAAAGATGGCTAGCCTAAATGGAACAACAGGTAATAAGTTGGAAGGTTCTTCCTACAACATAAATCCAACGTTGGATGTATTTGCTACGGAACCAACAAACATATCGGTAGAAAGATCGGAATATGTTGTCATCAGACCTGATAGGTTAGATCCTTATGGTAGTATTGAGTTAACCTTGTCAGGGAGCACTGAACATTACACAGATCTTTACAACTCGTTTCTGCAAGTTGAAGCCACGGTTGTTCAAGATGATGGAACCAATATTTCAGGTAATGATGATGATGCAGTTGTGTGGATGGGGGATTCAATGCATGCATTATTCAGTGAGTTGAAAATGTCGATAGAAGGAACCACCGTTGAATACGCTAACAACTACGGTTTACGCTCCTACTTTTCACAACTACTCGAAAACAGTGCAGAAAGAAAGAAATATCAAGGTAAGATGGAAGGATGGTTGTATGATGATTCAACTAGCAAAGACGCTACTGATCACAAAACCGCTGATAAGAAAAAGAGGAGAGCTCTAATCATAGGTGGAAAGACAATAGAATTAACTGGAAAACCTCATCTCGCATTATTTCAGCAGAAAAAACTAATAATACCAGGTCCTACTATGCAGCTGGAGTTTGAGCGTGCCTCTGGCAAACTAGCTTTGTTTGCTGCGAATGAGACGCCTGCAGGAGGGGCAAAGATTAGAATTGATAAATTTGAACTTCATCTTTGTAAAGTTAAGGTGAATCCTACAATACAAAACTCCCAACTCAGCTTGGCATTGGAAGGTCACAACTACATTTATCCTGTTGATCGAAAACGGATAAAACTATATGGAATTCGTGCTGGTGTTGCGCAGATCGACATCACTTTGGAAGAAAACAAACAAAAACCTAAACAAATTTATTTAGGTTTAGTTAATCACAACGCAATGAACGGACGTTTCGCCTTGAATCCATATAGAATGCAGCATGCTAGTGTTGATAGTATTGTATTGAGAGTTGGTGATTGTCCAATTGGAAGGAGATTTGAACCAAATTATGCTAGAGGAGTTTTTGGAAGAGAATATCATCAGTTTCTACACGCTACCGGAACTTTGCTTGAAGGTGATAGTCTCGGTATTACGAAAGAACAATACCTTGATGGTACTACACTTTATGGATTTGATTTGACTGGTGATTTTCTTAAAGAAGGTTTTCACTCTATGAAAAATGTCACAACAAGTGTGGAAATTCGTTTTAGCGCTAACACGACGGATGGATTATCCCTGGTAGCATACTTTGTAAAAGACGGTGTGTTGGAGATGGATAGCATTCTTCAATTAACTATCGGAGGTGACGCAGTGCTTTAAACAGAAAGTTACAGATGAATACCATACAAATTCGTTCGATCTTATCTTCAGACGTTTTATGTCAAAGCGTAGGGTTTCATGTTGGAGCTAGAGAACAGTTTTGGAAGCAAATTTGCAATTTTCCAACAGGATGTTTCGTATTCAACACCCATTATTCTCATCAACCCGGAGAGCATTGGTTGGCTGTGTACGCTAATGATTCAGAGGTGGATTTTTTTGACTCGTTTGGACGTTCTGTTTCCTTTTATCCGGATGTAAATGAAATACTAAGTATTCATGGAGGATATGAAACAATACGAAGTAATGAAACACAACTACAAAATTTTTTGTCAACTGTATGTGGCGACTATTGTGTATACTTTTGTTTACTGAGAAGTAGAGGATGGAGTATGGATGAAATTGTTAGAAGTTTACGAGACATAGGAGATAGTGAGATGAGAGATCACTCAATACGGAGATTTATCATACAGACCTATCCTAACTTCGAGTTCATAGAAGATAATGCAGTAGAAGGAATAGATGGTGTACATATACAAGGAACTAATTTACTAAGTAAATTGTTAAAATAAATTATTATAATTGATTTTTATTTGATATAACAAATATAATGAATAAAATACAACTTATCTCATTATTTGTGCTAAACACTACAGAACCTATAAAAACTATTATTTTGTAATGTTTCAAGCAAGAAGTAAATAAGATCTTCTCATTTTCTTCCTCAGGAACGCTCTTTAGTTATATCTAAAAGACATAGTAACTAATGACTCTATCATACATAGTTATATGAATTAATTTTACAAAAATACTTCAGATCTTTCTTTAAATAGATATGAAACTTACCATCATAGAAGACGAGTCACATCCTTTGTGTTATCGATTAAGACTCTGATATGCTGTTCTGGACAATTCTCTTTTTCATTTTCATCAAAGTAGGAGAGACAGGTGTGCTGCAGCGAAGTATCAAACAGTTCTGAGACTTGAATGAAAGCTTGAAGAGCTGAGAGTAGAATGATGTCGTAGGAAATCATGTTGTTCGTATTTTGTTTCAGTCCTCTGAATACGATTACACCACTTTTTTCCGCCACCACAGATGAAGCTATTTGAGCAGGGATGCTAAGATCTCCAATCAATAGCTCTCCTTTCACCATACATCTGTAATTAGCCACTATAACATCAGCAGTCTTGTTCCAACGAGTATCACATTTTCTTAGCATTCCAGGATTCTCATAAGCTATAACACTTCCTGTCGGAAAATCGTGTAGGTGAGCAACACTGAAATAAGCCTGTATTTGTCTCAAACTCTTGCCATACAATGAGTTGAATGGATCGTTGATCTTTCGATTACATCCATGAGATTCAGCAGTACGAAAAATCGCATCTCCTGTCTTTCCTTCTCCCATATAAATTAAAACAATTGGACGTGTTTGCTTAGCTTTATTAACAAGCAGTCCTATTTCGGTTGAAACATCACTCTTCACCCGAGTTATCTTCTTATTCTTTCGGTAGTTGTAAATCATGGTGCACTTTGATTCATCACGAAATTCAACAGACAACACTTCCATAACTGTTGGTACTGGTAGTTCTCGGATTTCCATGGATTCTTCAAGTTTTTCTAGACTATCTGGAGAGAGAGAGTTTATTAACCCAGCGCTCTTGTAGGTGAGAGTGGTTAGTTCATTACTTCCAGCATCTTGAAAGGGTATTCTGGTGTGACGAAAAAGCGTTTCATCTCCAACATCCGTCAAAACTAGTTTTTTGCACTTCGAGCCAGTTTCATTCTCATCTTTTGTCAAATCAATAAAAGATCGTTTCCTCATCGATGTTCTTTTTGAAGACAGCTTGTTAGTAGGAGATGTGAATGAAGTAAAATCTTGTTGGGATTCTGGTTCATCAACCACCAATTGACTTTCTGCCATATCAAAGATAGGAGAAGGTGATGGGGAAAGGGTTTGCTGGGATCCTGCTTCTTCATTCATCGGTTGACTTCCTTCGTCTTGAGTATTCATTCTAAAAAAACAAAACATTTTGTTTAATTTTTCGTAATTAATTTTAAAAGATCATAAAGGTCATAAACCTAGTAGCGTTAGCTAACAAAAAATAAATATTTTTACTCTTACCTTTATAAAGAAGATGAGCTCCTAGTTGTTGCAATGAAAGATTTAGTAGATGTTGCTTCTCCGCTAGTCGTTGTAGAACTGGATGCTTTCTGTGTGAAAACAGTGGCTCTTAAATAGGTAAAGTTGCACTGATTAAATCCTATGAATCAACATTTTTTCACGCGAATACAACCCAATGCTTTCGCGGGAATAAATATTTTATTTTCACGCGAATACAAACCAATGCTTTCGCGGGAATAAACATTTAATTTTCACGCGAATGGAAACTGTTGCTTTCGCGGGAATGAATACTTTATTTTCACGCGAATACAAACCGTTGCTTTCGCGGGAATAAATATTTTATTTTCACGCGAATACAAACCAATGCTTTCGCGGGAATAAACATTTAATTTTCACACGAATGGAAACTGTTGCTTTCGCGGGAATGAATACTTTATTTTCACGCGAATACAAACCGTTGCTTTCGCGGGAATAAATATTTTATTTTCACGCGAATACAAACCAATGTTTTCGCGGGAATAAATAATTTATTTTCACGCGAATGGAAACCGTTGCTTTCGCGGGAATAAACATTTTATTTTCACGCGAATAGAAACCAATGTTTTCGCGGGAATAAATAATTTATTTTCACGCGAATGGAAACCGTTGCTTTCGCGGGAATAAACATTTTATTTTCACACGAATAGAAACCAATGTTTTCGCGGGAATAAACATTTTATTTTCACGCGAATACAAACCAATGTTTTCGCGGGAATAAATAAATTATTTTCACACCAATGGAAACCGTTGCTTTCGCGGGAACAAACATTTTATTTTCACGCGAGTATAAACCAATGTTTTCGCGGGAATAAATAATTTATTTTCACGCGAATACAAACCAATGTTTTCGCGGGAATAAATAATTTATTTTCACGCGAATACAAACCAATGCTTTCGCGGGAATAAACATTTCATTTTCACGCGAATACAAACCAATGTTTTCGCGGGAATAAATAATTTATTTTCACGCGAATACAAACCAATGCTTTCGCGGGAATAAACATTTTATTTTCACGCGAATACAAACCAATGTTTTCGCGGGAATAAATAATTTTATTTTCACGCGAATGGAAACCATTGCTTTCGCGGGAATAAAAATTTTATTTTCACGCGAATACAAACCAATGCTTTCGCGGGAATATATACTTCATTTTCACGCGAATGGAAACCGTTGCTTTCGCGGGAATGAAATTTTTTATTTTCACGCGAATAAAACAGGGATATTTCACGCGAATAACACTATTCTGATAGAGTTTTCGCGTGAGTGTTTTTAATGGCTATAAGCTAAATGAGTAGGAGTGGCTTATACTATATAAGAACAGCTCTCTCTGCATAGAAATCATTCTCTCCAGCAATAAAACATCGACTACTACAGCTGATTTCATCAACTACTACAACTGATTCATCAACTGCTACAACTGATTTCATCAACTACTACAGCTGATTTCTTGGTGATAAGGTAAGAATTAATAGAAAAATTACTTAATAAAAGTTAAAATGTAATTATTTTACAACACTGTTTAATCATCATATACTAATACTTAACATTTTATTTTAGTTCATTATGAGTTCAAAAAGATACACAATCAAAGACTACCTTCCAAAGATATATCATAGCTATATTAAAGAAAATGTTGAAGTACAGGAAAAGATTGGATATCGCTTGACATTACAAGCTATATTATTATGTATGACACAGCATTTGCTAACTGTAGCTTCTTTACATGGAGAACTTTCACCGATACAATACCGACCATACACTACACATAAATACGTTGACAATTCAGTAGAAATATTTAAGCTTATGACTAAAAACAATTTTCAAACAGTTGTAAAAATGTCAAAAACTGTCAGTATTAATGATTACTTAAAGAAAATTCAAAGAAAAGTGTGGAATAAAGAGCTCACTCAAAAATTGATTTCAATACAATGGACTACTGAATTATTATATCATTTTCAATCAGATATATGTAGATACATACAAACGGATGAAAATCTCTCATCATCCATTTTTTCATTTGAAATGATATTGGAACTATTTCAAGCTTACAATATTTAATATGTTCTCTTTATGTATCCCTACTTATTATACAATAAATGTATATATTCACATATTGTTTCATTTTTAATCAATGTATTTATTCAATGTAGATGTATCTCCTCTCTCCTCTTTTCCTCTCTCCTTTCTCTCAAGATGCCATATGAGTTCGAGTTATCAAAACTTAAATGCCATACATTCAAAATCTAGTTGCCATATGAGTTCAAATCAAGTAAAAAAATAATCAAAACTCGAATGCCACTTAAATGCCATTCAAATGCCACTCAAGTACCCCTCAAGTAAAATACAATATAAACTCGGCGAATTCATCCAACGCCGTAACCCATTGCCTAAACTCCAAGATCTAATCCACAAAAAAACACTTGGTAGGGAGATCTGCTCATATATTACTACTCTCATTCAATTTATAAAAAATTTTTCGAATTTTTTCAAAAAAATAGCATAACTACATTCGTATTTTCTATTTTAGTTCAAGCAGAGAATTCTCAATTAAGGGAATATAAAGAATTAAGTCTTCTAGACGGAAATATAAAAGAAGATAGAGAGTGTTTTAAGTGTAAGTGACATGCATTATCTTTATATATATATATACACAAGTAGCCAAGAAGAGCAAGAACCCTGGCTCCCCAGAAGGGCAGCGACTATACGCTGGGAGACCATTCCAGAAGCTCGCCGTAGACTTGGTAGGACCCCTGCCTCCCACCCGTCGAAGAAATCGATGGATCCTCGTCCTCACAGATCACTTCACACGCTGGCAAGACGCCATTGCCATACCTGACGCCACCGCCCCCACAGTGGCCGCAACACTGGACGAGAGGATATTCAGCTACTGGGGCCTCCCCGAGCAACTCCATACCGACCAGGGCGCGCAGTTTGAATCAACACTGCTGGAGGAGTTGTGCACCTTGTGGAGTGTGCGCAAAACACGCACCACCCCTTATCACCCCCAAGGCAACGGGATGGTGGAACGTCAGAACCAGACACTGGGAGATGCCCTGCGATCACTAATCCTCACTAAAGGACAAGACGAGTGGGACAGCCTACTACCCCAAATAATGCGGGCCTGTAGAGCAACCCCTAACTCCACCACCGGTGAGACGCCGAATCTACTAATGATGGGCAGAGAAGTGCGACTCTCCGATCAACTCACAGGAAATGCACCGACCTTGGACAGGACCACCATCACCAAGCATCACCGATGCGCACCCAAGAGAACATGGCCATAGCACACGAATATGTGCGGGACCTACAGCACAGAGTGCGCCAGGAAGAGGACGACGAGCCACTAAGGTTCACAGAAGGAGACTTGGTCGTCATGGAAAACAAACGCCGTACCAAAGGGAGCAATCCGAAGCTGCAACCCAGCTACATTGGACCCTACACGGTCACCCAAGCATATCCGAACCACACGTATCGCCTAGAGCGG
>OX183136.1:22859554-23022444 GCA_945261195.1 Cryptosula pallasiana
GATGGCAGGACCCTAATTATATACACTCCACACATAAACTTAGGGGGATAGCCTCCCTGAGGTCTGTGTGCAACAGGTGGGAGTGGGGCCGTGAGGCTCTGGAGGCACACTAACTGGAGTTATAGTGCTGTGGGAGGAGCTGAAGGCCCACTGTGTCTCGAATCCTGAATTAACAGGAGACCGTGGTACCGTCTAGTCGGCTCGAAGGTGGGTGTGTGATCCTACAGCCAGTGGTACGTGGACGACAGTCCACACCTAGCCAGCATGGAATGGCAGGGGTAAGTCCATGTCTGGAACGCTGGTGAACAGGCAAGGCTGGTGAATACGGTCAAAGTTCATATACCCATAGCAAAGTGGGGTATGGATCAGACCGTTGGTTACCTCTGGGGGGCCTAACCCGCTCTAACAGATTAAGGTGATCGCTATCGACTGGGTCACCGGCCGGTTGGTTCGCAACGGTGATAAATCCCTAGTTCCCAAGGGTTGCGCGACCAGCTCAATGTACAGTCAGGCCCTAGTAGGCCAAAAGCGAATGCGTTTGTAGGCGAGCTAGGTGGAAAGGTACTCAGCCTAGGCTGCGCCCACTGGAGGTGGGAGGCCAAAGAGTACAAGCGGGTATTGTGCTATAGGCCGTACTCCGTACTTGTCTCTTGGAGCTGTATTCTCTTTGCGCACATGGTTTTGTGCCTTGGAACATCCTCCGTATGTACCCTCGGGCTACAGTTGTAGTTGACAGTCTCTTTGAGACTCCGCCGTATATAACATTCTTATATATTCCCTGGTTACACTCTGCACATGGTTTTGTGTGATGGGCCATATTCCGTATGTGTCTCTCGGAGCTGTACTTCTTGCACATGGTCTTGTGCACCGGTATATACTTGTATATATCCTCTAGACTACCGGCTTTGTAGTCACTGGTCTCTATGAGACTCTCTTATATATATACTCAAGAATTATATATACTCCCCTATCTATCCCGGGCCTCCTATTATAAGGCCACCCTGTGCCTGTTAACCATCAGTATCTAGATGACTGATCATTGAAGCGGCCTGTGTAATGGAAATGCACAGCGTTGCTATCAATCTACAGCCGGCACTACACCTATTTAATCAACTTATTTAATCAACTTATGTTATCC
Organism: Cryptosula pallasiana; assembly: GCA_945261195.1. Classification (NCBI taxonomy): domain Eukaryota; kingdom Metazoa; phylum Bryozoa; class Gymnolaemata; order Cheilostomatida; family Cryptosulidae; genus Cryptosula; species Cryptosula pallasiana. The sequence goes on from OX183136.1 coordinate 22,860,693, forward strand.
AAGACTCTATACGCTTGAGCGCCCACAGTAGTGCAGCTGCATTACAGCTATAGCTTCAAGCCAGCTGGAAAGACATTTCTGCCTTATATTTATTTATATCTTGGCATGAGTCCCATGCTGCTTTGTTTACTCACTATTAGCCAATCATATATTTATACACTTCTGGGATTTTGTTGCTCATTTATAAGCACTTGCTTGTAGCCCAGCCAGGCGGTTACTAGTTTGAATTATTAGTTAGCAGTAGTGCTCGGACATTGTATTGTAAGAGACTGCCTAGGACTTGTGCGTGCTTAGCGTTAGCAAGACAGCTGAGAGAGGTTCAGACTACAACAGAGAAGGTCCCAAAAAGTGTACAGAAGACGCTTGGACTCTCGTAGGAATCCCCAGCTAAAGACTACACCACAAGACGCCTACCTACCAGCAGTACGGACAACAGTATTATAGAGACATTACTAACACTTTTGCAATCACTCCTAGTAGCAATTCTGTGCAAAATAGAGAAAGTGGGAAACAAAGTCTTGTTGCACTTTCAACTTATTGAGATCTGTTTGGCTAGTTGCCAATCACCGTTGTGCCTGCTAATCAACAGCATCTTGTCTCTCCTCATACAGAGAGATCCTTCAAGCCTTGCACTCTGTAGCCACGGCTACCACTAAAGCACAGAGTTAGGCACAATCATAAAGCTTCTTGCAGTACCTGTGGCAGTATTCCTCACACTACACTAGGAAAACCGTTACAGTATTAAATGTCTATTCCGTAGATTTTTTAGCTATCAGTGTGACAGCGAAGAATGCTGGGCTTTTTGGGTTGCTCAATTAGGCTAGCCTGATGCCTGCAGACTATCAGGGGACCGTTGTTAAGTAGTGGTCACTTGTGGTGACTGGTGAAATGCCTCACAGTAGAGCCTATATATAGCGTTAAATGTTTAGTTCGATATAAACAGTCTTTCATGTCTTGCCTTCATCCAGTTTTGTGTTACACGCACTCGTTTGGTGTCAAAAGTTTGACCTAGATTAACGTTTTTACTTGCACCTGCGGTGCTCTATTGGTGCAGTATGCATCTTTTAGATTGTGTCAGATGACAACAAAAACTTTTGGAAATCAGAACTACAAATAAGGCTGTTCATGATGTAAAATTTCTTGTATTACCATCTTCCAGAAGAACATTTCTAATTAGGAACATACAACTCAATTAGCTCGAACTAAGTTTCTACTGATAATAGCACCTAATGTTATCAACAAGCAGTCTCATTAAAATACTTCATGTTCATTTTGTCATTCTAACAACAACTTGTGGCACACTAGGTCTGAGTCGTCAGAATACCTGAAAGGTTAGCCATCTCGGCTAGGTAATTAAGCAAATACCTTGTGAATTAATCAGCACTTGATTATTCATCATTTTTTGCATATCAGCTTTTGGTACAATAGAGCATCCTGCAGTTTTATGCCTGGAACTTTAAAATTGATGCTTTGTGTATACTTAGATCCAAGTGGTGCCTGAGAGCTGCTCATGTTACTACAAAATGAATAGCAAAGTATAAAAATAAGTATGACAATCATTGGCAAACATAAAGCATCAATATATAAAGCATAAAGCATATAATCATATTTATATATATAAGCAAAGAAAATAGCATTTCAACAAAACAATAGTAACTAACTTTTTGTATGATAATTTGAATAAAAAAACAATGGTTGAATAATTTAGGTGCACTGGTTTTCTCAATGGTTGTAAGAAGAAGGAGTAGTAGTTTTTGCTTATAAATAACTCACATCAGTAGTTTTGTTATAGTAGGAGAAGAAGGCCCAATAGAGCAATTTAAAAGAAAATTAATGGACAATGATATTCAGTGTGCGGGACAGTTCAACTTCTGTAATAAAACATGCACACGGCATCTCTTATCATACATACGCTCTCCTTTGTCTCAGTTGACATTCAGGTTTTCTAAAAAATAAACAGCCACCGCTCCAAGCTATATTCAGTAAAAACAAAAGTAGCTCAACGATTTTTGTTGAAATTATTTATAAACCACTTTGAGTAGGACGCAGCAGGTAATGAGCAAATTTACAAAACTTTAAAGTGCCATGAACATGTGTAGGGGCTGCTGCAGGGCCTTGCGGAAATCAGTAGCGTTGTGCAATATCTTTGGCTTTTGTACTCAATCATATTTTGAGCAACAGTTGAAAAGTTTATGTTATAAACGATGTTAAAAAGTAAAGAAGTTAAGCAAGGGAGAGGGTGTGAGGTCATATTTGATTGAGTGAAGATGAACAGGTTTCTTCGATGGTGTGTTATGTCACAGTCTGAACGAGCAACTATGAATGTTGTTGCAAAATGGTGACAATAGCTTTTATCCATGATATGTGAAAGTTTCAAAGCGGTTTGTGGTGAGGGTTGGAGACTTGAAAGCATTGAGAAGGAGAACAAAAAAGAGAGAATAATCAAAATGTCACGGGGGTTTTGATTTCAAGGGGTAAAATGAAAGGATTTCCAACTGTTAATCTATGTTTTGAAAATGCAGGAACCAGAATATAAAATAACTCAACTTATGAGTTGTGATTAATCTCACGAGCAAAAAATCTGATTGTTTTTTTTTTGTATTTGAGTATTCTAGTGAATTTTTGTTTGTTAACCACAGAATACCACTATGCTCAAACATTGTACCTCTCCAGACGGGACACTGCAGGTACTGCCAGTGACAACTTGTCATTATCTCAATTACTACAGAAAACCCTGAGCCCAGACAAGCCATCCTGAGTAGTTGTGTACAAAGATAAGTATTTGTACACCATTCAAGTCTAGAGAGTTAGTTATCTAGAGCAAATAATACTAACGATGTTATACCAGGTAAGCAATGGCCAAAAACAAAAAAAGTCCAGCCTTATAGAGGATTGACCACATTGAATGCATAACCTATTTAGCAACATAACCAATAGCATACGCCGAAATGGGTGACATAGCTAACCAGATGTACAGGAAATGTTCTAACAAAAGCGGTAATGTGAGGCTACAATGCTGACAAGCTATGAGTTGGCTGCCAGTATTTATTTGGTGACTACAACTAAATAGTAAGACGGTGGGTGCAATGGGTGGAATCGCTCAATTTTTATGATCTCTGAGGTCTGCTATGCCCGTGGTTTGCGCATTGGGTTTCCTTGATCTAGAATAGTGGCAAATTGGTTCTAATGCCTCTGTCAGAGTAACCTTAGGACTCTCAGGTTAGGCAGCCATCTTTTACCAGCTTTTCACGAGTGACGCTTGTTCTGAAAATGCAAAAATCCACTCAGTTATTACTGAAATGATTCACTTAACATTTGTATTCTTTGATAGTTGTCTAAACGAACTGCCAGAAATATATTGCAGAGTTATAAGAGTTTTACATGGATGGATTCACTAACACAAAAATTCTTCGCCAACCTTCAGCAGTTTGTCCATTTACTAGGGCAATATTCTACTTGGGCATACTGAAAAAAAAACTTCAAAATGACTTATAATAAACTCACAGCAAGAGGTTCTGTTACAATAAACTGTGTTTGAAGAAAATAATAAGATTTTCATACGATGATGGTGCTTTTTCTGATGTAGCTGCAATGCAAAATACATTTGATGAGAGCATTATTTGGTGCTCCATTGGCAATTGGGTAGAAAGCAATGTTATCACAGGACCTGTTAGTAAGTCTTAAATGGAATAGAATAAATGAATAGTATGAAATGTTTAGCCCAATCTTAACAGTTTTTCAAACTTGTCTTCACCCAGATTTGCGTGTTTTTTTTTGTTTAATGAAAAGTTTTACCAGAAAAATGTGGTGCACAATCTAAAAGATTTAAAAAGTTTTTAAACCAGTGCAATATCTCGCTTTGATCTTCTACTGCTCAAGGATCCAAGCATTCTTTTTCTAGATGCCAAGCTCAAGAGCAACTCTTGACAGCCACATAAAGTCTACCGAAAATATGATTTCCTGTAAATAGCAAATGCAACACTTGATTAACTACGCTTGTTCCTAAACTGATATTGCAAGTTTTTGTAATAAAATATAGAGAACCAAGCTAGTCCAATGCAAACACATAAAGTTACTTAGTATATTTCAAATACGATTTTATAATATAAGCTGTCTTATTGTAAAGAAGTGTGGGATTTTCACTGTGATTTATGTGTCCACTTTGTACATTGCACAAGAACATTCTACTACCTCCCCATCACTAGCCAACTACTAAATGCAAATACTTGTCAGCACTATTCCTCTGGTCAGCATCCTAGGTCATATTGCACCTCAGGATGACATCCTGACAGCGCAATGTGGAACATAGAGCATGAAAAACCTGGTTACCCAGAATGCTAGCCACTCCATCTAGTTTTCTGGATAGCTAGCCGAGGATACATTTAGCAGAACCATCAGGAAAAAATCCCTTCAAAGGCCCTTGTTTTCTAGGCAAACAACCGATATGGTACACACTATCGAAACCCTCTATGAGTATCCGCAAATAAAGATGTCTCAAGAAAAGCAGTCTGCTCATGTGCTGACCATGGATTCACAGATACACAATGAGAGCGATCAGAGACGGCCACTATCACAACAACATCAATACAAACCCCTTCGCAACTTCAAAGTCCAGCAAGTGTGCAACGCCACAACCCTTTCTAGCCCAGCTCTAGCCCCAATGATGGAAGCCACGCAACCCTTGGCATAGAAAGCACAGTATCTAGTTGAATTAACTATATCAGATTCTATGACTGATAGGCGCTTCCAGTTGGATATAGAAAGTTGAAAGAGTGATAACCCTCAATGTTACAACCCCATCATGACAAATTACCTCTCTTTTGATTATTCATATCCTTGGCATCAACGTACTTCTATTTTAAGTTTGAATGTAACCAAACTGGTTTTCATTAATAAGACTGGTCAATGGTTAATTAGATGAAAAGGTAAAGTTTCTAAGATTCATGAATAACTGAATTAAATGTAGATTTTTTATAGCTATAAAATTTGGAGAATGTTTTGCTTCAAAAATTTACTAAGCTATTTTAAGAAATTAGTGTTTGTTTCTTTATACAAATGTTGTTGCTATTACTTAGCCCCCCATTAAAATGTATAAAACATAATGTTCCTTTGCTTTATTGGTAAACAATGCAAATTCATTGATTACCGAGCATTATGTAGTGGTTTTAATAGGCACTCCACAACAGGAAAAGCTTGTTTAACTTGTACGCCAATGACTAATCTAAAGTAGTCACTGATAGGGGCTAGAGATCAATCAATAAGTAAAACGATTACTCCCTGGGCAGTGTTGTAGGTATAAAGTTGAATGTGCCAGTTGATCCTGATTTTTCCTGCAAAATTTGGTGCTTGTGGACGGCAACTAAAGTGACAAGAACTTCTGCAAGCTTGATGATGAAAGTAACACGGAGTTTGCCATGTGCAGTGCCTGGTTCAATGCATCTCATCCTTTGGCTGTTGATATGCATATGCACTGATACAAGGCTAGTCAATGCTGCCTCACAAGACCAGATGGAGGAGTACAGAAGGTAAGTTAATGAGAGTATATGGGACCTCTGTTAGCTGAACAAACTGCAATAAAACTATTCAGATTGGCAATAAATTTAATGAAATAAAATCATTTTGTTCCAAACTAGTAGGACCGCAAAAAAACTCACTGAACAAATAAAGTAATCAAAAAGCACTTTTTTTACATTGTCAGTCATGAATGAAACTGAAAGTATCTCAATCATAACAAGGGAGTCTAGGCTTTCAACGATAGACCAGTTTTATAAGCTTAAAAAATGTTACGAAAAAATTATGATAATACAAAATATAATAGAGTAAAAAGGCTATTTCACAAACTTTCTTAGTTTATAGCGATGCCAATTCTATTTTTTCTTGATCAGCTTGCAAATTGGGATTGGTCCCATTTATGTTTTTATTTTTAATCTGTAGCAATTCATTAATTAATTATGATGTTCCAATGTTCCAAACTAACGTTCCGTTCCATACGCAACATCTTGATTGTAACCATGTTTTACTTCGGTTCATTGTCTGACAAACACGGCATGCATGCTCTTATTCAAATTAAAAAACTACGCTGAACACCCTATCTAATGACCTGCTTGTATGACTTTTGCAATTCTAAAAAATTTTTAATATAATTTTGAGACTGGAACAAATGAAATTTTATACAAATTCCTGAAAGCAAACAATGAGATGAAGGATGGAAAACAGCACATTAAAGTCATTGAGAGACTAGTTATGCATCCGAAATAAATTTCAATTGTGTATCAATTGCTCAATTACTCTGTATAAGGTAGAAAGACTTTTTTTAGGTGTCTTAAATGTGATCACATGAAAATGAAACATGCATGTCGTCATTATGGATATTGTAGTGGATTTTGGGGCGTGAAAATCCCTAGCTGTGGTTGGTAGCTTGCTGCCACCAGTTGTTAGATTAACCTGTTACAACAACAGGGTCGGTGAGGTACCGAATGTATATCAGACAGAGTATTGCTAATCTGCAACCAAATGCGAGCCCTCTGCTCAAACGCATATCTCAAAGTAGTTGAGTATACATGACTTTATTCAACCAGAATAAAACGAGTTAGTAAGCAATCCCAATTACAACTGACTGTTATGGACAAAGTTTTGCCTTTTATAGGCAGTGCACAAGAACAGTCATCCAATTATCATACGATATCACAAAATACACCAATGAGATTAAATATATAAATACATGACAAGTAAGAATACAGTAAAGAACTTGAAAGGAATAGGCGCTCTGTGGTAATAGGCGGAGTCAAAATGTCTTTAGCCAATCACGTCCAGTCTCTGGGTACTCAGTCCTTTCAGCTCTTGATCCAGCTTCTTCGGTGAGGGGTAAGTGCGGCTACTTCCATCAGATGGTGCTTAGGTTCTCCCAGGCAACTTTCGGGATCTCAGGCTCTGCTGACTCACTTCCTGCCGGCCCAGTGAGGTCGGTATGGGTGCATACAGGGTCGGTATAGGTGGTACACAGGGTCGGTATAGGTGTACACAGGGTCGGCATAGGAATAAATACAATCGCTGTCCACTTGGTAGTAATTACTAGGTATCCTGGCTGTCCAATGGCTATTGTAGTGAAGCCAGGATGTAGTGCTAGTTGTGCGCAGAGGATGTGTACACTAAAATCCACCACATCACTTCTCTCCATTAAAAACATTCTCTTGTTTTTAATGAACCAAATCAAACAAGAGAAGAAATAAGGGGTGTTCAGATCAATATATATTTTCTGCAATCTTTTTGTTGCAGATAAAAATTATAACAATAATGCTGCAAAGACTAGGTCTGCAGAGTAATGCACAAATGAGTAATGATACTATATACGGTGTCTGTTCCTTTAGAACTAATCTCCACGTAGGTGGTTAGCCTGCGTTCTGAGCCTCGTCATTTCCTGCGTGACGGCTCGTGTTCAGATTAATACATATTTTCTGCAATCTTTTTGTTGCAGATAAAAAGTATAACAATAATGCTGCAGAGACTAGGTCTGCAGAGTAATGCACAAATGAGTAATGATACTATATACAGTGTCTGTTCTTTTAGAACAAATCTCCACATAGGTGGTTAGCCTGCGTTCTGAGCCCCGTCATTTCCTGCGTAACGGCTCGTGCTTCTGTTTTGGCGAGGATAATGTCTTCCTCGGTCAGCTGCCGGCTAACGATAATACGCCGCAGCTCTTGCAATCTCTGTTCTAGGGTGGCCGCATGTTGTTCTACGGTCTCTGCCAAACGGTTGTTATGCTGTGGAAACCGCAGCGATGGCCTAGGTACTGTCTGTACAGTAGGCTCGTACTTTGGGCTCTGTCTTTCAAGAGGGGGTAGTGTGGTGCTGGCACCCCGTTGTATAAGCTTAGGTATGTTATACTGCCGGACTGCTGCTAATGAGTCGGCTGCTGTGGTTACTGCCACCTTGTTAACCTGGCGCTCTGGAGATCATCTCTGTTTAGCTGGTGGTGGTATCAGGTGATGACCACTTTGAGTAGGCTGGCATCTCCTGAACTTTGCGGGATTCTCCCACCACACAAACTGGCAGAATCGGCTATAACTCGCCCTGTCTACCGTGTATATGATTCCAGTCTTTAGATGGTGTACCGGATCTCCTGGTGCGTCGAATTTTGCTTGGTGTGAATACACCGCATCACGACTTTCACTTCCGAAGTGGCAACGGCAGTAATGCCTTATGAAACGTTGTCCCACATGTATGCGCAACTGCCGCGCATTCTTGGCTTGGAAGTGGCACTTGGGGCAGACAGCGTTGCATGCCTCTTGCATCAAGGTGTCTATCCTTGCTTCCAAGGCTACCGTTACCCACCGTAGCATACTCCACCGGGTGGGGTTTTGCTTCCCAACAGGTGTCCACAAAGTGGTTGGCTCATCCTCTACCGTGAGCTGCTCTTCCTCTCCCAGCTCTCCTTCTTCCAACGGTGTTGGAGGAGTGGTTTTCACCAGCCGTACCACCAACTTTGGCTTTTCAGCAGCTGCAGGAATACCATCCTTACAGGAAACAGTACAAGCATTGTGCACTGGCAGTGTTATATGGCAAGGGGAAATTGGGGGGCTGGATTGTGGCACCTTTACAAGCCTTTCTATCACAGGGGGTGTCTTAACACCGTCCAAAGGGACAGTAGAAGGGGTAACACCTTCTAGCGAACACCGAGGTCGTCAGTCTATGTTCTGGGGTTCTTGTTCTCTTGCAAGACTTCTCCCATGCCCCTGGGTGGGGGTGGAAGGCACAGACTCTGCAGGGGTCTGCTCCACACTCTCTGTGTGGGGAGTGCTTGCTATCCGAGCAGTGGCACTGTTCTTCCTACTCTGAGGGGGTCGTGAAGGGTGGCTATCGCCTTCGCCCCATTTCTGCAACTTTTTGCCTGTTGCAGGGTGACCCCAGTAGGTATAGAAGGACCCCTGGCCGGCATAGAGTGCTGCAGGGCCGGTATAGAGTGCTGCCGGGCTGGCATAGAGTTAACCAATGGAGCAGTCTATTTAATTTTACTCAATTTCAATCCTGCTGCCAGATTGAGGGTCATAGCTGGTTCTAAAGTCAGTGGGGAGCTTTCCTACCAGAATTATTTTGTAGTTGCCCTTGGGTTTGGGGCTTTGAGGGACTGCCACTACGTAGTGCTAATGGATCTGAACTATTGCTGTGTTTAAATATCCACTCATCAATTTCTGAATCAGTCAACTCACCAGTGGTGGCTTCAGGCAGGGTGTTCTTGGCAACGGTAGCAGGAATACATCCTGTAGGATCTCTTAGTAGAGCAGCTGTGGGCATAGCCAGTAGAGCTTCCTCCTCTAATCCTGCGAAGGGCTGGTACTCCACCAGTCCTGCTTCCAACAAAACGTTTTTTTCGTCTTCATTTATGTCCAAGCAAGCAGCCATCTTATCGATAAAATGTGGCTGGTCAAGTAGGGGTCTGCACTGGTCACTGTCTTCAGAAAGAATGAGCGTTTCTCCTCTGCTGCATGGTCTCTCATAACTGTGGCTCATCGTGCATGTACTTTTATGCAGTGGAGCTGTAGTGGGGGTATTTGGGGCAATCTTTGCCGCCTGCTGTGGGCTGGCCAGCTGTCCGTACAGCAGCAGCGGGTAGGTGGGTGGAAAGTGTGTCTGTGGGGCTCCATAGACTCCAAGCACAGCTGTTCTGGTGTGTACAGTTTGGCATCTACGGCTAATGGAACGCTTTTCCCGCACATTCCATGTATTGCATCGTAGATCCTGGCTACACTTCTTCCGGGCAACCACCTTGAAGTGCATATTGCACTGCTTGCAATAGCTTCTGCTGTATGGGAGTGCTTTCTCCATTGCTCCTGGCTGTTAGGCGTATTCTTTGCTACAAGGGGTGTAGCCAACAGGGGCGTAGCAACATCTTTCACCTTTTCTGACATAACTTTCCCAGTTTTGGCCGTATTTGGCTGAAACTTTCTGGAGAGGCATATCTCCCCTCTCTCCAGAGTATGGGCTGGTATTTTAGCAGCTATGTCTGCCCAGCTAGGTGTGGTAGGGAAAATCCATCCCGGCCAAGGAGGAACAGTGCTGCGCTGTACTTCAAGTCACCTCTCTTTGCTGGACTTGCTTCCAGCAGCCTGACACTATCCTTCTGTGGTTGTCTGTCATCATTCAACAGAATATTTGGGTGAGCGGGTTGGTGGTCCGCTGTGTTCTGGGGCAAGTTCCCAGCATGTGTCCACTTTTGCCACAGCCCAAGCATGGTGGCATGGGCGTGGTCTCAATGGAAGGTGTAACAGCTGGCAAGCTGTCCATCTTTCCAGACAAGCAATAACTGGCTTGGTATGGATGTTTCAGGCGGTTACTGGCAACCTCCGTTGCCTGCATCTCAGGAGGTTTATTCGCAGGGACTTAGTCCACCTGCTGGCCTTGTTTAGGGGGTGTACGGCTGGCCTTCTCGCAGCTAGATGCCGTCGGCTTTACTGCGGCCGGTGACCAATTCCCTTTCTCGACGGTTGGCTAACCTTACTCTGCCAAGGTCTCTGCGTACAGTACCTCTGTACATGTCCGTCTCCGCCATGGACCCAACAGCGCAGTGTGGGTGTGGCTTCCATTAGAGGAGTGGGTGCTGGGGGGGGGGGTGGTCTTTTTTCAGTGCCTTTATTTCTTGCGTCAAAGCCTGCAAGGTTTTCATCACTAGCTGAAGTGTATCCTGTCCAGTGCTGGGCGGTGCACTGACTTGTTGCACAGGAGAGTTAGGGGGAGCCGGAGTAGATGGAAACGGAGGAACACCGCCTCCATACTCATCATCATCGTCCGTTTCGTCTCCTATAGCGCGCACATGCGTGGGGCGCTCTTCATGGGATGTGTTGATCTGCAGGTATTCGTTACCTGCTCTTACAGCGTCTGCAAGGTCTGTTGGCTGAATAGCCAAGAGATGCCTCTGCAGGTATGCATTCCCTATCGTAGAACTAAACGTGTCAAGCATCATGCGTTGCACTGCTCTCTGAGGGAGGTCTTCGTACAACAGACAAATCAACTGCTCCACCTCATAAGCGTGTTCCTGTAAGGAGGTCTTAAACGACTTTCGAAGACTAGTCAACCTCGACATAGCTTCCCTAGGGGTCACTCCAAAGCGTGCTCTCAACGCAGTGAAGATCTCACTCTAACGCGCTGCCTCTCAATAACTCCAGCAAGTGCAACATAGCAGTCTGCTCTCGCCAGTCATTAGCCTCGGCCACCTCAATGAAGGGTGCGATGAAGTACTCCACATCTCCTTCGCCTTCGTACTTGGGTGCCTTAAAAGTTGGGCGAGCGTTGCCATTAACTGGTCGCATGGCAGCTTGTAAAGCTTCCGCCAAACAATCCATGGCTGTGGTTTCAGGGTTAGCAGCAGGGGCTCTGCCTGCACTACGAGCTCTGTTGGCTGCCATTGCTACGACAAGAGGAATAATCAACTCTAAATCTACAAAGGGTGCTATTTAACAGAGAGCTGCGTCGGTGTTAACGAAAGCAGGGTCGGTAGTACTGGCTGCTGTGCCGGTATAGGTGCTATACAGGGTCGGTATAGACTGTACAGGGTTGGTATAGACTGCTGCAGGGTCGGGCTGTCCAGTAGTCCTTCATCAACATTCGCAAGAATGTCCCTGTAGCTTCGCAAGACAGAGTGTAGACTCTACGTCGATTGCTGTAACAAACTGTCGCAGGTGGAGGGTGGTCGACGCCTTTGTGCAAGTCTGTTTGCTTCAAAAATACTGTCTGTGTTGATACGCAAGACGGAGTGAACTCAATGTCAATTGCTGGGAACACTGCTGCAGTCGGAGGGGAGTCGACGACTTTCACAAGAGTGTTCTTTTTCGTCCTGTACTGTGAATACAGGAGCGGGAAGCTGACTCTGTTTAGTGCAGAGCCGGGGTAACGTAGCTGAGTAGGGTGCGCAACAGATCCCACCGCTGCAACCAATGTAGTGGATTTTGGGGGCGTGAAAATCCCTAGCTGTGGTTGGTAGCTTGCTGCCACCAGTTGTTAGATTAACCTGTTACAACAACAGGGTCGGTGAGGTACCGAATGTATATCAGACAGAGTATTGCTACTCTGCAACCAAATGCGAGCCCTCGGCTCAAACGCATATCTCAAAGTAGTTGAGTATACATGACTTTATTCAACCAGAATAAAACGAGTTAGTAAGCAATCCCAATTACAACTGACTGTTATGGACAAAGCTCTGCCTTTTATAGGCAGGGCACAAGAACAGTCATCCAATTATCCTACGATATCACAAAATACACCAATGAGATTAAATATATAAATACATGACATGTAAGAATACAGTGAAGGGCTTAAAGGGAATAGGCGCCCTGTGGTAATAGGCAGAGTCACAATGTCTTTAGCCAATCACGTCCAGTCTCTGGGTACTCAGTCCTTTCAGCTCTTGATCCAGCTTCTTCGGTGAGGGGTAAGGGCGGCTACTTCCATCAGATGGTGCTTAAGTTCTCCCAGGCTACTTTCGGGATCTCAGGCTCTGCTGACTCACTTCCTGCCGGCCCAGTGAGGTCGGTATGGGTGCATACAGGGTCGGCATAGGTGTACACAGGGTCGGCATAGGAATAAATACAATCACCGTCCACTTGGTAGTAACTACTAGGTATCCTGGCTGTCCAATGGCTATTGTAGTGAAGCCAGGATGTAGTGCTAGTTGTGCGCAGAGAATGTGTACACTAAAATCCAGCACAATATTTCATTACAGCTTCAGAGCATTGCTAAGAAACATCTTCTTAACTAACCCTGTTTATCACATTGTGTCACAAGCTTCATGGTAATTTTAGACTTGACAATCTTGAATGCTAGTGTAGTGGACCCTGTTAGTAGGGCTCCCACTACCGTCCACTGAAAAATGGCAGTCAACAGCGCACAGCTGTAGACTGCGAACCACACCTTGCTCCAAGAGGTAACACAGGGTCGACCAGGCCTGCTGGATGCAACAGAAAAGTTGATCACAACTTCACTACTAGTGAGCCCTCGGCTCAGACAAACTAGGCATACTTTAAGTAATAATACATTTATTCATCCACATATCATGCTCTATGAAGGCAGTCACTTAGAGTAGTCAAAAACAGCAGCAGTGAGTGATAAGTGGCAATGAAAACCAGAATCCAGTTTTTTATAGGCTGGTGGTATGAAGTGCTTTGCATCATGCTAAGCTTAACCAATAAAATATGACAGGAAGTAATTTACCCAATCAGGGTAACAATAAATATAATAGCGCACAATAGTAAATGTACAAGGTGCCTAGTGGCAACTAATAGCACTACAAGATAAATTCCTCAGTCTCTGTTAGCCTTAGATTCCAGATAGAAAAAAAATGGATAGGTCCAGGATTCGACCTTGTGCATCAACTTGAACTAATTTTAAATCTCTTGCTCCAGCGGCCATATTGTTGCTAGCCCAGTATGTCACTGCAGAGCCAGTAAAGGTCACTCCTGGGTCAGTAGAGGTCACTGCAGGGCTGGTAAGTGAAGCTGAAGAGTGGGTATAATGTCTGTAGGGCCGGTAGGGTACTTATCCTTCTTCTGAGATGATGGCTCTTTAAGTCATAACTTTGGGAGGTCTGTCTGAACCATTGCTTCACTCCGAGTCACCTCTAGATTAATATGAGTGCGCAAAGTGTGTGTGCTACTAAAATCCACCACAATATTGAAAGCTTTTATATGAAATTAACCATGACTAGGGACAAATAAAACAGAGATAAACAATCTAGGCATCTATAAATTTATTAATGAAGTACTTGTATTTTGTTTCAAAGCAATCAATAATATACCTTTTATAGGTAGTAGCGCTGCGCCAATCATAACCAGCTTGTAGAGATGTGCTTGATTTCTAGACAAAAAAATTCTGCTTAGAAAACTAACCATTTATATGCCATTCAATTTAGCTTTGTCCACTATACAATGCATTGAATGTATTCCACTTTGGCATCAGTAACGCAACCGCTTTTTTGTTTCTATGCTTCACCCTAGGTTCGTTGCTTTGCATCTGCAGACGAAAAACTCTGTTACTTCAGAAAGTTAACTTTTATGGTTGATTTGCATCAAACGATTGAAGAGCAGTCAATCTCTTATTGTATTAAACACCAGTACAAGCAAAATTCTTGTTAGACTATCAATTTTTTGCCTTTTACAAAAATTCAATGCACAATCAGTTTCCGAAAACTTCTACTTCCATTTATGGCGCAATCGAAAAATCTGTCAAGATGAAATGCAATTTCTGAAATAAAAAATTTCAATCAATTTTTATCATTATTTGTTTTCTAACCATTCACATAAGAACTTGTGTTCTAACTAACCATTCCACTCTGAGTGACGCCACCCTAATTATAAATAACGTAACTCTGCAATAATTTATCTAAACGGACAGGCTTATCAGATAGTCTCTGCCTGTATCCTGCACCTACAGACTCCCCAATTCATCATACTGAAGACGTCACACTCATTTTTCTTATGATTCGTTGGCCTTTTGCAGAGGTTAAAACCTTGATAGTGTAATGAAGCCAACCTGTTTTGTTGTGAATAGAAAAAAATTGCATCAAATAAACAGATTATCGAACCAAACAAAATTAAGCCCACCTGGGGGTGCATTGAAATGAGCACATACTAGGTTACAAAGCAACCTATTTACTACATGTATAGTAAAAAAGTTACTTTGTAACCTAGCGCGTGCTCATTTCAATGCACCCTCAGGTGGGCTTAATTTTCCGCCGCCCACTGCTCAAGTAATTCAAAAGTCGACTCTATGACTAAGTTGTTTATATCAAATGGAAATGACCCATATAAATCACAGCTGTTTCCTTTTTTGATTGTCTAACTGGCAAAACAAGCATTTCAAAGAATTTCAAAACTCTCACCAATATTTGTATTTAGTTCCATGATACTAGCTGTTGCATATTCTCCGCAAAGGCAAACTTGCGAATGTTTTCATTACTTTTACAAAATATTACGGCTACCATAATTCAATATGCATGTGATTAATTGCAAGCATTTTATGTTTATCATACTTTAAAAATTTTTAATAAAACTTTGTGAAACTCCTGCAGAAGAAAATAATTAGTAAGGAAGCTGCAATAATAGTTGATGGGCAAATAGCATCGGTAATAGTAGTAGCAGATGTGCTCCTATTAAACTACTGATAATACACAAAGTCAAAGGAACATCAATGGGACTAAACCGGGTTGTTGTTAGGACAATTCTACCACATTTGAGAGCCTAACTAGTGTTTTGGCAGAGCCTGTTAACATTCTTATTTTCTTCCTTGGCAGTCCGGCCTGACAACATTCTTTATCTAAGAAAGTTGATCGTTGACTTTGTTTGGCTGCAAAGAACCGATCAGTTGGTGTTGTACTGGGAAGGAAACTTTTTTGAAATTTTCCATCTTAGGGTGCTAGTAAAAATACTTCTTTATTTTAAAGTGTAGAGTGATTAGAATCTAAGGTAGATATTTCAACAGGGGAGCAAAAGGGTTTCATGGGTTTTATTTTGACGGTTGATCAAATCGAGGAGCTACAGCAGGCAACTTGCTGACACTTGCCATCATCCTCCGCAACGGTATGATGCCAAGAAAATAATATTGTGGTAAATTTTTATAGCACCACATCTGTACAGTTATCTATCAACTGGCGTAGCTTAAATAGTCAATGAATGAACAGAACATCAGTATTAATTGATAACATATTCACCGGCGCTGTATCGGTAAGTAACCAACACTGCATTGGGACTCTATGATTCAGTATCAACCCTGTGGGAGCCAAACCGGGCTGACAGGCAGTGAGTCATCATAACCTGAGACTTGTAAATACTCCTAGAGAGACAGAAGGCCATTTCTGTAAGACGTTTACCAATATATTTGATGAAGTCAGGAACCCAAGCCTAGAAAGACCAAAATACCAACCACTGGAAGTAGGACTGCTTATGATTGGCTAGAGAGCCCATGACTCCATCCACTACTTTCGGGTACTAGTTAGATTTAATTCCATATGTTTGATATCATCCGCTAGTATCTATATATGTAACCCACTTATGTATTATTGGTTGTTTTCCTGTTTGACTTTCTGTGTTCTGCCTATAAAAGGCAGAGCTGTTGCCATACTTAATCAGTACTGTATTGGGACTTGTACTTGCTTTCATTTTTTACAATAATAAAAGGATATTACTCTAAAGCCCTTACTTATGTGTCTGAGCCGATGGCTCTACACAAGTTGTGTGGTAGAGAGCACTTCTCCACTTCTCATTCTCTGTAGTACCAACCTGTTGTTGCCTCTAGGAGGAAGATAATTGGTGGCAGCATACCAGCAGAATGCTAATAAATTTACTGTGCCAGCAAACGAGGACTTTGGCTGATGACAGTGAACAGTTAGTGGATTGAAAGCCCCCTAAAATCCACTACAACGTAGTCCATTTGAAATAGTAATCGCTTTTTATCTTCAGTTCAGAAAATGAAACTGTAACAGATACAGTAGTGAGTGGGGAATGAGACCAGTACCTTGCTAAAACTAAAAAAAAATAGCCACCAAAAACGTTACCAATGGAGTAAAAACTTCTCCATACAAAGCAGTTTGCAGCAAGAAAAATAGCATGGCAAAGGGAATTTTCCTCCCTTGGTCTCTGGCTGCACTTCACATATGACGGTTATGCACAGGTGAGTGATTTAGTGGCTTGCTGGACGGATCAACTTCAAAACATCGGCAGTGTTGCTTGCTGTTCATAACCAATAGCTGCATACATGAGGTATTCACACATCCATGTTGAGATATCTCTCTCAAAACATTGAAACTATCAGTCATTTTTTTCCACAACGAGTGCTCTGTCAAACAATCGGTATTACCTAGTAAAATCGATTGTGTAATCAGTAAAAAGTTAATTGTATTATTTATCAAATTAACCAACTACACATATGTCAGTTAGCGCCTGCGCTGGAAAAACTCTGGTCTAAGCAGGTGATGCTGAACTTCTCATCTATCGGCTGATCAATGTAAGAAAAAAACAATAATTATATTCAGATACCAACAGGTGAATTACACACTCGTATTGTAAAGGCATTAGTTGTTCCTGTTACTTGTCATGTATCTGAGAAATTGTCTGCGATGCAAACTTTGGGTTGCTTCTCATTTAACCAAAACTATGTGAAACTACTGTATCTGTTTCGAGAGAGGAGAGAACTTCTGAGAGTGAGAGTGATGGTAACAAAGTTTATTTTTTAGCCACTTCAGGTACCTAACTATATTCAATATGTCTCAGTACAGTTGGATTTTTTATCATGCTCGGCAAACTTATACTTACAAAAGCTGCTAATACACGTTGCCAGGCATATAGGCTATTTTGACGCAAATGGGAGACACATTTTTCTACAAACTGGCATATTTTACATTTAAATGACTTAATACATTTGTCCATTATTTTTTTTAAGACAAAACAAATGAACTCACTTTTTAATGAGTTGATAAGCTTATTTCTGCAAACTCGTGCAGTTCATGCAAACCCTGGGACTGGTTTCTTTTCGTATATCGGCTGCTATTGGGTGTGCAAACAAACCAGGACTCTACTTTTTCCATTCACGCAGCTGTCAGTGTTTGCTCAATGTCAACTTCAATGTTCTATTTATGTAAATTTTGAAAAATTATCTGATCAAGGTAGAAGAAATCAATTCCCTTGAAACAAATTGTCATTGAAAAATTCCAATGGTGAACAGCAAGCTGTAATGTGATCTGTGAATAATATGACAGTGGATAGCTGTCTAATCTAATGAATGAACACTCACAGCTTGGAGGGGTTTCATACACTCAAGCTATTATTGCCCAAAAGAGCTCCCAGTTTGTGACACAGGCTATATCACCGCTTTTTATGAGGTGATGTTCAAGAGATGTCGTTCAGATGCTGTACAGTCTCACAATGCAAAGTGAGCTTGCGTTGTATTGTATTGGCTAAATCCATAAAGCCGCTCCCTCTAGGAAGGCGAGTGCGTAGAGATGTGTAGGAAAAGAGCAGCAATAGATACAAGCACTGAACACAGAAAAGAGCCAGCTTCATATAGACTATATTGACAAAATGTCCCAGCCAATGATATTTACAGGATGTGATACTGAGCCAATAACAATATTACATACATAACTAATCAAACAATGCGCTTAATAATATAATAAAAACAAAATGCGTGAACACAAATTTTGGAGCCTCCTGTTGGCTGATTCATGGCCCCCAGTCTCTAGGCAGTGTTGGAGCCACAGGGTATGTCTTCTGGGGATAGCAAGTTTATTGAGTTACCCTTCCGTAGAAATTAAGGCTATACTGGGTTCCTTGCATCAGCAGCTACCTTGGTGGCTACTTTGGGGCTGGTATAGAATGCTGCAGGACTTGTATAAAATACTGTAATGGATTCCGGTCTGTTACCACGGACATCCACTAATCTCGAGTATTCTACCTCTCTCCAGAGGGGACACTGTGCTAACCGACAGTGACAACTGTGTTGGGCAACCGAATTACCCGGTAAGGCAAGAGCCCATGGCTCAGACAAACAGTACCGAGTAGTGTCTGTTATAATGGCTTTATTCTCTAAGCTGTCCTGAGGGTAATTATTCCTCTAGGGTTTAGCAATGTAAGAGCATATGCCATGGCAACATTGTAATGAATGCAAAGATTAACAGTGGGTGCTCTCCTTTTATAGGAGAGCTGACAAGCAAAAAACATATAACAGTCAATGCACAGGAAGTAGATTAACCAATTACATTAACTATATAAATAACCAACCAATCAACAATGCAATGTAAATAATAAAGGGAGGTGCCAAGTGGCTAAGGGCGGAGTCCTTTCTCTTGATTGTCCAATGAGTGCTCCTACAGGGTTCCCAGGCTGTACGTAGAGTTAGGTCCAAGGAGTTGGTGGTTTAAGGGTAAGTACTTCCTGTTTACGACCTTGACTAAGTTCCTAGACAGGTTTGAGGATCCTCCTCTAAGGCGGCCATCTTGTGCCGGCCCAGTACAGCTGTACCGGGTCGGTAGAGGTCACTACCGACCCTGCAGGAGTCAATACCGGCCCTGCTTACTATGCTACCGGCACAGTAGGACTTTCTACCCAACAGCTATTAGCCAAACGCTGTGGGCAAAAGTCTAGCGCATTGTCTCGCAAGGTTTCTAGCGTAAACGACCTGTTTACTACTAGTGTGCACTAAAATCTACCACAATACTATAACAACAATAAGTATGTTCCCTGTGCCAATGTCTGTGAGCTCTGTATGACTAAAAATAGTGGTAGAAAGCCGCTATGGGATTATATAGAGGTGTTATGCTAAACACAAAGCACCAAATGACCCTAAATCTTGCTATAATACGCCTTAAAATAAAATATATGATTATTATCCTGAACTTAAAAAAAATCTTAAAAATTCTGTTACTATTAATTAGCAGCTGAACTATTTGCCGGAAATGAATGGTGTTTTATGCCTACTGTTACTGTATGTCTCAATTACTTGCTGTATTCCAGCCAAATCGGTTAATTATAACTTAAAAGCATCAATAATTTTTTTTAAGTTTATTTCCTGCTTCTGGGGTGAGTGAGATGACTTGGAGCAGTTTGGAAAATGTTGGATCAGTATCAGGCATTGTTGAAGACCCTATGAACTCTTCAGATTTCATCATATCCACAAGCCAGCAAGTGATATTGCATTTATCAACATCTACGCATAATGTCACCATTTTGGCAGGAAGTTCCGGAGTGTCAGGGTAACTATCAGTATCATCTAAAAGCTGTATAGGCTGCATTGATTAAAGCATTCAGCTCCCTAACTATTCAAAACTTGTTTGATTGGCTTACTGCAAGAAAACAAAAACAAATAATGTTAGAAATTGCTAGAGAATTTGACGCAATTCTTGGCGCCAAAACTTTTTTTATTATAATTCACTCCAAACCTAAGAAAGTATTACTTGATTTGATACGCAGCTAAACTTCAGTTATTATTATTCATTTGTACTGCTACTTTTGCTACAATATTATTACCTCTAACCATCACTATTCATTACCATTTACTACCATGGCAATTGCTTGCTTCTCTATTTTTGCTTTGTATGCTTTGATTATGGTATAAGTGTTAACATAATAATGTTAATCATAATCAGAGTAAATGGTAATATCAAATATTTAACTAATAGTATAAAACATAAAAAAAACCCAAAAAAAACCTTATCATCACTTTATTATTACTGTTACATAATATTACTGCCACTTGATTTGATTGTTACCACAAATGCTGCCTTTAGGCATTGCCTACTACGACTTCTGATAGTTAGTACCTAGGTAGAATTTATAAAAAACCTGTTGTAAAATGTAAAAAGGTGGCCATGGGAAAGATGACCTTAGAAGCAGGTTAGCATGGAAGAAAGTGACAACGGGAGGAAATGACCGCAAAATGAGATTGCCCACAGATGGAGAAGAGGGTTTACCATGGAAAGCGATTGTGATAGAGAGATAACATGAGAGAAGCCCAACAGGGTTAGATGCAACCAAGGGAAAGGCAACCACTAAAGGAAGCAATCACAGGCAGCGTAACCAAGGGGGAAGAGACCAAGGAATGCAGCAACCATATGAGAAGGCAACCATGAGAAGGGGGAGGAGGGTGGAGGGTGAACAATGGAAAAAGGATTATGAGGAGAGCAACCGTATGTCTGACTATTGCCATTCACATTGTTGTTTACAACGGGTAAGCTGGCTAGTTACTATATACAGCGAGACACTAGTCCCAAGTTCAAATCTACATGATTGCATTTCATTTTTACCAAAGTTGTTGCTCACGCTTGAGTCTGAGAAGTCCCATGATGCTAATATTCTATTATTGAAATATTGTGGGAGATTTGTGTGCTGCCAGTGACCCCAAACCCTTTCCCCCAGCCCCCACGACGTTACACCCCTTGCTATCCTTGAAAAGAAGAGTGTTATGCCTTCAGAACCCCCTTCCTTAATTAGAAGTGTCCCGAAATTGGTGTAACATAGATACTAGCTACCCAGGCCCTGTATCCACCATGTGTACTAGGCATGTGTACTTATAATAATAGCTATACAGGCTCTACCCCGGATTTACCAGGGATAAATGGCTCCCAACCCTGTATCTAACAAGGAAAAAATGGCCACCAAGGATAGCCTAAGATGCATACCAGTTAGAAGCCTTTTGAAGTGGAAGCACAGAGCTGAGCGCTGCAGTGGAACAAGAGCTAACAGTGAGGAGAGAGTGGCTTATAAAACTGTGTGCCATGTGTGCACTCTCTTGATTGGTTACCAAATGTTTACCTTATTATATAATTGCACGAATTGGTTAATTAATTGTGTTGTTAGATGTGATTTGTTTAACCTAATAACGGACTGAGCCTTACTGATCACTTCTTCTAAAAGGAATTGTTGTGAATCAGGAAGGCAGAAGTCTTGTGTATTGTGTTAGATTTATATTATATTGCTAAATAGAATGTGTCAAATATATTATTATTACTAGAAACTCTGTATTATTTGTCTGGAGCGTGGTCCCTACACTAGTTGTCTAAAGTTAAAACAAGTGGATGCCGTTGTGTCAGTAGTGTAAGAGGAAAAACACTACATTGGTGGCAGCGGTGGGATAGAGAGAACAAAGAGACACAACGGAGAAAATAGAGAAGAAAGGAGAGAGAGTTAGGAGCCATACCGAGCCAGTATAACCTGTATACTGCCTTCCCCCCTTTCCAGAAGCTATACAGAGCCAGTATCCCCTGTATACTGCCTTCCCCCCTTTCCCCGAAGCCACTCTGTGCCAGTATCCCCCTTTATACTGTCTCCTCTCACTCTCAGAAGCTGTCCAGGCCCATGTTGCCCTGTATACCAGTTTCTTCTTGCCAAAAAACTCACTCAACGCCCCACAGCTTGCCATTGCATCCAACATGGCCACCCAAAGAGCTAGAAGTGCCGGTAGGAACCCTGTTGTAGCGCAACAGACAGTACCACTGGAGCAACTCACCGAAGCCCTTCAGATGTTGGTGCAACATCCTCGAGGGCCAGTACAGACATCCTTTAAAGCCCCAAAAGTACGACGGAACAGGAGATGTCAAGTATTTTGTTACTCATTTTATCGAGGTCGCAGATGCCAATGACTGGGGCCAAGCCACGGAATCAATGCACCTCAGAGAGGCACTGAAGGATGAGGTACTCGAGTGTGGATGCCCCCCCCCCAAGTAGAAAATATCTTTTCCACTCTCCGTGCACATTTCGGGCTCACCCCTAAAGAAGCGCAGGCCAAGCTAACTGTGCTGCGCTGTTCTGGCAAGGCCTCACTACAACAACATGCTAACGAGGTGGAGAAGCTAGTCCGTGCAGCATGTGATGACCTGCCCCCCCCCCCCCCTAGAGAGTCGATCGAATGGTATTGGAGACTTTTGCCAGTACTATTGGTAACGCCATCTACAACGGCACCTGTTGGCAGTCCAACAACACACGATCGAGGAAGCCATCAGAGCTGGGAACGAATTCCTGTGAGTCAAAGTTGGACTCGAAGATAAACCGTCAAGAGTAAGAATAGTAGAAGAAGAGGAAGACAGTTCACCACAACTCAGTGACAGGCCCCCCACTACTTCCCCCCCCCTAACCAAGCTCATCAGGCAGCCACCTTACCAGAGGACTCCCTCATTGCCCTGATGAAGAATCTACAGATATTGACGGAAGCAGTTAAACAACAGCCAGAAGGGCTGCAAAGACTGCAACAACAAGCCCCCCCCCCCCCTCGCAGCAATTCCCCTATACCCCCTTCCCTACATCCGCCCCCCCCCCCTACATTGTTGGGGATGCAGCGCCATTGGCCATTTGCAAAGGAGTTGCCCGGTCAACTCTTGGCCAGCAACCCTGGCTCCCCCCAACCGTCAGTCAAAGAATGGGCGCCGCCCGCAGTAGGGAGCCCGGTCCCTAACTGGCCCCGGGCACCCCGGAATTATAAAAGAGAGTTGAATAGACCAGAACAGTACAACCCGGTACTAGGAGTTCCCTCACTCCAGAAAGAAAGACGACGTGTAGTACAATGCATAGACAGACAATGCTCTGCTGACGGCAGTCACACGGTGTGCCGCCCTACACAGGACATAGAGTCATACATACCCCGTCAGCCATCTACTAGGAAGATACAACCCCCGACCAACCCAGCCAACCACTGAGCAACCCTCTCGTCCTCAAAGATGGTGCCCCCTATCCCCAGACCCTCAGCAGTTAAGCCAACGGACCTTATTTACCCCCCACCAGAAGGCCCTTACAAGGAGAGTTACTTCTTACCTGGTCGAATAGAGGGAAAGCCGGTGTCAGTGCTCATGGAAACTGAATGCACCACCAACATCTTGTCACAGCACCTGTTAAATTGACTGGCTCCGACTACCAGAGACTTTTTACAAGAAAGTGACTCACACGGTGTGCTAGCCGACGGATCCCACATTCCCTTCTTTGGTACCATCCACCTGCCCATCCGGCTGCGAGATATCAAAACGGAGGCTACTTTTGTCGTAGGCCAAGAAAACGAAGATGCCATTCTGGGCATGCCATTCCTTAATTCTCATCAGTTTCACATGAAGTTTGACTTCTCATTAATATAAGTCAATGGCCAAGAGCTGCTGTGTACAGATCAGCAGGGCAGAGTACTGGCTACCGGTGTCTAAGTGATCCAAGATACCCAGATTTCCCCTTTCCCACACCGAGGTGACCATACTATGTAGAACCACTCACCCCACACACCTTCCCCTAGGTATCGTGGAAAGCGTTCCAGATTGCCCGCCTCTAGCTGCCAGTCTCAATACCCCCAATGACCGGCATCACCTGTTGGTGAGGTGCCTCAACCCAACCAGTCAGCCACTGGATCTGAAGGCAGGCAAAACGAAAGGAAGATACACCGGTGTGCACACCAGTGACGTAGGATCACCAGTAGGAGATAACCTGGTCTCCCCCCTCCACAGTCTTCCCTCCCCTGTCCCTGAACATCTACAAGAGCTGTACACTCAAGCATTAGGCAACTGTCACACCCCCAGGAGGCTTTCAAGTTGACACAACTCTTGCACTCCTACGACGAAGTATTCAGCAGGGGAGACCACGCCGTGGGTATTACCAACCTAGTAGCCCACAGCATCCCCTGAAGCCTGGTGCGCAGCCCATCCGATAGCATCCCCACAGGCTAGGCCCCCACAAAGAGCAGGAGGCTGAGGAGCAGGTAGCAAAGTTGCTCAAACAGAGATTAATAGAATCCAGTACCGGCACCTGGAGCTCCCCAGTAGTACTGGTAAAAAAGAAGGACAGCATCTGACGTTTCTGTATCGATTACCGACGTTTAAATCGAAGTTTAAAGGCTGTAACCCAACAGGACGCCTACCCCCTCCCCCGGATAGATGAGAGCCTAGACGCTCTGTCAGGGAACCGTTATTTCAGTACCCTTGACCTGGTGAGTGGGTATTGGCAGGGACCCCTAGACTACGATGCCAGTGACAAATTCGCCTTTTAAACTTGGTGAGGCCTATACAAGCAGAAGGTTCTCCCATTTGGTCTAACCTCCGCCCCAGCTACCTTCCAGAGACTCATGGAACGAGTAATACATGGCCTCCATTGGAAGTCGCTCCTCCTATATTTGGATGACATTATCGTCATTGGCCCCGACTTCTCTACCCACCTTCGTCGGCTGGTAGAAGTGCTGCAGCGGCTCAAAGCAGCCGGCCTCAAGTTAAAACCCAGCAAGTGTGAACTGCTACAATCCCAAGTCCGCTATCTTGGCCACGTCGTCAGCGAGGATGGCCTCTCCACTGACCCCGAGAAGATAGCCTGCCTGAAGGAACTCCAAGCATTCCTCGGTACTGTCAGGTATTAACAACAATACCTCCCTCGCTTCTCCACCCCACAAAACCCCTGACTAAGTTATCCTGAAGAACGTTCCATGGGAATGAAGAGCCCCTCAGAGAGAAGCTTTTTGTACAACATAAAGCCGGACTACTGTCTGCCCCCATCCTCGGCTACCCCGGTGCCAATAGCCCATATATACTGGAAACAGATGCCAGTGATGACGGCGTCGGAGCCGTCCTCTCACAGCTCCAGAAGGATGAAGAGCGAGTGATAGCATACTACAGTAAAATGTTGCCCCCCCCCCCCAAACGCAACTATTGAGTCACTATGGTGTAAGAGGCAAAACACTACCATATATCTTAATAAATGAAAATATTGCAGCACTTACTCTTTGTTTAAGAATTGAAGCTACAATAACGATTGGTAAGCGTAGCCAATTGCTGTCGACTTATTTTACAAGTGATGGGCTACTAAAGGAGAACTATAGGAAGCAAGTCTGGTATACTAAATTAAGATTTTTTTTAAATGGAGAAACAAGAAAATTCAGAATCTTATACCCGCCACAAATCTGTCTCTCATTTTCTAACTGTTTTCATACACATATCTATCATACCTCTACAATTTGGATAGTATTATTCAAGTAGGAGATCGCTATTCATATATATCCAAACATTCCATTATGGTTATACAGTCTTCTTATTCTGGAAAAGCACCAAAACTCCGAAGGACATTGCCAACTTCAAACTAAATTGAAGACAATAGGCGTTTTCCGTGTCTCAGCGCGTTGATTTGGGAAAGTTTGATCAACGTTTTTATCCCGCTAATGATAACTTACAGGAGTAGGTGAGTGCGTAAATTTTACAAAAGTTTGCAAGAGTTGTCTTCTTTCTTTTTACGCCGTCAGTTATAATTATAGCTAGCAATCATAAGATTGTTAGCCTAAAATCTTGGGTCAAAAAGTAGCTGTTCATTGCAAGATTTGTCACCCTTGCAACAACTGCATCATCTGCCATTTATATACAACATTATTATAACTCAGCAAACCACCAAGTACAAATTGTATTGTTATTGATAATAATGGTGACGAGAACAATGATGACAATGATAAATAATAAGGACAGCAACAAACAAAAACATAAATTAGTAACTGATAATTATAATAATAATCGATGTGCTGATTCACTGTTATAAAATAATATATTTTATCAGATGAAGATAATAATTTAATAGAATGAAGGAAAGTTATATTATTATTGGCAATAATGATAGCATTAATAATAGTGAAAATATTAAAAATAATAATCTGTGACATTAATAATAATTGATAATGCATTCATTAAAAACAAAAAAGAATCAAAACTTTTGGTAGCACGTTGTTGTCATTATAATGTCGCAAAAGGGTACAGTACCGTGATTAGTGATAAGACGACTGCTTTGGAAAACATACGCGTTTACTTTTATAGGTCTTCGCTGGCCAACGTGCATGGTAAACTTGTTGAGAAACACAAAAATGAGCGTTGATGTACGTTGAAAAAAAACTTGCTAAAAAGGGGCTGATAATTCCACAACAAAAAAGCTGCCGTTGAAGATTAAATGTAAACGTTGAGCACACCGAAAACGCCTAATACCTTGGATTTAAGATTCAAACATGTTTCAAACTCATCAAAAAACTCTATTTGTCCATTTGTTCATCTTTGAGATTGCTAATTTTGTTGCAGATGTTTGGGAGACAGGTGTTCAAAAAGAATACTTCTCGGTCTGGCAGTCTTGACATACAAAATTTAATTTTTGTTCTGTTGACTATTTCATAGGTTTGCTTCAATAAACTTCAATAAAATGGACCCTTGAATCCTCCAATAATGGTTGTGGTAGAACTAATTTGGTTTTTGGTACGGTCAAGTGGCATGAACCAGATTACAGATTGCACACTTGGAAGTGGTCATTACGTAGACGAACTACCAGCTCAGAGAAAACCAAGAGACAAAAAGTGGACATGGGGAGGGGGAGGTATACTGCAGGTAGAAGCTGGCTGTCTTGAGCAGACCATTTTGCCATCTTTGCTGCAGTACACAACACTATGACTGGAAATACAACAACTGAAACAATAAAATCGTGTAACAAAGACAATGGTGTAACTTTTCCAAAGCATTTGATTTGATTTTTTACAATCCTCTGGAGTTCCGAAAATATTCAGTGCAGGTATAAGGAGTGTGCTGCCAGTGTTCAACATGTTCAACATGTTCAACATACCAATGTGTTCTAATCAGTCAAAGTTCTAGATAAACATGTGCTTTTATTGTAGGTACCAGGACGGAGATGGTTCAGAGGCATTGTTCAACCAAATATCTGATATGATTTATGTAAAGCTGTTGGACAAAATTGTTATTTGTGACACTGTTAGCAGGTGCCTGAGAAATTTTGATAGGAACCAGTCAAAGGTATCTCAATATGCGGGACGTTGTTTAGAAAGAGGCGATCTTGACGGTTATCGTCTTGAAGCTCTACTGCATCATGTTAATGATATTTTCTTCGATGAAAAGTCAAAACAAATTTACATGTTGGAGAGATACAAAAAGGTCTTAAAAGTTTTGACTATTGAAACAGAACAAGTAGTAACATTGTTTGCATTTGGTAATGGAGACAATTTAGTGTCAATCAGCATACCCCCCGAGGGTGTAGATCAGATGGTCTGTCTTGAGGATGAAGCTGTTTTGAAACAAACAAATGGCAGCTTCACAGTTATGGATGTCCACAGAGAGTCTGGAGCCCTTTTTAAAGCTGTACCATTATCTTCTACACTACATCTGCTGACTGATCGGTCCATTAGTGGGGTACAGCTGCTAGACACTAGACAACCATCACTCACTCCGCTTTGTGTTACTAACATGGTATACTCCAGTGCAGAGCACATTACGAACTGCTCTTTGCAAAAGTTTGCGACTACGCTGCAAATAATCAGAGGGTCAGTTTATATTGTCTCTGCAAACAACAACCAGATCTACCTTAAAGTATTAAAAGGTAAAGCGTCTGCCACAATTTCAATACTAATATCACATTCCAGATTAACAGAAGGATTTCTATGCCCAATGTTGTTAAATTCAGTTTAGTTGCTGGAGGGGCTGAATCTAATTTTTATGTTTTAGTTGACTGCTCCGCATTTCAATGGCAAAGCTGGGAGCCATGCAGTATCTCACAAGGAGTAGGAATGCAATCGAGTGTACAGGGATATCCTTGCGATGGAGAAAGGCTGTGTGCGCAACAAAAGCATTCTGGTATGACAATATTTTTTACACATGATGCACTTTCTGGGTTTCAGAGCATTGGTATTTCAAACTTTGGTAAATGCATAAATCCATTGAATTACCAACATGCACCGCAGTGTTTAAACACAATGAAAACACTTTTTAAACTCTCCCTTGAGGTTTATTAACTTTCCCAAATTCTAAAACAAGAAAAAACATTCTTTAAGTTCTTTTTTGCTGAAAAATCAAATCATTAGTGATGCTGGTTAATTAACGACTGCATCTCTGACTAGTTTTAGTGAGGTCATTGGATGATTGCCAATGAAGGTGTGATATAAGTAAAGAAAAAAGCAAATCATTTCATTATAATGAACTGTTTTCTTTTTGCTATACGGGTGTGTATAGCCAAATAGTCATTAAAGTGCTTTCAAATACTGCTTTGGTTTAGACGAGGTATAGATACTGGTCTCAAAAAAAATATCCTTCAGTTATATTTTTGTAATTTTAATTTGGTTGATTTCAGGATGTTTTAATTAGGTAAAAAGATATGAAAGCTATTTGTATAAAGATTATGTCACTAACATTGCTGCAGAGTAGATCAGTTTCGCTCAGAAGTTTTTTATCAAAGTTACCAAAGATACCCTTCTTTGCTTGGAGAATTAAATATGGCAATCAAAACTTGTTTAAGATGCTAAAATAAGCATAAAAGCGTATTAAAGTAAAACCAACTGAAATATATTGTGGGTTGAATCATCACAACTTTGCAAGCAAAGAATGAAAACCTTTTGTTCCAAGCTTCAGCTCTCCCATAATTATCAACTTACCATAAACATTTATCCACATTATCCAAGCTTTGCCTAGCTTTCTATTAGACCCTTAAGTTTAAGATTATAGGATTATGTTAATCTAACAATTGAGGAGTTGAACAGTTGAGGAGTAAACTTGAACAGTGAGTAAACCAAAATCATTGATTAGTTAAATTGCAATAATTGGGACTGAAAGCAATATACTGATGAGTAGATTTGCATCTTCTACCACTGAAGGCGTCCACTGTGTGACCTCCTGTACACCCCTCTCACTACTGCCACACTTCGGAGTCCCCCCCCTCCTCGTAATAGAAGTTAACCACTTCCACGGGGTCCACTACCCAGACAGTTATACCAGAATTACAAGGATAAAACTTTTATTAACTGATTCCATTTAGCAATTTAAAAGGTGTTATCTAAGCACAATCTACAAGACTCCTGTTTAACACAACACAAGAGCTCCCTTTTATAGTGATGAGAGAGGAATCTTCACTCCCGTTGTTAGGGGTGAACCAATTACACACAATGATACAAATACATGACCAATAAACACATAGCATACAACTCATATAAACAATGCAGGCCAATCACATGCAGTAGCTCATGGCAAAGCAGCTCTGGGTTGCATTCCCGTTCTTTCTGGAGTAATGGAAAGTTTCCACCCCTTATATGGTCTTCCACTTCCTTAATCTCTGCTCCTATTACCCATGATTTCTTGAGTCTCTCTCTGTAGCGGGCGGCATTCAACTGCTGGGGTCCCAGGCTATTCGTGGCAATCATAGTGCGTGATTTGACTGGTATATTGTCCCAGGATAACCCTAGGTAGGTTCTTTACGATTTATACATTAGATACAGAGTCCATACTGGCTTGTAGTAGAACTGGGATAGCCAGTATTCTCAACCTGGGATAAGTTATATATGTTATAAAGAGAGAATCCCGGGTCCACTTAAAACTGACACTAAGAGATAGGGAAAGGGGTGGAATGGTAATTTAGGGTAGGGGAGGGCAGTGTTTAGACGCCGTTTTAAATGAAAATCTCCTTCAATACTACAGCTGTAACAAATAAATGCTATGGAAGTTCTGGTATTGCCAGCATAGCTAGATAAACACAACTATTTTAAGTTGTAAATGCTAACTGTTGAACTGTAGCGCACTTTTACACCCTACTACTTTCCGCTAGACCTTGTCACCACATAAAATGCGTGTCTGCCAGCACAACTAGACAGCCAGCCTCTCAAGGCCTGACAATGAGCAGTCGACTTCTCCCAGAGGTGACCCCGTGCCCGGATGGCACAAAAAACTGGTTGTAAAAAGGAATACTCAACTTTAACAACTTTGATGAGCCCTCTGCTCAGACATTCACTCCGTAGCATTGAGTGGTATGGGCAATTATTCCTGTACAGAATAAATAAGGTGGCACGCACTAATAACATGTAATATAAGAGTTCTAACACAATGCAGTGTAGAACTTGTAGTGCAAAGAACTGAAGCAAAGCTCTGCCTTTTATATGCCGAGTCACAGGAAGTGACTGAAAGTGTTTGGCCTAACTTTCCAAACACTCCAATCACACATAGAAATCACAACAGTTAACCAGTAGTCATAGATATAAAAATACTATCCATTTATAAATGAGTAAATAAACTAAAGAGAACTGATGCCCAGAAGTGAGGGGCAGAGTCTATGGGTATCTTGACCAGTAACAGTGTAGTATATAGCCTTTCAGTAGTTCCTAGTCTTTTACAGCCCGGGTTCCAATTTTCCCGATTTCTGAGGATAGGAAGCTCCTGGATGTAGGTCTTAGATGTTCTTAGGCTATCTTTGTTCTCTCAGCCATCTTGATGCCGGCCCGGGATAGCTTCCCAGAGCCGGAGTAAAAAATACCGTGTGCCGGTATGGTTAAACATGCATTTATTACTTATCTAAAGCAATAGAGTAGCTACAATAGATACCAGACTTGTTCTCTTATGTATATACAAGGCCTGCCTGTTAGTAGCAACCATCTGGGGGACCTTCCAAAGTATTGGTCACAGTTAGTGTTCAGTAAAATCCACTAAAGTACTAAAGGGTAAACAACATACACATGATAATAGTTCTTTTTTTGAAAAAAACCAATACTTTTTTTAATGATAGATTTAAATCAATCGACTCTACTAACTAATTATTAAATCGTGAATAGATATTTTTACAATAAAATTCAAATGAGATTTTAGGCTTTAAACATTTTCCTTTAATTATCCGGAAATCACAGCTTATTTTGTGTAATACTGTAAAGAATTTTAGGGTTCCCTAGTTATCCCCTGAACAGCTGTAGCCAGGTAGTCCCCTTTTCTGCTGGCACAAAAGCTCTCAGCCTCCACAGGCATGATAAATAACAATGCAATTCACTCCGGAGGTGACTATGAGCTGTTACGGAATCCAATAATAATAATGCAATGGAATATGCTTGCCCTTGCAACTTTGTGAGCCCTTGGCTCGAACATGTAACTCATTGCTTTGGTTTGTTCAAGTTTTTTGTTATTTGAACAACAAACAATGGCAGAATATAGTGCCTATACAGACTGGAAGGGCCAATAATAAGCTTAGCCTTTTGTAGGCCTGCTTGCACAAAATGTAATGAGGTACTTGGTCTGATTAGTCAAACAATCCAATTAGAATTATTATAAACATAAAAAACAGGTATAACAGGAATAAACAAAAACAAACATTTTACAAGGTAAATATTTTAAATGAATTGGTTTGTAAAAGTAAGGGAAGGAGTCTGCGATCTCACAACTTATGATAATTGTCTCTATGTTGCTCCTGCCATTATCTGGAGATCCTGGGTTTCCGGGTCCTCTGTCCTGGATATCCTGACAGCTGGGAATGGTAAAGTAGCAGATACTGGCTCTAAAGGCTGCTGGAGTATGTTTGCGTTTTTAGGCTGTAGAAGCCATCTTTTGGGCACCAAAGAATGGCTATTTATTGCTAGTATATTAATGCAGATTATGCGGGTGTTGCTTTAGCCACTATTGCTATCGAGCTATTGAGCTAATGTGCCAGTACAATCAATACCAGTCTGGCAGTATTGCTTAAGGCTTATGTGATCCCTGCTGACTATCAGGGGTCTTCTATGTTGAAATACTATGCTTATGTCAACTACAACGCACCACAGCTCGCAATAAAACATTGCTACCATTCTTAACTTGCTGAGCACAGCTGAGTTCTCTTTATTGTTCTCTACATCGTTTTATTAAAAGACTTTTCAAATGTCAAATTATGGCTCAATTTAAGTCCGTATCTCAATCATTAGTTTCAATTATTTTTCTCCTGGAATTGTTTTCATTTAACTATCCCCATTTATTAGATCAAATATGATAAAGAGTTACAGCTTGAGTCCATTGATTAGTACAATTCTGCGTCAACAGAGTTATAAGATGAGCAAAGCCAAAGATTTAATCTTCATACTGTCTGTCAAGGCAACCTACTAATGCAGCAAAATTATCCTCTGTAGTTTTTTTGCAGTTATCAAAAGCTAAATTCCATTTCAAATGTGATCTTACTTCTTTTTGGTACCCAAGTGACTGACTTTCCAATGTCGGCGTGACCATTACCGTCTGAAAGTTTTGTTACACGTTTCGCCAAAGCACATTTTGAAAATGCGGCAACAAACACCAAAAAATCTTTTTTGCATGGACTAGATAAGTTTCAAACTTTTACAGGTGATGGTGAATTGTACTACTTTCACATAACGGGGCAGTGTACTCTGGGAGAGATGATGCCGACAGCAAGGAATGTGGTTGAGTGTGCGACACACTGCGCTCTAAATGATACATGTGAGGCCTTCAGGTATAACAGTACAAGTGAAGATTGTATGACTGCTACAACTATGTTGTCTAGAGGTTCTGAAGATTGCTACCTGAAACCTCTCTAACAGGATTAATGTCCCAGTGTATTTAGTGTACTGCGCTCTCATTGTCTCATTACAAACATGTCTGTGAAGTCTATTTGTTGTTTATTGAGCTAATTCAACGAAAACCCTAAATATCTTTGATAGATTACCTCTGCTAAATATCTTGGTGAAGATTAGGCAACCACTGCTGATAACTTAGAGGCTATTGTTTGTCTTTCATTAATTTACTGAACCTAAAAATTGAGTAAGAGTTCTCATAGTATTAATTGCTTTATGTATTAGAAGCTTTATATTTTTGTGTTATAATTTTACTGTGTTTATTCTGAATAAGCAAAAACAGTAAAATAAAAAGTAGCAGCTGTGTTTATTGAGTTATACGAGTGAGATTGGGATTACTTCTTGGTAAAAATCAGGAAAAAGTTTTGGTATGGTGTTTGATTCTAATGTCTTGTAGATGGATGAACTGCACAAGGATTTGATAACAGCAGTGAATATATGTTTAAAATAATTGTGTAAAGAATTACAGCGGATTTCTACCTTTTTTGCCACAAAACACGACTATTTTTTACTTTTTTGAATAAGATACACTTTGGATTTTGCCATTGTCATTTGCGCAGGAACTAAATCTACTAAACGAATTCATCGGCCTTGACATACTAGTAGAGGCATCGTGATACAACAGCATATAATGATATTGTAAAACATTCGCACTACCTCCACTAGACAAAACTGGGAAATTATTCCATCCTCTAAGAGCCCATCTTTCTATCAGCTCAAGTGCTGCACCACACTACTAATAGAAGTCCTGTGTATGGGATTCCTACTGGAACCAACAGAATGGAACCCGCGCCAAACTAATAAATAATTATGTTTTTCTCCAACACAGCTGGTTAAGTTATACAACAATATAATGCACACAGTAAAAATTAACTGGTCAAGCTCTTAGACAACACTTGAATAAGGCTTGTGCTAGGCTATACAAAAGCTAGCACTTCCTGTAGCAAATACCAACTAATGCCCCACGCACATCTATCGATTACCTACCAAGTGGCTTTACCGATTACGTAAAATTGCAGTTTCTATTTCCGAATGAATCACCAAACAATCGGTAGTATCAGATTTGAAGTTATTGACAGGTTTTAATTAGCATAAAAACTTGGTAGACGCTTCATGATTTGTCAAACATGTCATTGCTTGGGGTTTAACATTTCCAATAAAAGGGTTTCCCAAGCACAAATATTTATGCAAAAAGAATCCTTCTTAAGTGACCCATCGTTGTTGTTTCAATGCACTTTATGGCTAACTATGACATAAACACGGTGAGTTTGACTGGTACTGCGTGAGAATGGCAAGTGGACAAAATTATAAGGGAAGCACCCTGTCGTCATCTCCAATCAACGAGGGAAATTGGTAGCTAGATGGTGAATGTACATATAGCATAAGACTGACAATAACTGCACCAATAGGCATATTTAAAAAATACAGTATCTAATTACAGGGTTTAAATAAGGCATAGGTATTGGCTAATCAATAGCTTGCACATTATGAAATAAGTCAATAAAAAAGCAAAACTACAGTAACTTGTTCCAAGTCAATTAGCTGCCGCTGCTATTGCTGTAACTGATGGGCTGTTAGATGAGAACTGTCACCAGGAGGCTCCCTTAAATGTATTGTAACTGACAGTATAAGTTCCTTCTTGTACGCAAATGGATGTATTCTGTCTAATAACTACTAGTAACAGGCAACTAATAGCATGTACTTCTAGCATGCAAGAGAGCTATCACTTCATAGCTGTGTGAACACAATTCAGCACAATATTTTATAAACTTTGAATAAATATTCTGTTGTCAGAGCTTGTGCAGGCACAGATACTAAGCGTTTTCGGTGTCTCAACGCATTGGTTTGAGAAAGTTTGATCAACGCATTTTTCCCTCGAACGATAACTTATAGGAGTAAGCGAGTGCGTACAATTTACAAAATTTTGCAAGAGTTGTCCTCTTTTTTGTATTTTCAGTCATAAATATAGTCCCGCAATCATAAGTTTGTTAGCCTGAATTCTTGGGTTGAAAAGTAGCTGTTCATTGCGAGATTTTTGTTGCCCTGACAAAAACTGCATCATCTGCTATTTATACACAGTGTTATTAAAACTCAGCAAACCACCAAGTACAAATTGTATTGTTATTGATGGTGATAAGAATAATGATGACAATGATGAATAATAATGACAGCAACAAGCAAAAACCTGAATTATCAATTAATAATAATTAATAGTGGTGTTCTTATTATTCCCTGTCATAATAAAATAATATATTTTATCAGATAATAAATAAAGATAATAAAAATGGAATGAATGAAAGTTATAATATTATTATTATCATTGGCAATAATGATAGCATTAATAATAATGACAGTACTAAAAATAATAATTTATGACATTAATAATAAGTAATAATATATCCACTTAAAAAAAAGTCATAACTTTTGATAGCACGCCGTTGTTATAATGCCGCAAAAGGTGACAGTGCCGTAATTTGTGAGAAGACGACTCCTTTGGTAAACCAACGCGTTGACTTTTATTAGCATTCACTGGCCAACGTGCACTGTAAACTCGTTGAAAAACGCAAAAAATGAGCGTTCATGCACGTTGAAAAAAACTTGCTACAAAGAGGCTGGTAATCCCTCGACAAAAAACCGCCGTTGAGGATTAAATGCAAACGTTGAGCACAGCGAACACGCCTACTGGGGAGGGGGAATGTCAGCATACCTTAAGCTGCTTCTTCAGAGAGCCACTCAATGCTCTCCATTCCATGGCATCCAGTATGGCTCAGTGTCTGTCGGTGTCAGAGGAAAAGATTTGAGTCCAACACAGGCGAATCTTTTCTCGTTTGGGGAACAAAATCTGTGTAAATTATATGTGTATTATATTGCGTGCCAACCGACTGACTTAGTGACTACGATAACACTGGAGGAGAAGATTAAAATTTTTTGATGTTTTATGATTAAGGAATAAATATAACTGGACACTGATGATATAAATTAGGTGGGTAATATTTTGATGAACACCTGCCTCTCTTACTATTAAGCCTACAAAGTTCCAATAGGTAGTTGTTGGTAGTGAAAGAAGCTATCTCGAGGTTCCTACATTTCTATATTGTATCACATTAGGGATCGCAAACGTTCAGAAATCTGATGAGGCCATGGATAATAGAATGCTCAAATCTTGTTGCTACACTCCATGTTTTGTTGTTTACCTCTTTCTTAATTGTCTGTATGAGTAATTTTCTGTTTATTTCGTGGCCACAAGTTTGTGTTGTAAGTTTGTTATTGTACCTTAAAACAATATGATTAACTAACAGTTCTTCATTCATTTTTTAACATGATTTAGACTTTTATTCTTTCAGTTTTTGGTTAACCAACTCCATTTATTTATCAGTGAGAAGACAGGTTGCAGCGACTTCTGGTGACATGTAGTAAAAAGATAATCCAAAATCTAATGCCTGCAAGGAATTACATTTTTTTTTTAACATAGACAATCGTTCTTTTTCTCTTATTTTAGTTAATCAATCTAACCACACAGATGGTTATCGCATCTCAAAAGTTATACTTAAAATGGGTTTGTTTTGTAGATGTGTTGTTTATCGAATACATTATGTAAAAATTTTGTCTTATAGTAGTAGTGATACAGTTGTAGGAAAAATGACAAAAAGGCAGTAATTTCCGTGTTTATGAGTGAGAAGATGATTTCCAACAAATTCTATTGTCATGAAATGAAAGGGCAAGTTTTATTTCTACATAACACATAACCC
This sequence comes from Cryptosula pallasiana, assembly GCA_945261195.1. Taxonomy (NCBI): domain Eukaryota; kingdom Metazoa; phylum Bryozoa; class Gymnolaemata; order Cheilostomatida; family Cryptosulidae; genus Cryptosula; species Cryptosula pallasiana. Next base: position 22,897,262 of record OX183136.1, read on the forward strand.
TTTTTTTCTGAAAAAAGGGAACTGAGTTTACTGCTTTTAATTTCAAACAAGCAATGCCGTCATGCAAGTGGCTAACAAATGTCAGATATGATCTCAAAAGTGGTTCATTTTTGTATCTGTATATTTTGCTAAGTATCAATGATAGATTATGCGATGAGGATATGCTATTTTGTTGTAATAATGTGGTATATTTTGGTGCATATCAGTAGTAAACTGCTTGTTTGCTATAAAACACCAACCAGAAGTGAGATAGAATCTACCCGAGCCCTTGTTAAAGTGCTGTGCCGGTAGCACAGCTTGCAGGGCCGGTCTTGATCCCTGCAGAGCTGGTAGTGACCCCTGACTTACCCGGTATGGTGATACTTGGCCGGTACAAGATGGCTGCTTTAGCCGAAGGTCTCCAAAACCACTTAGGAGCATACTCTAACCCTGGAGCCGGAAGTACCCTTCCTTAGATTACCAGATGCAACGACCACAGGTTGGGTATAGCCTCTTAACCCTGTAGGGTCTGCATTCTTAATCACTTCCTGCCAGCCTGTCTAAATAATGGCTGGAACTTTTGCACCTCATTGCATTCATTCATGTCTTGCCAATCACCCTAGTAGATAGCCACCCTAGGACTTCGGTATTGATGAATGAAGCCATTATTCAAACAACACTCTGAGTAGTTCGGCTAAGCCCAGAGCTCACTAGTAGTGAAGTTGCCATCAAATTCTTTGTTGCATCCTGTAGGTCTGACCGACTTTGCGTTATCTCTTGGAGAGAGGTTTTGTTTGGCTGTTCCACAAGCTGCGTGCTGTGGAAGGCTGTTTGTTAGAGGATGGTAGTGGGAGCCTTACCGCCACGATCCACTACAGTAGACTTCAAATAAAATAAGATTTTAAATTAAAAAAAAGACATAAGTATGAGCTAAATTATGATTATTAACAATATATTGGTTGAGAGACTATTTAGCACTCTGTGGCGTTAAAAAAAATACAGCTTCCAGTATCGAGTTTAGTATCAATCGTTGATGCACTACCTTTAACTATTATTTCACTCTTATGGTACTGCAATAGACATGCTATTTTTATTTAATTTATAAATCTCAGTTTCTGAAACAATGCCAACAATAGTACTGTTTCTAAATGAGGAGTTTTGCACTCTTAATGAAAACGAAAAACTCTGTATTCCCATTCCCGCTCATATCACTCAGACTCGCACAAAGTATTGTAACTGCCAATAGGTTGTGAAACTATGCGACGCTACCCTGAGGTTTAATAGGCACCCTACCCGACTGCTACCACTCTAATTACGGTCTATATTTGCTGTATTGTCATGTCATTCAAGGGCTTTACCCTGACCTGCTCCTGGCTTCACAGCCAGAAAAATGAAAATTTCAATTCCTCTTGTTTTTTTATACCTCTCGTATAAGCTCGATAGAAAAAAATGTTTCCCCACTGGAAAACACCCGCAGAAAACGGTTCAGAGTTGTATCACTATGAAGAACACAGTTCTCTCCACATCACCACTAGTGAGTCTTCCAAGATATCCTTGTAGATTTTATGCAGCAGACACCGAATCTAGTCAGTCTCATTTCTAGTCATACCATACAAATTGTATATTGAATAAAGAGTTCCTACTTTTTAATCTCCAACCCCTTTCATTTCCCAGTTAGCCTAGTGAGACGCTTAACCACAGCGGAAAAGTTTGACAGACATTGCTAGCAGTGTCTGATTGTGCCAAAAAATGGTTGAAGATTTTTCCAGTTGTCAGAGGATTCCAACTTTCCATGACAGCTACTTTCTTGGAGCAATGGCGACCAAACTTTTGTTGACCAGGTGCTCCAATTAATGCACTTGATTTTGCATTAGTGAACACTTCGTGGGCTTCAGTTTCAGATGAGCTTTTGGATTTTGTGAAAGACATACACGAACTTCCTTAAGGTGGTTGGAGAAGCTGGGAGAGACCAATATAATTCTATCCAGGCACAGCAGGAAAGTCTTCCAGTGCAAATCACGAATGCCATTTTCCCTGGGCCCTTGGTAGGTGACCGGGGTGAAAGTCAGTCCAAATAGTAAAACTTTCCACTTGAGCTGACTAGCCTAATTGGAGAACAATGATTTCTTGCTTGTTGGTTTTTATTTTCTTGAGGAAAAAGTTTTAAAACAATGATAGTTTGAACCTTGTGACATTAATTGATGGAAAATAATTTTTCAACTGTAAAATTGGGTAAGCTTTTGAGATGTTGGCCATGTAATTTATTTAGTGAAAGCCAAAGCTTTTATCAACAGCACATTGACTTGTTGTCTCAAAACTAAAGCATCTCAAACAAACTAAAAACTGTTGAAAAAGTAATTATTTGAGCTCTTTAATGTTTCAGTCCAATACCTATCCAAGCAAACAAATCATACTGTTGAAACTCTGCTTCATGGCCTCATAGAAGTTGTGACATCTACACAAATAATTTGTACATGTCAGCATTTATAAATAAGACTTAGAAAAGCACTGCTCTTGAAGTGTTTTACCCCAAATCCCTTAGAAATGAATAAGTTAGGTTTCATTCCATCCAACTTCTATGAGATAGCACTTTTAAAGCAAGCTACTGTTATCAAGGTATGTGAGAGGGTAACTGTAAATCATAACAAAATTAATCTCTCATACACATGTGTGCCTATGTTTTTGTATATACTTCTGATTCATTGATCCGTTTTGTAATGCTTTGGTTTAGTAAGTACACATGTAAAAATATTAAATTAGATAGCACGCAAGTTATACTATCTACGAATTATATATTGATCACAAATAGTTGGTTTAAGCATGTGTTAACGCCTGGAGTTTATGAGCTCAACAGGAAAACTTGGTGTTGATACATAGTTGAAGAAAGTTTTATTAAAAAGGTAGCAGCAGAAGTGCCTCAATTTTCTATTTAAATGGACAAAATTTCCACGTGAAGTTATATATTGTGGTTTTTATCTAGACTGTAATTCCAAGGGTGGAATGACATAACACCCCCCTCAGCTAACAGTCAATTAGTACAAGAGTTTTATTGAAAGCCAAACAGTATAGAATAGTATTATCTACCTTTTCAAACACCACTGAGAAAACAATTTTCTTGTTTTTGTGAAACCAATATTATTTACCATTTGAAAACATGGTAAGCGCTATTCACCAGTATCAAACAAACTTCTTAATTTACATAGTTGGAGACGATTCAGTGAAAACAGCTATAATCTTTATAATAGTCATCACCGTTTAGCGATAAGTAAAAATTTTATTAAAATGAGTTCAACGGCTTACTAGTAGAATAGCCAGTTTTCTAATGGAAAATGAAGGATAGATTCGCGTCTGATATAAAAATTGGATTTAGGATGTTTAAATCAAAACAATATGGAAACTTTACAAATACTATTAAAATAAGCACCAAGCTGAAGGATTATGTGGAAATACAAATATAAATGTTAATGATTATTTTAAAGCAGTTCTAAGTGACTGCACATAAAAAAGAGAAGATAACTCTATTATTACTTATTGTTAGAGCTCATTTATATTAATACTAGCTGCCTAGCCAGCCCATTTATTGCAATAGATTCTGGTCTTGAAAACTACAGAATGCTATTAAACTCAAGGATTCTGCCCCTCTCTGGAGAGGAAACCACCATATCGGCCAGTGCCACTTGTGTGATAGACGTTATCGACTAGTTATACCACTCGGGCTCAGAGCTACTAGCCAGTGTAGCTCTGTAACAAAACATGTATTTATCACTATACAGCTCTAGGGAGGCTATCTACCAAAGTTAAAGCATAGATAATGCCTGACAGAAGATATAAAACATAATGCAAAGAGTACATAGACGTTTTAACTTTTTGTAGGCAAAACCAAAGGAAGCTATTGGACTGGATAATATGGTGGCTAATCACAGGCACAGAAATGAACCTAACAAATAGTTTTATACGGATAAATACAGCAACAAGTAATAACAAAGTGCACAAGATTATACAAGAGAGGCACCTAAAGGCAGGTGGGAGTAGCTACTAAGGTAGTATTGTTTGTAGTTACTGCCCATCTCCATGCATTTTATACGGCTTTCACAGGTCAGAATCTTGGAGGTCTTGAGGGTGGAGGGTAGACAAGTCCTTATCTGAATCTCCTGGAGTGGTTGAGGCTAGTCCTGAGATCCTCAATAACATCCTTGGTGTCCAAATACTCGACCCGGAGTCCACTAGCTGGAATCGGTACCAGATCTCCATCAATCTATTTCGGATATCGATGAATCATGACTGACTCTGCCTTCCTACCCGGAGTCAGCTCCTCTCATGGTGGTGGCTAATTAGCAGCAAGAATACAACCATCAGTGGTTGGTTGCTAGTGTAATGAAAGGAGAGAAGATTCCTGCCAAGAGAGAAAGCATCTCGGAAGTAAAGTAGGTATGACACTAGTTTCTACACAATTTTTACGGAACGATCGAACATATAAATTTCCCCCCCCCCACTACTACCCCTGTTCCCCCCCAACTTGCTCTTAGCCACTCTGCTGTACTTCTAATCCTCTACAGATCTCCAGTTCCACCACTTCTCTACTTGTCCCTCTCCTTTTTTCTCTCTCCCTGCTTAATTTTCAAGGTGACACAGGTTTGCTGAGCTAACGTACTTGATCGATAATGCAGCAAACTAAGGACACCGGAAGAAAGTAACGTGGTGTTGTGAACCAGCGTGGAATTGATTGACACTCCAACCACTGCACATCACTGAAACAGATGTGCCTATTGTACCAGTAGAGGTACACAGTGAGGCCAAGGCTTTGCTTCATTTTTCTGCAGCAGCAATACTCCTGCTCTAGGTTCTGGTTTAACATTTACAAATTAAAAAGCTTTTAAGATGAAAATTACTTGATAAAAAACAAGTAAACTCTGCTCTTAGATTTGTTACCTGGCTTATTTTTTATGCCATATGCACAAAAAGCTGTACATTTGAAAGTTTATTTTCAGTTTAGCAATACTATAAACATATAAGTGCATTGCCTATTAGAGGAGTTGTGTTCCCTTAAAAGTTTGTATTTCCATTCACACCAGTGACACTCACACTACTCAGGCTCATGCAAAGTATTGCAATGGAGCTATAATTGCTATCGTTGCATTAGCACAAGCAGTAGTATAGCGGATAAGTCTATTAAAGTAGGGCTTTTATTAAATTGAACTATTGACTGTGACATTGTCAACTTATGAATTAAACTGTTCACTGCTTTCTCTGCACTCATTATCAATAGACGTTGCATTGAGAGAAGTCTTTAGTGGTCAAAATTATAGTTTGCAGCTTCATTTAATGGCAATCGCTTACAGCTGCCAACATGTCATCAGCGAAGAACATCGTTAAGGTTTTGGTGCTCTCTACATTGACCCTGCTGATTATTCTTTAGTAAGTTATCTCAATTGTATTTAATGTTTTCGAGACTTGGTTTAGCTCGTACAAGTTGTATATCCAACTTGCAGCAATTCTTTTAAGCTATGTCTTGTTACTGCTCAATTTTGGAGTGTGTTTCAGCTTGCTAAATCATTGTTTCCATGGCGCTGACTTAATTATAAAGCAGGCGAAATCTATTAACACAGTTTACTGTAAGGGCAACCATATTGTGGGAGGTTTTTGAGATTAAGCTGACCATAACCCCCCCCCCTTCTACCCCTTGTCACAAATCCCCTTTCACCTCTTTCCCAGCTTCCTAGCGGGACACACCTTGTTTTTATATCTAAGCTATACCAGTTAAGGGAGTCAGGTGTACTGGGTTCTACACCAGGTCTGTTTTAACCCTTTACCCATCATATAAAAATGAAGGGTCTATTCCGGGCCAGTACCCTGACCCAGTCAGCAGGAAACATCAGGAAGTGATAGCCTGATGACCAGAAGACCAACTATCCTCCCAAAGATGAGTGAGAAAACCTAGCTTGTGGAAGAAATGAAGTAAATGGAATCCACCCACCTTGTTTGGTGAGCTAGCTTCCCTTTAGCTTTTATTGGATGGAATGGCACCCAGCACGCTGGACCATTTGCCAACTATTTGATTGGTAGTCTATGTTTAGATTGAATTGTTTTATACAGCTGTGTTAGCGATAGATGTTTTATTGTTTGTGATTGGCTCAGCGCTAATAAGGGAGTGAATATTTCTAGCTTCTTTCCTAAAAGGAGTTAATGTGCATTGAGAGATGTAGAAGTCTTGTGGATACTGTATGGTACACTTAGTGTTTTGCTAAATAGATCGTTGAATAAAGTATTTCATTTCTAACATTGGTTTAGTTTGTGTGGGTGAGAGTCGCTATGGAGTTGCTAATGTCTGCGCTGACAGTTGACCTCGGGTGTGTGGAGAGATGTTGGAGTGTGTACAAGGGGTGCGCATAGAGAGTTGGCCATTGCATTCATAGTAGAAGGGAGAAATCTACTTCAGTATTATGTAAGAGAGCTTAGGGTCACTAATACTCATGCATTATAAGTAACAATTCAATATCGTTAGGTATTATTCACTACAACTTCTATTGATTGGAGAAGGGCCATCATTATATTGAGGGCTTTGCCAGTTATGATGAATCATACGCAAACTGATATAACTGAAATTACATAATCTTTGTTTAAAATAAAACCTTGTTTATTATAGACTGGTTTGCAATTGTTGAAGGTATCATTACAACTGCAATCATGCCAATTGTGAAGTATGTAAAATTGTGCGCTATGGTAGGGCAGCCATCTTGGCTTCATAGGCTACTCGAGTATCTCATTGCAGAAATTTACTTCTGACGAAATTTCATGATTTGTACAACTAAGATTGCAGCCAATTATTGTATCATGGTTAGTGTAAACAGTGTCATCTGAGTTTTACCCTTATGACAGTTTCCATATCCCACAATGCCTTGCGTTTATTAACACAGTAACACATAGACCAGATGGTTAGTTTTGTATTTCCATTTTACATGGAGAAGATTGAACATTCCTTGGTCAGGGAGATTGATTAATCTAGTCACACTTCTTGATTCTAACAGCAGCTGTCTAATTATATGATAGTTTTATGACTATCACATTGGAGGAACAAACCAGGAATACAATGAAACTCGTGAGAGCTAGACTACATGTTGTCACAATAACTTTATCGTATTTACGTTGTAATAGTAGTAATATATTAGCAGATCTCCCTCCTGGAGATAAGGTTCGCCTGGTCCCAAGTGCCTTTTTGTTAGCACCAGTTACCAGGTGTTTTGATGGGAGGTGCGATCCGAGATGTTCACTGTACATAAGTAATTTTTGTATGACTTTAGTGATAAGGTTCTCCTAGTGCCGTGCCTTCTTGTTAGCACCAGTTAGCATGAGAACACGTAATTGTATGGATTATAAGGTTCTCCTGGTTCTCTATATGTAAATGATGCCCCTGTTCCGGTGAACCCGATGAGGTGCCTTTTTGTGTGCACCAGTTTTTTGAATGGGTGTAATTACTATGGTTTTGAAATTGTATAAAAATGCAGTGTTGTATGATTTTATTGCTATTGAAAGCTAAGATGTCGACTGAGGAAGATGTTGAGATGAGACCGATGGATGAAACTGATACTGTTGATGGTACTACGAGTGATACGCTAGATGTTTTTACCGAGTATTAAACGTAAAGCGCTGATAGTTATGACGATTTTGGTATTTGTCGTATGATTTTCTACTTTTGGACGTGTTATTGAGTTTAGTATGTATGAAAATGCTATGGAGGAAATGCAAAAAGCGAGAAACTCTCCTGTTGGAATCATAAATGAAACTATTGTTGGATGATGAACACCTTCTTTATCATGAATGGGAAACCTGAAGATTATGATCCGAGGATGTGTTCTCCTTTTAGCGCAATGATTGCGGAACCGACTGGTTCGGGGAAGACGCAAGCAATTTTAGGAATGATTGAAACTAGTCAGACTATAGCTTATCTTCCACCTGTAGAAATTCATTACTGTTATGGAGCCTATCAAAAAGCCTTTGATGATGTAACTGGAGTGATTTTTCATGAAGGGATGATAGATGTAACAACGAGTTTTCCCACAGATGGACAAAACCGTTGGTTGATAATTGATGACCTCATGGATAAAGTTTCTGGTAAAGCTGATGCCAATGCTTTGTATACAAAACATAGCAACCATTTGAAAAAAAGTGTCTTTTTTATTGTTCAAAATCTGCTTTTAAAAGGAAATCGTACAATTTCCTTGAATAATCATTATTTTTTTTTTTAAAAACCCTAGAGATGCTTCTTCTATTTCCTATTTGGCCATCAATGTTTTCCCTCAAGAGTAAAACATAAGTACAAGGGGCTTTTGAAGATGCGACAAAGAAACCGTACTCTTGTCTACAAATAGATACGACTCAGCAAACAAATGATCAACCCAGGCTATTGGGAAACTTTACATCGGATGTTCCTATGATATTATATGTACCCAAGTGAAAGCATATAAATACAATTACTATTCATTTCATCTCACACATATTTTGTGGTTCAACGACGCAACACGATAGTAATATAATGACTAAAGCTCTGGTGCGAAAAATAAAAAAAAATGCGGTAGTGTTGTTATCACTCAACAATGCATCCTCTGCAATTCAAAAGCCTGTAATAGCTAAAGCAAAAAAGATCTTATTATGACTCTAATGGAATGCCCTAAAGCTATTATAAATGGAACGATGCCATTGACAACTTCTCGGTATAATCAGTTGCAACGAAACACGAAGGGCATTAGCACCTTGGTTAGAAAATCAACGTTAGCTGATAAAAAAGCTCTATTGCAAAAAGGAGGATTTCTAGCTTCTCTACTAGGACATATTGTCAGCACTGTGTTTCCCGGAATACTGAAAAATGTAATAGGAGGACTAGGAGGACTAGGGGGACAAATATGTATCTCTCAACAAGAATGATGAGGAATAGAATGGCTATTTTAGCTCTGAATGATCTGAGTAAGAGAGGAAAAATTGCTATAGTCGAAAAGGCCAACTCGGATCTGTTTCAATCATTGATAAAAAGTGTTAAAAATATTATATTAGGTAATGTACCTCTTGATTCTGAACAGTTTATTGAGTTGCAGTGTTACAAGAAGGAACTACGTAAAATAACTGCTAAAGGAACAATTAATGATAAGCGTAAAATTTTGACTCAGACTGGTAGAGGTAATCTTTTGGACGCTATTATAACTCCTATTGTACCTGTTTTATCATCAATAAAGCGATGAATCTTCAACCTTTAACATTCTCCAGACAATTTTTTATACTGTCTGAAAATGAATACAGTAGATTAATGGAAAAAGCTGAGAATAAAAATTTATAGAGGAAAAGAAGAACACACCTCCGTTGTATTACAACCCTATTAAAGATATAACGGTGAGAGATATGAAAAGAAAGCCAAATTTTCTACTGAAGACAGCTCATGGTTCTGACTTATGCCCACACCAAAAGTTAGATGAAAATGTTCAAAACTTACGTAGTTATTTGAATGATGTCAAACAAAATTAAAAATAAGCAGAAACGAACCGTTAACTCGAGTTCGATTAGGAAAGCAAAGACAAAACCTAATTCTCCTTTGGCCAATAGTACGATTATTGATGATAAGACTTACACTCCTTTACCAAATGATGATGATAGCGAGTTAGAATCAATAGAAAATACATTGTTGGATAACGAAGAATCAACCCTACTTGAAAATATGCTTGTTGCTGATTGAGAAGATGAATATGATAGTGAGAAGGAACGTTTAGAAGAGTTTGAGAAAAAGGTTTCTAGTTTAACAAGAAAAAAGGGTGATCAAGCAATTGGTGTCAGAATTTTGAATCAATTGAGTAAAATTGGTAGGTTCAACACGGTTAAGAACAAGCTAAAAATCGGAGATAGTTGACTGAATCCTAGGACTTCCAAAACTTTACTACGAGATGTTCTAACCGAAGAAAGGTGGCGTATAATCGGGATAAACCAACTACAGTAAATTTAAAAGCTTGCCAGCGATCAAGGAATCATAACTGTCAGGAAATCTCCATGAGCAACACGTCAAACGAAAAAAAATTGTCATTCCGGGTACTAAATCATGGACGTCAATGCGCTAAGAGAACTGTATTAGAATCCTGCATTACACACATCTCTATGAGGAGCTAGAGCTTTACTGAAAGCTCGTAGAAAAAGAGAGGGAGAAAAAAGAATTTGTGAATGGTTGAGTGGAGAGGATGCCTACACGTTACGTAAAAAAGTCATAACTAAGTTTAAACGTCGTCCTACAATTGCGTCTGGAATAGGAGAGCAGATTCAAGTAGATATTTTTACTGACGGCTGTCAATTTTCTATCTAGAAAAGGTTGGGCCGTACCACTCATCTCCAAATCCGGACAGGTTGTAGCTCAAGGATTGAGAAGAATACTAGATGGGGAAAACTACAAGGCTTTACAATCTGATAAAGGTAAAGAGTTTGACAATGTCAAGAGTCTCCTGGCGGAAAGAAAAATCAAACGCTTTACAACCGAAAATGAGACAACAACGGCATCAATAGTGGAGGGTTTTAACATAACTTTAAAAGAGAAGACTTACAGAGATCTGACGCACAAAGATGATGAGAGACACATTGACGTTTTACCAGATATGCTTAGCGCTACAACAACACTGTTCACAGTGCTATAGGTATGAGACCGAACGATGTGAGGAACTTGTGTGGAATTGAGTGTGTGAAGGAGGAGAGCACAATTTAACTAAAAAACCAAAGTTAAAAGTTGGAGATTATGTGAGAATTAGCAAGGCGAGAGGAGTGTTTGAGAGAGGTTACACCCCGAATTGTATGATCGAGATCTTTATAATCACCGAGGCGCTCACCAATGAAAAACCTGCTGTATATAGGGTAAAATATTTGGCTGAGGAGATGATAGATGATACATTTTACGAAAAATAGTTGCGAAGGGTAAAATAACCTACAAATTTCAGAATCGAAAAAGATATTGGGAAGAACGAGAAGAGGTAAAAGACAGATTCTGGTTAGGTGGTTGGGATGTGGAAAAAAGTTCAACAAGTGGGTGGATGAATAGCTTATAAGAAATGGTTGCTTGATATAATCATCATACGTTGGTAAAATGTCGATGTTGATAACTTTACTCTCGAACTCCACTGCTGAAGAGTTTCCCGATAACACCAATTCTGATTTTACAGTGAGACTGTATAAATATTCAGATATCATCGGTGGTAATTGGGAGATAGCACTGCTAGATATAATTTATTCTAAAGAGTTTTTTGATGAGTACTACAAAATGCAAGCTGTAAATGGAATTAGTGTGTATAGCGAACGACGATTGATGCCTAGTATGAGAGGTAATGGACTCGATAGTATTTTTTCAAGCATACTCAAATCGGCAACACCACTGCCGAAAAGAGGGGCAATAAGTCTGGGTAAGAGAGCGCTCTCTGTAGATAGTAACGTAGCACGAGATGTCATCGATGGTCATAGCTTGTCAGCATCAACAAAGAAGAGAGGGTTGGAGGAGTTGAATGATCTTGGGGGAGATGTGCTCAGCGCAGTTTGCCCAGATTGTGTGAAAAGGAGAAGAAAAGCAGAACCTGGGAAGAAGAGAGTAACTGGCAAATGCGGACGTTCCATATTTTCACACCGAGAGAATCAAGTATAAAGACATCAGAGCGTGATATTTGTGTTCATTAAGTGATAACGCTTCGAGCAAACATCACTCGCGAAATATGGCTAGTGTAAATGGAACAACGGGAAATAAGCTGGAACGTTCTTCCTACAATATAAACCCCTCCTTGGGTGTGTTTGCTACGGAACCTACAAACATATCAGTAGAGAGATAGGAATACGTTCTCATCAGACCCGACAGGCTAGATCCTTACAGTAGTATTGAGTTGACCTCGTCAGGGAGTACTGAGCATTACACAGATTGTTACAACTCATTTCTGCAAGTCAAAGCCACAGTTGTCCAAGATGATGGAAGCGATATTGGGGGCACCAACAATAATGCACCTGTGTGGATGGGGGTTTCAACCCACGGAACAATCAGCGAGTTGAAAACGTCGATAGAAGAAAATACTGATGAATACGCTAACAATTACAGTATACGCTCCTATTTTTCACAACTAATCGAAAACAGCACAAACAGAAAGAAATATCAAGGTAGGATGGAGGGTTGGGTGTATGATGATTCGACAAACAAAGACGGTGATAAGCACACCATCGCAGACAAAAAAAGAAGAGAGCTTTAATCAGAGCTGGGAAGACAATAGAATTAACCGGGAAACCTCATCTCGCATTATTTCATCAGAAAAAACTAATAATTCCCGGTCCCAGTACACGGCTGGAGTTTGAATGGGCTTCCAGCAAACTGACCCTGTTTGCTGCTGATGAGTCACCAGCAAGAGGAGCGAAGATTAGAATTGATTAATTTGAACTGCATCTTTGCAAAGTCTAGGTAAATCCTACGATACAGAACTCTCAACTCAGTTTGATGTTGGAAGGGCACAACTACATTTATCCAGTTGAACGGAAGCGGGTAGAGCTCTATGAAATCCGCAGTGGTGTCGCACAGGTTGATATCACTTTGGAAGAAAACAAACAGAAATCCAAACAAATTTATTTAGGTTTCGTTGATCACAGCGCTCTGAGTGGTTGTTTCACCAAGAACCCATATAGGATACAACATGCCAATGTCAAGAATATTGTATTGAGAGCTGGTGATTGTCCAATCAGAAGGAGCTTTGAGCCAGATTATGCTAGAGGAGTTTTCGGAAGAGAATATCATCAGTTCCTACACACTACCGGAACTTTGCTCGATGGGGACAGTCTTGGTATTACAAAAGAACAATACCTAGATGGCGCTACGCTTTACAGTTTCGATTTGACGGGTAATTTTCTCAAAGAAGGAGCTAAGTATTCAGAGAGGATATGAATCAATACGAAGTAATGGGACGCAACTACGAAGTTTTTTGTCAACTGTATGAGGTGATTATTGTGTATACTTTTGTTTACTGAGAAGTAGAGGGTGGAGTATGGATGAGATTGTGAGAAGTTTATGAGATATAGGAGACATTGAGATGAGAGATCACTCAATACGAAGATTTATCATACAGACTTATCCTAGCTACGAGTTCACACAAGACGATACACTAGAAGGAATAGATGGAGTACATACACAAGGAACCGATTTGCTAGGTAAATTGTTAACATACCTTATTATGATTAAGTTTTATTTGTTATAACAAATAACATGTATATGAAATTCAAACTGTCTCAGTGTTTGTACTAAATACTACAAAGCCTATAAAAATATTTTTTGTAATGTTCAAAGTTATTGTTGACTTCATCTCTTGCGAGTCGCAAATAAGATTCTCTCTATCTCTTTCTCAGGAAGCGCTCTTTAGTTAGATCTAAAAGACATAGTAACTAATGACTCTATCATACATAGATGTATAAACTAATTTTCGAAATTACTTTGGATCCTACAGTAAATAGAATAAAACTTACCATCATAGATTGTGAAATGCATATTTTGTGTTATCGATTAGGGTGTCAATGCACTGTTTAGGGCAATCTTCTTTTTCACTCCCATCAAAGTAAGAGAGGAAGCTGTGTTGTTCCAAAGTATCGAACAGTTCGGAGGCTTGATGAAAGCTTGAAGAGCTGAGAGCAGAATGACGTCGTAGAAAATTGTATCGTCCTCAGTTTGTTTTAGTCCTTTGAATACAATAACACCGCTCTTCTCCGCTACCACAGCTGATGCTATTTGAGTAGGAATGTTGATATTTCCAATCAGTAGCTCTCCATTCACCATACATCTGTAATTAGCCACTAGACTCTCAGCAGTCTTGTTCCAACGAGTATCACGTTTTCTTAGCATTCCGGTTTTCAAAAGCTATAACGCTTCCTGGTGAAAAATTGTGCACGTGAACTATGTTGAAATAAGCCTGAAATTGTCTCATATTCTTGCCTGATAATGAGTTGAATGGGTCCTTCACCTTTAGATTAACAGGCGTATTCATCGGCGGAACGAAAAATTACTTTTCCAGTCTTTCCCTCCCCCATATAGATCAAAAGAGCCAGATCATTTTGTTCCTTGCAGGCCACTCAGGCCTTTGAACCCCAGGGCAACTCTCCCTTAGCATCCAACCTGCATTCCCTCCTGTCTCAGCTACCTCCACTACCATGGCTTTCCCCCTACCTCAAGGGCCCTCCCTTCCAGGCCCACGGTTGTGCCTCTAACCGGGCGCAAAATAACCAAAAAGCAATGCACTGGCACCGACCCTGGTACCAAGACCATGGTTATCCCCCAGCCCTCGTCTCCACAGGTTTTCAGTTTTCTGTTGCTCCTCCCATTCCTGAGCCACCAGCCACTCCCTCTGTGCCCTCACCTGTGGTCACTTTTCTTCCATAGGTGAAGTGGCAATCCAGCCCCTGCACGTTGGGCTACAGCCCTAGAGAAAGGAGCTGCTGACTTGGAGCAGCATTTGCAGACCCTTCACCTAAAAATGGCAATGGGTAAGCTTAAGGAAGCAGAAGTTGAGAAGACCTCGTCAGAGGCCAGATAAGGGCCAGAGTCGATGGGAATGTAAGCCAGTGGGAGCTGTGGATTTGTTAGAGCTCCTAGTTTTCTGAGGCCTTGGATCTTGATATCGCCAATTCTAAGAACCTCAATAACCTGAATATGGGACCCAGAGGACCTTAGACTAACTTTCCTCTCCCAGCCTATGGCATCCATCTTGGTGCCTGCCGAGAACGGCTACCCAAGACCGGTATAGTACTAATGCAGGACCAGCATAGTTAAATAATGATTCTATTGCTTAAATTTTAGCAGATGAGCTAAGTGCAATCAATGCCGGTCTTGTCAGCTGCTTCAGGAGGCAGGCTTGATGCATCGAGCTATCAGGGGACTTTATAGAATAGTGGTCAATTATGATTATTGGCAAAATATATCACATTCACGCTGTTATTTCTGTCACTACCATTGGCGTTGTTGTCGTTGTTGTAGTTGATGATATTTTTGACATTCCTGCCATTGTTTTGTTATTGTTATTATTATTGTCCTGGAAATGGCTATGCACCTCTATGGTCTGCTTCTTGCAAAGCATTTTATTAGACAGAAAACTGACATCACTAGATACATGCACATTCCAGCGTGTGCGATCCATGTATAATCACTCTATGTAACTTTATCAATTCTATGCATCATAGCCCTACGTCCTAATTACTGTACAATCATTCTATGTTTATGTATTCTTTGGCGTCACCCAGCCAAAATTTTTATTATATTATCTAAGGCTGCGCCTAAAGGAACAAAGAAAATGTTACATAACCCCTTGTATAAATACTGGCTTAGGCTACATAATAAAATAAGAGTGATTGAAGGAGCCAAGGCAGAATAATACAATTAATCTCAACCGCACACTCTCTCTTGTATTGCATTACTAGAAGTCTGCAATAATAACTAGCTTGTAGTTGTGACCTGGCATTGACTTGCGCACAAAGCAGTGACCAGCGAGTGGCCTACACTTCTGTACGGTCCAGCAAGTAAGCTGCACAGTCCAGCGTTGGACTTGGTCCAGCAATACAGGTCAGCACTACTAGTTAGTGATGCCTAAAGTGCTTGACCGTAGCCTGCCGGCTCTCATCTTAGCTGAGGGAAGTGCAGGTGCTTGCTACCTCGCCTTTGTCAGTACTGACAAAAAATCCTGCACATTATATCAGTTTTTTATTTAAACGTAATTGTCAGTGCCATTGGCAGTATCCTTATCCTGATCATAATTGTTGTCCTTGTTCATTAAATTGTTATCGTTATTATTATTTTTATTGTTTGATTATAGTTTTTGGTATTATAATTAAAATTAATATCAATGTTAACGTTCATGCTGTTGCTGATGCTACCATTGCCGGTGGCAGTGAAAAAGAAGGTGGTAGTAGCATTGACGGTAACAAAATTATCACAATGAGTCATTATTATCATCAAAGAACATTATCAGTCAGCTTTTGTCAGTATCACCACCATTATTATTAATACTACTATTATCACTATCATTATAAGTGTTATATTCACTGTTACATCACCGTTACCAACAACAGTGAATGAGCCAGTATAAGTAAAAGCATACAAATAAAGTAAACGTGCAAGAGGGAGTGAAATTTTTGTTTAAGTTAACAGAAGTTCTCACTTGTATATTGAGCAGTATCAAAAGTAAAGGAAACTTTTGGTTTGTAAGAAGTTTTTGAGTTATCTATTGAAGGTTAACTGGGTTTTGTTTATACTCAACCAGTTTTTTGTTGTGAAATCAAAAATATTTGATGAGCACTATCCAACACTTGTTAAATGTAACAAAAGAGACAGTTTTTTGAAAAAAGCAACGATAGATGTCTTTTCATATGCTAGTAAGAAATAAGAAGTTAAGAGTAGTATGATCATAGTGGATCAGCACAGATGAGTGGCTTATAACTTTGTATCACTCACTGGATCCACCCCTGGCTAACGACCCCCTTGTAACACTTCTATTATATTCAATCTACTAAACTCCTCAATCCCATTCATTGCCAGATTAGTTCACTGAGCCAAAGATAATAAAAATCTCTGTATTGTATTACAACCATGACATGGCTACCCTTCACCAAAACATTTTATATTTGAGTGATGCGCATTCATTATAATCATCCATGCAATTAGGGCAGCAACGCTTGATGCATTGAGAGCTATCATTTCTCAACCCATAGCGTTCGCCTACAGTTGCCAATATGTCCGTAACTACAATGAGTTTTTTGTTGTTGCTCTCAATCTCAACTCTGGTGTTTTTTCTTTGGTGAGTTGTATCAGTTATCGCTGTATGTTTAAAGATTGTGATCCTGAGAGTGAGTTTCTGTTTTTGCACTAGGTACGAAGTCGATTTTTATACTACTGTGCTGAAAACCTGTAAGGGTTAGCACTTTTCTTAACTGCACTGTGCATGACCAATGGTTGACAGATAAAGATTTAATAAAAGTCCTAGGCTATATTGTAGTGGATTTTGGGGGCGTAAAATCACTGGCTGAGGTTGGCAGCTTGCTGCCACCAGTTGTTAGATTAACCTGTTACAACAACAGGGTCGGTGAGATACCGAATGTATATCAGATAGAGTACTGCTACTCTGCAACCAATTGTGAGCCCTCGGCTCAGACGTATATCTCAAAGTAGTTGAGTCCACATGCCTTTATTCAATCAGAATAAAACAAGCTAGTAAGAAGTCCCAATTACAACTGACTGTTATGGCCAAAGTTCTGCCTTTATAGGCAGTGCACAAGAACAATCATCCAATTACAGTACAATATCACAATACACACCAATGAGAGTAAATATATAAATACATAGCGAGTAAGATCACAGTAAAGGGCTTAAAAGGAATAGGCGCCCTGTGGTAATAGGCGGAGTCATAGGCTCTTTAACAAATCACGTCTAGCCTCTGGGTTCTCGGCCTTTCCAGCTCTTAATCCAGCATCTTTGGTAAGGGGCGAGGGTGGCTACTTCCGGCAGATGCCTCTTAGGCCCTCCCAGGCTACTTCTAAGATCTCAGGCTCTGCCGACTCACTTCCTGCCGGCCCAGTGAGGTTGGTATAGGTGCACACAGGGTCGGTATGGTGTACACAGGGTCGGTATAGGAATAAATACAGTCACCGTCCACTTGGTTAGTGGTTACTAGGCATCCTGGCTATCCAATGGCTATTGTAATGATGCCAGGATGTAATACTGGTTGTGCACAGAGGATGTGTACGCTATAATCCACCACAATATTATGCATTCGCTCAATTTGAGTGTACTATAAATGTGCTGAAAGGCTGCTTCCATAATGTTCACTTCAACTCTCAAGTAAATTCAGGTTACCAATATCGCACATTAACAGCTTGTTCAATGTAGCTTATAGAGAACAAGTATTGTGTTATTCAATTTTGTACTAACACTTAAGAAACTTCTCTTTGAAAATAATCACACAAGTGTCATATCCCTCAATGCACTTCACTGAGTTTTGGCTGTCAATTTAACCAACTGAAGAAGTGATATATGTCAGCACGGCAGCATGCAGTACAATATTAAATTGATGTAAACTGGCTTTTGTCTATTTTAACTATCAGCACTTTAAAATTAGCTAAATTCATTGTAGTTACATGGGACAAAACACTGAAACCTCCAATGTTGGCAATTTCTTCGAACCACCTGCACAACTACCTCACTCATGTGACCCTTCGGAAAGAATTACACATTTTGTCCTGTCCAAAATAGCAAAATGTGGCTCATCTACTCTCTATTCCATCTTGGCTCGATTTGTGCTGGAGAACCAAGTGAATAACATAATTGTGCCCCGTAAAGAGTTTTTCATTGATTGGACGTCACCAAAAGGAAAAAGTGAGTAATCAATGTTATATTTATCTGTTACCAAATAAGTACACTACGTAAACAACTCAGAGGGGTTGTTTTTACCATTTAAAGCTGCTGCTTAGCTGGGAATTAATTCACCTAACTCATCTGATTTTTTCAACAGCAAGTCCACATCAAATACCCATATGTTTAAGTGAGAAGAAATGCAAGCCGTGTATAAACATATTGAGGTTATCAGTCATAAAGCTGTGCCATCTATCACTTTATAGTAACGCAATAATTTTCCAAGGCAGCTCAAAACTTCTTGCTGTAGCATGAGACGATACTCCACTATGACAACTTTGCACTAAGCTTACAAAATTGAAGCGAACTTTTTGTAGTATATCTCAGGTAATTCAAATCAGCATAATTTTATAACTACTGTTCTCATTAGTGACTTTTCTCAGTGGTACCTTTTAAATTGCAGGATGGTTCATCGGTCCAATGTTTGAGGAGAAAGCAGATGCATTGTTAAATCATGCAAAGTATAACAAAAGTGCTTTCGAGAAAAATCTTGTCAAAAATTTCCAGCTCATAGTACCAGTGAGAGAACCGGAATCTTGGATGCGCTCAGCTATCAATTTCTATGCACCCTGGACAGGGCACCACACGGTAAAGTTAAACATTATAATAGTCAATATTTTTTCTGCAAAGTTTCAGTATATTAGAGAAAACCAAGAAAAAACCTTTCCTCCAAGAGAGTTGAATTTGAGACTTCCTTTTGAAATGATACCCCACTCCTTTTCACCTTCAAACTTTTGTGGCAAAAACAGTGAAACACTCCATTGTTGCTATCATTTTGGTTTATCACAAAATATTTTTTTCAAAAACTAATGCTGAACAAAATTAATAGTCATTTGTGGTTACCAAGCCATGGTTTATCGAGTGACTGTACATAGACTTGGTTTAGGCCATTCGAGAGTGTCGCCAGCGGCAAATGAATAGCTGGTAATGCAAAGCACATTGTAACCAGAGTTTAATAGAATGATCCTGGCCACTCATATCCAGCGTGCATTGTATAGGGCTAACTTCCAGTTACGGCAAAAAATCTACTGCCGCCTAAATCCTAGAGTTGAGCTGAGCAGTTCTTTGATAAACTCGTTTATTGCAATTCAGTAAAATTGAATATTTTTCCAGAATTCACGTATATTAGGGATTTCACTTTAAAAAAAGCTGTTAGTTCAGTAAACTTGAGAGAAAAGGATTCGATAAAACTTGATACAAATTCCAATCATGTCCTCTGTACAACAATAGTGTTATCCTATATGTTTCATAGTTTTATAAAACTATTATGCTATGTTACTAACAACATTTGCCCTTTTATTATTTGATTGTTACTCGTGACTGACAGTTGTTTAGTATAGGGTGATCTTATCATTACCTGCATCCTAATTGAGTACATAAATTTGAAAAGTGCCTGTCGTCTGTGTTTTTGTTTGTACTTTCACATTTATAAACAGCAAAAAGTACTACACGGAGACAAATAAATACTGCTGTAAGAGTGATCTATTATATTAATCTAAGATATGCTGAAGTTTAAATTTCTCATTTAGTCTGAAACCAGAGTTTTTTGAGTTTTTAACGTGTCAAAATTGTCAAAACAAAACTAATTTCAATGACTTTTGTACTTTGATCAGGGTCTTATGTATCAAACTATAGCCGAGTTACAGAACTGTAGCCACAATGCATAATGTGTTGCAATGTTCATTGATTGGCTTAGCACTGCCCTGAGTTGCGTTTTGAAAACGAAGCAAAAATTTCATTTAAGCTAGCCGTGTTAAGTTATTGTAGGTCACTATTTTTCTCAAATTCATTATTACTTCAGCTACATTTCTCTACTATGGATTATACTTGTCACTTAAAGGGGTTATGACACCACTTTACAGAGACGACTTTTTCTTGTTAAAAGTGGAATCGCCGTATGTCAAATCAATCATCAACCAATCAGCGCAACAATGAAATACAATAACGGTAGTACTAGTAGCGTATGAAGAACAGCATTTGTTTGGTTGTTATTTTTTATGCTGTGGTTGCACAATGTTGACAGCCCAACAGAAGCTATTAAAAGAAGATTGAGCTCTGTGATCGCTTTCATTGTCAAAGCTATTACCAGTCTGCAATTTGGAAATCTCATCAAGAAGACATCACTTGTTGTGTGAACGTACTACCAATAATAATAATAAATAATCAAATCATCATTCGTCGATGGTGACGATGATTAATTATTACTATGGGATGCTGATGACGATACCAATATCCTACTGGAACAAAATTCTACACAAGAACGAATATCTGCCCCCTTTGACTGAGCTGTTGTCATTGCCACTTGTTGGTGCCTTGCTCAATTATTATCATCATCACAATCAATTGGCACTTTTCAGAGCCATCCATCTGATATGGAAGAGTTGTTCTAAAAAACCCAGCTATACCTACTATATATTTGTACTATTTAGTAAATGATAATACTAATAATGCTGTACATACATACAATCATGCATTCTTATATGCATCTCAATACACATACTACATATAATATTTGAACCAAAATTGATAACCACCCATATCCAACAGTATTATTGTGTATAAATAAAAAATAAATCATTTTTGATAATAATTATTTATAATATTGTTGGTACTTTGTTTGTAACATGACAATAGTAGTAGATTAACACCAGGGACATAAATTTAAGGCTAAGTTAGAAATTATTGTCTTCATAGTAAGTGATACTCATGTTTATGCAAATTTATTCTGTTTTAATTTTATATACAACCAAATTAATTATCTCACATGCTCACAAATTTGTTTCATAATAGCACAAATTTGCTTGGTAAGAACATGACATGATGTTCTACTAATTCTCATATTACAGCAGAACTGTTGTAAGTGTGCCAGACAAAAAATTTAACTGAAATTATAGTTTATTCTTATAACACCAGTAAATAGCTAAGAGCATAAATCATTCAGCTTGTATCTACCACCCAAAATAAATTAAACTTGAAAAAAATTCTTCATGAAACTAAAACAATAGGATATGTCAAATTTATAATTTGCAACTGTCTTATGACGACTTTCTGGCACTGAGCATAACTGTTCTTGTGAACTGAGTTGATCAAAAAGGTCACGGTTTCTGGGAGGTTGACACATTCTTCAGCAATCATTGTAGAATGACAGGTAGAGATGAACGTAATCTATACATGTTGTGTCAGGGAGCCATTCAAGAAAGCTTTGGTGCAGCTGATGCCATCAAGGACAAGTATTGGGTAATACTGTACAACCATCTATAAAAAAGAGGTTTCATAGATTTTCAGCAGATAACAGCTTCGACTAATGATCAGACAACAGTTCCATATAAATTCAGCTCAACATACCTTTGAAGTTTCAGAGCAGAGCTATGTCTCCATAACACTAGTTTGATTCCCAAGCCACAAAACCTTACTTGGTGCAGTGATCTGGATTGTCAATGACTCTTTTTGTTTCGTCCGACTACCATTTTAACTGGAAAATAAAAAATAGTTTTCAACATTCTAACTCAATGTATTTACTTGTCGTATTTTTTGGTCAGGTGCAAAGAATGACATAACGCACAACATAGCGTGGCCACTTGCTGTTACATTGGTGACTTCAGATTTACGCTGGAACAACAAACCATCTCTCAACAGCCACATAAATTGTGTTGCCCCATGCAATAAAAATTGTTTTTGAAATCGCAGTTATCAGCACACTGGTTTTTTTAGTCCAGGTGCTAAATGATTGACTGTTATAAATATTTTTCTTTCAACAATCAATGAATGCTAAGTAGTAGAGTAGTAGTAGAGTAGTAGTAGTGATAGTAGTAGCTGGTAACATATATACGTATATCTGGTCCAAGTAGTGGAGTGGTATTTGCAGTGTACAAACAGCAGATTACTATCAAAGGCAACTAACTGTGTGAAGTTTATCACTCTTTCATTCCAGAATTTTTTTATCATCACTATTTAAAATGATACCAAATGAAAATGCCACTGATCATTTCTCAGAAAACTTGAGATGGAACGTTATTTTAGAGCTGCTATTAGTTACACTCCACAAATAACAAGTAGGTAATATTTTACAGTAGCAGCGATAGTAACAACTACCAACATCAAGCAAATCACCAACAGTTACATTACATTGACTGATAAACAAATTGTAACAATTATCATTTCAAGAGTATAATAAATGATGGGCTGAAATGTGACATATTATTATTGATAATACACTAAAAATAACAGAATATACTATCTATGAACAATTAATCATCACAAAATTATTTATAATACAAAAAATAATACTATTATAAATAATAATAATAAAAGTACTAACAACAATTGGCCAACTACTAATAACTAAATTAATCTTATGAGACTTTCATTATAATTATTATTATTATTTATCATTCCATAATAATTATCAGCCATGAAAACATTTTTGTTTCTTATTATTATATAAGAAATAAAAATAATGTTTTCATGGCTGATGATGATGGTATTTATTATCTTATTACACTTACTTCGTAGGCTGCTAGCTTTCATTTAGTGCTTGCTGATAGTTCTATAGTTACAGTATTAAACAACCAGCAATTAATTATAGAACAAAATACTTCTATTATTCTGATATATATATAATAATAATAAACAATAATATACATACATGAATATGTATATTTATTATAATGAAGAATAATAATGGAAAAAAATAATAATAATTTATTTTATTATTATTATAAATAATATATATATATACTACTATGATGATAATTAATAATAATTAGTATTATTTATAATAATAATTATTCATTTATAGCCTACGGGTTTGGTTTATTGAACAACGAACAACGTCTTGTTGTTGTGATTGTATGGACCATTTTATCATTATTATAATAAATAATAATAACTATTTATTATTATTATTATAAATAATTATTATTATTATTATTATTATTTTTTATTATTATTATTTATTATTATATAATAATAATATATATAATAAAATATATATATTATTTATTGAGTTACAACATTTTTCAAAGAATTCTTAGATAGAGAAAGCTTACAACACAACACTGACCTGCTTAAATTTGCAGTGAGTAGCTTATTAATGCAACCATAACAGCTCACACCATGCATAAATGCACGACGACCGTTATTTGAGTTTTCTTTATTTATTTGCAATTCATCTCAACAGTGACAAAAATTCTACCACTGAAAAATAACAACGAAGACGTTATTGTTGCTGTTGAAAATGTACTGAGAGAAATCTAGTTTCTCGCTTACTAGTAGAGGGAAAGTATCAATCAAACATAGAGTATTCTCATACAACTGAACGCATTTTTTGGCTAACTCTCAGGCTATAACCAAAGATTGCAGAAGAAAAAAGAAATATCTTTGTCTGTACCGGTACAACAACAACCCTATCAAAGTCAACAGGTACCAGCTGACTTTTCAAAACAGCGCTAAAAAAATAAGATAAGTTGTGCTAACTCTCTTTTTTGTATTCAGCATAATGCTTGCTGAGCGAGTCTTTCTAGCTCAACCCACAAATACCCAAACAAGCCAATTTTTGGGTCCTCGCCTTTATAGCTCTATATGACTTGCGCCGTCTTCGTGGAAAAAAGTCGTCTAGGTCAGCAGAGATTGCGTTTATGCGATAGACTGTGGCGAGGAGAACACAACTCCGCAAGAATAATAAGCTAATGTCCAGGCCTGAATTGGCAGCAGCTGCTCAAAACAAAGCCATTTATTGGTGTCATAACCCCTTTAAACAAAATATTACTAACACAAGGATAATGTATAATCTGCATAATATCATTATGACGTTTTACAATCAAAGTTTTTGATCAAACAATAGCAGTATTACATGATGATCCATGATGATGTATTATTTTTTTGTTAGTATTATTTCAATCTATTATTATTACTGTGTATTATGACATCATGGTTGTTGTTCTTTGGTCCAAACATATTCATCGAATGACAATACGAACAACTTCTGTAATTTTCTCCAATACAAAATAACTAATGGTTTTAGTAATTAATTTTACTAAAATTATTCCATTTACTAAATTTTATTGGATCGGCTGTTTGAATTATTATCACTCGTTTTAAAATGCTTTTACTTGTAACAATGATTAATTAGTATTGTCGCTCATTGATACTACCTATTAGCAGTCACTGCTATTATTGGGTGCTAGTTATTGTTCACATGCTTTAACAACTAATTTGTTTATGACAACCATGACAACAGTTTCAGAAGTCATCAGAGCAATGTTGACTACGAAAAACCATGTATCTTCATTAAAATTTTTGAAATAATAGATAAATCATTATAAACTTTTATCATATTATCATTGTACCGGTATTATTTAATAATAGTGCAATTATTTGACTTTAGTACTCCCACAACGCTGCAGTTCTGCATTTCTCTCCTAATTAATCCGAAAACAGTCACGGCCAAAATATTCATTGTTGGCAAAGTTGTTAAATGTGAGGAGGTAGTCACAACATGAGCCTATCATTAGAAAGGGCTACCATGTAAGGAGAACAAAATGGGGGGAAGTGGCCACAGGAAATGAAGACAATGGGAGGAGGAGGCCATGGCATGCTGCCAAGGGACAAGGCATACACGGGAAAAGGCAACCACAGGTGGTGACAACAACGGGAGGAGGCAACTTCTGGAGGAAGTATCACCAAGGACCCCGGGGAAAAGTGACTTTGGACAAAGGTAACAGTATGTCTGGCGAGATCCATAAGCGTGGTTTACAACGGGTATGCCAGAGAGCATTATAAATATGACTGTTAAAAAACAATGCCCATTGCCCACTGAACAACACACTCACAATAATAACTATTGTTTCTAATACACATAGTCATCTAATAGACTTGAGCAGATTACTCAAGCTAGAACACTAAGCGTTCTATATGTTACTCATTCCTGGATTATCAGAAGTTATAATTATTAATCATTAATATCGACAATTTTTAGTGGTGTTGTAAGAGCAGATCAAACTGCCCTACATTTTATTGCGGTTCAATCTAGAGCTACTCTTCAGAGCTAACTGCCAGTTTATACTCCCTGTTAATCCGTCATTTTTTATGCACCCTGTACAGATATTTTGTTGATGTAATTGTGTTGATTATTTAAAAGAGTTAATATTTTGGATATTTTTATGAATGACATTTTTTTGTTTGTTATTAGATTAATTATTATATTTATAGTCAGGCTCTGTATTGCTGTTTTGATTGTTTGTAACATATGTCAACCCTGAATGTTTGTATATAATCTTTTGAATATGAATTTGAAATATTTATGGTAGTGAGAACATAAAAGAGGAAACAAATACTTGTAACCATTATTTCTGAGACAGGTATATACAAAATAACTAAAAGTTAATAGACAATATACTCTAACAAAGTTGGTAATGTTAATGCTATCGAATCCTGCATCCAACACAATTTTGTTGCTTTTATAGGTCATGTTGAAACTCCATTGGAACACACTAGTTTTCCAGTGTAAAGATATGTGATACGCCAATTTATTTGCCTATAACTGAACGTTTTTCCATTTTCCATTACAAATCCGCGTTTGCTTTCTTTGAACAAACTTCTCATCCTTAAAATGTGCAGATAACTGTATTTTTATAATTCTTCACTTTTTTATTCAACTTTTTGAGCTAAACTTGTGTGCTTTTTTCATCCCTGCTGTAGTAGGATCTAAAAATGAGCATCCCCCGTGAATTCATCTTTGAACAATCCAATTTTTTTTTACCATGTCTTAGAACTTTGCCACTGCCATATTAAACAATCCATTTCATGGCCACTATTTCAGCCCTCAAAAAACTCATCTCAATGTCTATCACAGTATGGACATGAAAACCACTTCGTGTAATCCACGTAAAGCTCTTTTTTCATATCTGATTTCACCAATGTTTTTAGTCATTTGCTCAAAGCCATGTGCGTGACATCTGTATTCACTTCTAGTTACTAAAAGTTACTTCTATCAATGTGTCTATAACTAATGGCGAGAATTTATTCCAACTATCTTTGAAGTATATGTTAAACATTAATTTTAATGGAGGAAAAAACTGTAGAATACTCACTTGTCCATGAAGTTTTAATAAAAGTTTAACATTCTCAGTCCAGCGTATTGTAGTACAGAAAAACCCAAGTGAACTGGAATGTTCATGTTCAAATAAAAATAATTAAACTGATTAAAGCAAGAACTTTTGAAAACATTAAGATGATAGATCAATGCAAAATTAATTTTGATCCTTTCTAGTATTAGCACTTTATCTTAGCACTTTTGATTTTGTAGAAATCCTTCGATATCTCTTCCATGAACGCAAATGCGTTTTTTTCTGATGAGCAGTAAAGCTTTTTAGCACCTTCAACGTATTTGAAATTCTATGCTCTTCCTTGTCTTCCTTTATGCTCTTCCTTGTCGTTCCATTAGCAATATCGTTTCCCGAACATACTTCCAACTAATTATTGCTGAAGTGATGGTAGAAATCCTTTGAACTTGGCAAGTTCTCTCACCTCATTGTTTAAATGTATTCTAATTATTAAAGTATTCTTGAAAATTGGTGGCGTTTCAGAAAATTTTTCTTTGAGTCACTCAGGAAGTTTTATGTTACATTCGATAAACCCGAAGAAACCTTTCGATTGGTTCTTTGTTGCAGGTTTTTCAGATAGAAAGACTTGTAAAACATCCCCACAAAACTTTGCAGATTTCTGCGAGTTTTTATACAACTCAACCAACTGCATAACCAAATCATGATAGCCGTGTAACTCAAGAGTCGAATATACTGTAAAGGCTTTTGTCACGTATGAATTGTACAATGCCTTTACCAAACACTGCTAGAGGGAGGTTAACCGTGTACAAGAGTCCAGCAACTTAACCAGTCCATTTTATCTACTACACATAAAGATACGCGGTAGCAACTGTAACAGCAGTACCGGATCGGGAGCGATACCAGGGTGGTAGTTATGGCTCCTGTCCTTGACTACTAGTGTATTCACTATACACTGAGTTTCACCGAACATGGGGAACAAACATGTACTCCGGCAACCTGCCAAACTTACTACGCGGAGTTCAGGTTATAAACACTTTATTGCTTGTAAAACACAAAAGCTTGCAGGAGCAGTTTCTTTCACAAGCGCACAAACAGATCTGCCCGCTGGGCGAAAAGTCTCTCTATTAATAGAAAAGCATGCAGTGGAAATTGCATTTGAAATACATGCATACGATTGTATAAAAACAAGCTGGCACAATATAATAAAAATGGCATACGCAGGTTGGCATAATATAGACTGGCTAACTGCCAACATTCGAACAAATAGATACATGACATAATGGAAAATTACAATACAGCTTTCAATAACAAGAGTTCACGAGGAGTACAGTCAACCTTGGATGGGCTACTAAGAGTACAGAACCCTGAATCATCTTCTTCCATAGGTTGCCTGCTGCAACTTAGTGCTATCAACCAGACAAGAATGGGCTTGCCCAGCTAGCACCTCCCAGAATCCACTGCATGTGGACAACACACTAGTGCTTGGCTATATTTGTTTACTAACGACCACGCTATGAACTCTATTACAATACTCTTCATTTTTCAATGTCTCCTTATACAACTCGGCCAGTTTCTTCCCTCTAGTAGTGTTTAGAGAGCAATTGCGTCTATGCCAAGAATATCCGTGAGATTGAAAAACAATGTTTTACGTTTCAACTCAAATTTGATCAACAGGGTGATTTTGCTGTCTGCGAAAGACTTGTCCTCCGTTGAGCTGATGCCTTATACGTAACTATTTTGCAAATACTTGATACTGCACCCAATTGTGAGCCAACTTGCTAAATGGAACGGAACGAGTGGCAATTTAATTTTCCAGCCGCCTTCTTTCGGGATGTCCTATATGCATTGACTGCATCACACACCACAGGTAGCGGGTGTTGGCATTAACTCCATAGATCCTGTCAGACCGCTTTGCATCCTTTCCAAGCAAATGTTCTCTAATTCTCCTTTGACCCTTTTCGTGGTATCTTTGCTTTACCAAGCTAGGACCTCCTATGATGTTTTTCCTGATTAAAGGTTAAAGTTTGACATTAGTTTTATCAATCGGGTAGATCGGAAGAGTCTGTCAAAAAGGCTCACCATGTTATCAAAATTCAAATAGCAAGAAAGCTACTGAGGTGTTGGCTGAGGAGCTTTGTTAAATTTCCAACAAGTTGCCAAACTGGGTAAAGATGTGTTTGTCTTTCAACGTATCAATCCCGTGCTCCTTGTAGATAGCTCATTTTTTTCTCCAATACTTGAATAAAATGCATTATATCCAAGTTGTTGTACCATGTCAAAAAATCTGTCATACTGTAATGGAAATGCACAGTGTTGCCATCAATCCGCAGCCGGTGCTACACTTATTTACTCAACTATTTACCCAACTATTTATCCAAGACTGACTCATACGCTTGAGCGCCCACAGCAGTGCAGTTGCACAATAGCAATAGCTTCAAGCCTACAGGAAAGACATTCCCGTCCTTTTTAGTTATTTATATCTGGCATGAGGTCCATGCTACTTTGTTTACTCTTTACTAGCCAATCATATATTTATACACTTCTGTAATTTTGTTGCTCATATTTAAGCACTTGCATGTAGCCCAGCCGGCCAGTATTATTTAGTTAGCAGTAGTGCTCAGACATTATATTGTAAGAGACTGCCTAGGACTTGAGCGTGCTTTGCGTTAGCAAGACAGCTGAGAGAGGTTCACACTACCATCGAGAAGATCCTACAAGCGTACAGAAGACGCTTGGACTCTCGTAGGAATCCACACCAGCTCAAGAATACGTCAGAAGATGCCTACCTACCAGTACATGTAACAGTATTACAGAGACATTACTACTACCTTTGCAATTACCTCTAATAGCAATTTTGTGCATGCTAAAGAAGTGAGGAATAAAGTCTTTGTTCACACTTTCAATCAATTGAGATCAGTTTGGCCGGTTGCCAACTATCGTTGTGACTGCTGACAAGCAGCATTCTATCTCGTCTCATACAGAGAGATACTAAACCTTGCACTCTGTAGCCACGCTACCACAAAAACACAGAGTTAGGCACAATCAAAAGCTTCTTGCAGTACCTGTGGCAGTATTTCTTGCATTACACGCAGAAAACCGTTACAATACTTTGCATGTTTTTATTTTTCCACACTTGTTGATAAATTTTCTACTCTTCTTCCTGCGTTTCTGTTTTAATGAGCTGTAAAATATTTGTCTTGTTGGTAAATGCTGTTGTTGCAATTGACTCAAGTCTTTGATCCACTCTTAAGGGAAGAAACCCTCTCCAACCTCACATTTATGTGCTTTGATATACAACTCATAACTGTATCCAGACACAATAAAGTTTATGAAATAAAAAACAAAAATGGTCCTATTCCAATCAAAGGCAACTTGTTTCCTTTTTTTCATGACAGCAGAAAAAGTTTCATCCCGGACAGCGTTCAACTGTGGTAGCAGAAGTTCTTCTACCACGTTGATGTCATAGTTCTGTTAATTGAATATCAAGATAGGAACCTGTTTCAAGCATTTATTACAGATCGTTCAACATTTTAGAGACAGCGAGTTTTGTTCATAGGGTTTTAGTTAAAGAGGCCATTGATCAAGATATTTTCGTTCGGCCTTTTCCAATTGATTCATCTCATCTTCTACTGTTTTGACAATCCCTGAAAATTTTCTTCTCTCTCACAAACCCGCCTCTTAGGTGAAGTTTTCCAAGTATGGAATGAAATTAACAACACATTCTCGCTTTTCCCATTCATTGATTACACAGTAGACAGTTGGCGTCCGTATCCTGATCTTTTTTGCATTTGGGTAGCAAGCACTCGATGTCGCATGATACAAAATAGTACCAGTATACTAAAATAACTTTTTGTCAATGTTTATCCCAAACTGTTCTTTCAGTTTGTAGAGAATTGTGGAAGGAGGTTTATATTCACCTCCGGAAAATTCT
Source organism: Cryptosula pallasiana (assembly GCA_945261195.1). Classification (NCBI taxonomy): domain Eukaryota; kingdom Metazoa; phylum Bryozoa; class Gymnolaemata; order Cheilostomatida; family Cryptosulidae; genus Cryptosula; species Cryptosula pallasiana. The sequence goes on from OX183136.1 coordinate 22,927,656, forward strand.
ATAGTTGTAGCTTTCAAAATTAAATACCTGTGTCATTTCACATTGCTGAGTCTTTCCAAAAAAGTGGAGCACGTCGGGCAAGAGTAGGCTTTAACCTCTCTTCAAAGATTCATTACGGGACTAAAATGCTTGCTCTGCAGATCAAGATAAAAGTGGTTTTCATATCTTAAAGTCAAACACCAAATCACTGTAGAGATTTTGTTTTCATGCAGCATGAGCACCGTTATCTTTACATCAAACTCATCTTCTAAATCCAGCAAATCCTTTCCATCTACGAATTCACCCAATGCTTTTCTCTCTGAGACTTCTACTAGATGTCTATAGCTGTCTTTTTTCTGCTGATTTAAAAAGCATTTGAAAAGACTATCTACTGTTTTTGCATTTGGTCTCTTTGATAAAGTTTTTTTACCTTTTTCAAGCATCATTTGCATTGTTAGGCATCAGAAGAAACACAAATTGCCTGTCCAATACTACTATGCAGTATTGCAACATGTAGCACAAACTGTACCGAGCTGTACCTTGCTAGCTCTCGTCAAGGAAGCACCGCTTGGGAGCAGTGTCCGCTTTACTATCAACCATGACGTCTTCCCGAGTAGCGCTGTGATGTGCCAAATTTGGGGCCGCAAGAGAGTAACTAGTTCAATCTTCAAGACTACTAAGTAGCAGTTCCATATTCCAATAAGTTTATTCACAAATATGCCAGTGTACAAATTCTCAACATTTGCACGCTAACAGTTCTGTCCTCTTTGGACATTTATCAACAACTTTATCAAGTAACATGTGCAAATGATACAGTTGAAAACAAACACACATGATTGGGTAAAAGTAAACAAGCTGAACAAAATATAAAAATAAAAATAATTCGCACACAAGCAGATGCGTTATCAACTAGTTAACCCCACAAATTTGAAAGTTGCAATCAGCTGCCAATTGGAGAGGATGTTTTCTGCTCAACTGCTTCTCCGTAGACTGTCCGCTACGGCCAGTATGTAGTGTATTTTATTGGACGCCAAAAGTGACCACTACCTTGCAGAGGTCCCCTTGATGGTTGTTACCAGATACATACCTTCCTTAAATACAATAGAACAAGACTGGGCTCTATTGCAGTGAACATATCGCTTTGGTTAAGCAGTAATGTTAATAATTAATCATACTGGCACAGGGTACTTGTTACCCCGGCCCTGAGTAGCTGTCCCGGGCCGGCATCAAGCTGGCTGCCATAGCCTGAGGAGGCAAACATAGCCCAAGAACCTCTAGGAATCGTATCCAGAAGCCTACCATCCTCAGAAGTCAGAAAAGTTGGACCTAAGGCTGTCACTGACCAAGGACTATAACAAGAAAGGACACCAACCTGTTACCGGTCAAATAGCTATAGATTCTGCCCCTTACTTTTGGGCACCACTTCTATTTAGTGTACTTATTCACATCTTATTAGACAATATTGTTATACTCATTTGTATTGGCTAGCTAACAGGCTTCCTAGGCATGGTGGGAATGTTTTGAGCACTTCCTGTTACCTCCTGTAACTCTGCCTATAAAAAGCAGAGCTTTTTCATACTTCACTGCATTACCTTACAGCCTTGTATTGGATTGCCACCTTTGTATTCTGCTGTAAATAAAGTTTATTATACATCACTTGAAAGCACCAAGTATATATGTTTGAGCCGAGGACTCACCACAGTTGGTAAATAAGTTTACTCTCTATCCAAGCAGTTGTTTGTGCCATCCTGGCACTGAGTCACCTCTGGGGAGAAGTTGACCGTTCCTTGTAAGGCCTAAGAAGGCTGACTGTTTATTTGTCCCTGCAGACAAGCAGTTTGTGCGGTGACAACACCTAGCGGAAAGCAGTAGGACGTAAAAGTCCGCTAAAAGTAGTGCTATAAACAAGCTTACCCAGCTTGCTAGTGCATCCAATTGACTCACCCCATAGTCACTAACAAGTAGTAGAACTAAAATGAAATAGCTAGCAGCGGCGTCACTTGCATGTTACTGCACCATAGTGGCAACACTATGTAAAATCTCTTATAATATTGTGCATATCCAAAACTGAGTGAAACAAATGAAATTTTTCTGATTTGACACTACTAATCACTTGAATATCATGTCTGGTAGTTTTTAAACTGATAAAAACTCTGTCATTTAGAAGAAAACTTAATGAAAAACATTTCTCTAAAGTGGCTATGAACTCGTAGTTTTTTCTCTTTGAAGTATGTTTGCAATCAACCAACTGCATAAAAACTGAAGGCTGTCTTAAAGAGATGTCACTTCATGTTATTTTACACAAACTACAACAACCAGATTTGTGACTCTTGAGTTATGGGAGTTTGGTACTTCTCTCGTCTTTATTTAAAAAGAAGAAATATTTGTGTTTTTCCTGACAAATGAAAGTAAAAGAATATAATTTTTCAAAAACAGTGTACATGGCTGCTTGAAAATAATTTGGCTTTATAACTGAGTGGTTTACTTCCGCTATCTATCTACCTGTGTCTGCCTGCCTGTCTTTGTGTCTGTCTGTATGTATGTGTGTGTGTGTGCGTGCGTGCGTGCGTGCGTGCGTGCGTGTGTGTGTGTGTGTCTGTCTGTGTGTGTGTGTGTGTGTCTGTCTGTGTGTCTGTGTGTCTGTCTGTCTGTCTGTATGTATTTGTGTCTGTCTGTATGTCTGTCTGTATGTATGTCTGTATGTCTGTGTGTCTGTATGTCTGTGTGTCTGTATGTCTGTCTGTCTGTATTTCTGTCTGTATTTCTGTTTGTATGTATGTCTGTCTGCCTGTCTGTATGTCTGTATGTCTGTCTGTCTGTCTGTCTGTCTGTCTGTATTTCTGTCTGTCTATCTATCTGTCTCTTTTATGGGCATCCTATCAATGTTAGCCCAGTGGAAACCTAACAGTCAGGGCCCCAGATATCCTTCTCTTGCCACCCAAATCCCAACTCTATAGTGTTAATAGAAGTACCCTTACTCCCTTTGGAGTACTGGCCCAAACTACATGTCAGTATACCTGGGTTTCCTTCCCTATGAATATAACTCTCTAAAAGTGACACTGAATTTTGGTGCTTTCTACAAACTGGTGCACTAAAAAAGAATTTGCATGAGTATAAACATAAATAAAATACTGATAAAGTAATGCAAGACCAATCGGGCAGTGATAACTTCAATTACGGTGGTGCTAATTTCAACTGGGCCCTAACTCAACAGCTAGAAGCCCAATGCTCAATTATTGTCAGTAGGTTGTGAGCTTGTTGTAACTTTTTATATTTTGCCTGTATTAAAAACTTATAGGCTTTACCATTGACTAGTATCCCTGGCCATTGACCTCAGTTGCATCTGGTAGTTGGTTGCCAGGCTGGTTAAAAGTTCAAGTTAGGTCCATCTTGGGTCAAGTAAACATTGAGTCAGGGTCAAATCTAGGTCAAACCGGTGTTGAGTATTTTCGAGCTGTTTAGAAACCTGATAGTTCTCCACTGGGCTGCGCAGCCTTCTCCCTACCACACAATTGCAGCAACGACAGGCAACAGCAAGGATTTTCCTCCGATATCGGACCTGGCAAACTGATACCTTAGGCTGCATCAAAGTCAAATAGTTGGTTCCCTGATAGGAAGCTGCTTTGTTCCAAGAGCTGGCAATTCCGAAAACTAAAAGTTTCCTCTTAAAAATGAAACCAATTTTATCCAAAAGTGTGCACTATTGGATAGATGAAAGCGCCATCACTTTCCATTGACTTGCTTTCTCGTTTTATGGCCTCCTTCAAGGCTGAACGGGATTTCACCGTGCCTTTACCGAACAACTTCTAGAAATGACTAGACAACTAGACATCTAACAAGTTTATCTCGCTACTAGCAACACCTCAACGCAGGGTAACAGCTATGCAGAGCTGTACCGGGGTTGAGAAGACTAAACTCTTACTAGAGAGCGCTGCTGCAAGCAGCCTCTATATGTGCATGAAAATACAGTGAGCTCTGTCGTGTGCGAAAGAACCAACAATGTAACAGGCAACCTGCCAAACTAGATACAAGTAGTTATAACTACCAATCACTTTATTAACACAGGTATTCACTCAAGTAAGCTCCTTGTGCAAACTGTACTCAGTGCTAATGACATAAACTTATCAAGTGCATATGCTAATAATCAAGCTTAAAATATCAACATCATGACACCATGGAAAATTACCACAAAAGAGTTACACAAGTAGAAGCAATAACAATAGTCCATTTAAAGTACAGGAGTCACGCAATTAGCCGCTCGCTCGTAGTGCAAGAATGCTTTGACTCATCTACTTCACCACAGCTCGCCTGCTACAGCCAGTAATGCTATCAACCAGACATGCCCAGCATCTTGGCTAGCACATTCCACTGACTCACCTTGCAGGGCTGGCAGTCATAAGTACACTAGATCGGATCAGTGTTTACAGCAACCAAATACCATTTGCAGACTGCTAGTTCAGTGGCCACTGTATGTAAAAGCAACCACAGAACAACTAGTTTTTCTGGCTTTTCAAGTTTGAATCAATGTGAGTTGGGGGGTATTTTAGAAGTGCAGTTTTTCAAAATTAATCATCTAAAGCAACCAAAGTTCATAATTGAATGGTCTACTTATTGTACGTTTTGCTCCAAATGAGCTCAAACATTTTGAAATGATATTGGTAATAGTAAGAAAAAAGCTTAGAGAACAATAGAGTTTTATATTGTAGGGGATTTTGGGGGCAGAAAATCACTAGCTGAGGTTGGTAGAGTGCTGCCACCAGTTGTTAGTTTTACCTGTTACAACAACAGGGTCGGTGATGTACCAAATGAATACAAGACAGAGTATTGCTACTCTACAACCAGTTGGGAGCACTCGGCTCAGACGCATATCTCAATATTATTGAGTCCATATGCTTTTATTCCTCTAGAATAACGAGTTAGTAAAAGTCCCAATTAAAAACTGACAAACATGAGCAAAGTTCTGCCTTTTATAGACAGTGCACAGGAAGTAACTATCTAATCACAGAGTAACAGTACAATATATGCCAATGAAAGTGATTATATAAATACATGACAAATAAGGTAGTACGAAAGGAAATAGGCGCCCTGTAATGGTAGGTGGAGTCATAGGCTCATTCACCAATCATAGTTAGTCTCTGGATCCTTGGTCTTTATAGCTTAAGTCCATCATCTTATGTAAGGGTTAGGGGTGGATATCTTTGGTAGATGGCTCTTAGCTCCTCCCAGGCTACTTTTAGGTTCTCAGGCTCCACTGACTCACTTGCTGCTGGCCCAGTGAGGTCGGTATGGCTGCATACAGGGCCGGTATAGGTCGGTATAGCTGCATACAGGGTCGGGATAGGTCGGTATGGACATAGATATAGTTATAGTCCATTCGGTTTGATTATTACTAGTTTTTCTGGCCATCTAATGGCTGTACTGAGGATGCCAGAATATGTAGAGAGTGTTTGCGCAGGGGTAAGTGACATGAAAATCCACTACAGTATTCCTTAAAACAAAGTTAATCACCAGATATTTTTTGCACCCCTTTTAATAATTACTTGTGAAAATGCAAGCAAAAAGAACTACAAACTGTGCTCAAGTGTTTTTAAGTTTTTGTTTTTAAAAATTGCACTGGTTTCAAGCTACAAACTAGTAGCCATAAACTGTTTTACTACTATTTTGCTATAATGCATAGTTGTAAATTTGTGTGGCCTCTCTAGACACCATTAATGGTTTTCCTTACAAGTTACTACCCTGACCATACAGGTACCAGAGCTCGCTGACTAACTTATTTTATCCTTGAGCATTCTTCCAGCTGAAAACTGACAATCACCCATACTGCCTGATCGTCTCCAGGGTCACACCCCTAGGAAAAGCTACGAAGGGAAATAAACTTTCTGCTTTTAACTGTTCCTTGAAGAGTCAACCCAATGTCACATTTGCCACTCAGTGTAGTGTGGCTCAGCAGCTACGTGTCCAGCCAAGGCTATGGGTAGGGTAGGCAAGTACTTTTTCATGCTTTTGGAAACATACTTACACGCAAATCCGACAAAATAGTATCTTCTTTCAAGTCAATCCAAGATCAGATAAAACAACTACCCTGCTCAGCATTCTATCATTGTGCACAAGACAACTAGCCAACACATTCGGGAATATTGTGTCATTCACCAATGGAAAACACTTTGAAAAATGACAAACCATTAGCATAGTTTCATGCTTGTGGTGTGTGTGCATCTCCATATGTTGGTTCTGAGGTGGCTCTAGATAACTCTCCATCTGTCTGATTCATCATTCCCCAATCCATAAAAAAGGCACTTGTACATCGAACTATTACTTTTGTTTATAAAAAGTCACAACTATTCGTTTTCAGTAGTTATCGCTCTACTGTCCATTCTGGCGCCTTTTTTGTTGAACTCACTTTATGTGATGTCATTGTTAGCCGTAGAATGCTTTGCGGCAACAAGTAAAATGACGGGTGTTTGAATAAATACTTGGGGCTGAGCAACTATTTTATCAACAGCAATGATGACACTGTAGTGACTTTTCATGACACTAAAATCAGCACACATAGTGTGCAAATATTCTGGCATCATTACCAAAGCCATTAGATGGCCAGAGTAACTTGAATGATCGATACCGAAATACTGACCATGCACATGAGTCAGTACAGACCCTGTATAAATCAGTACCAACCCTGTATGCACCATGCAGGGTCAGCAGGTGGAGCGCCTTGCACAGGTTGCCTATGGTGACTTGCCGCCTCGGCAAGTAGAACGGATGGTGCTGGACACTTTTTACGGTACGTTGGGGAACACTGCATTGCAGGGAAATTTACCGGCCATACAGCCACAGACAGTGGAAGATGCTGTCAGAGCTAGTTGTAAGTTCATGCAGATCAAACACTTTCTTGATGAGAGGTGTAACCAAGCAAGAGGGGTAGGTGACGAGGCTGAACAAGTTGAGCTGAACAAGTTGAGCGCTACACACCATCTCCCCAATTGCGGCTGTGCAGGTGCCGGTTAACCAAGTTAAACTCTTGGCCACCATCGAGCAACCCCTGCTGGTTATGATGGAGACGTTACAGATTCTGATGGAGGAGGTCAAGCGGTTGAAGGAGCAATGAGCTAAACCACCCATTGAAGAGCTCCAACCCCCAGTTTTTGGGGTTGTGGCAATAAAGGCCATTAACGTCGGGACTGCCTTGTCAAGCCATAGGTAACCAAACCCACCAAACCGAATCCACAGCAGGGAAACGGAAGGAGCCCGCTACAGTAGTTCCAACTGCTGGCAACAACTGGGCAAAGGGAAGATATGGAAAAACTTTGGACAGAATGGAGCAGTACAATCCAGTGGATGTAAAACAGAGGCTAAAGCGCCAAGTCACCCCATCAGTAAACCATGGGAGGTGACCAACTCCAATTGTTTTGCCCTGCTACCAGAGGAAGGAGAGAGCAGCACCGATAAGGAGTTGTCTAGTCAACTCCCAGCAGAGGATCCAGTACCGCCATACCCCTCCACAGCCAGGTGAAAACGAGACCAAAGAGACAGTGTTCATTTAAGCCAGCAGTCTCGGATGTCTGCTCGACGGAAGCAGTGGCATAGCCCCTAGACAGACCATACCGGCCAAGTTACCTCTTATCAGGCAAGCTGGAGGGAAATCCAGTCTCTATACTAGTGGACATCGGATGTACTACCAATCTACTCTCGCAGCACACCTTTAACAAGCTGTCTCCAGCTACTTGCGGCAGTCTCCAGGAGAACGAGACTCATCGGCTGATGGCAGACGGCTCCACATCCCATTCCATGGTACTATCAAACTGCCGCTCCAAACCAGAGATATCCAAATAGAGACCATTTTTGTGATAAGCCATATTAACTGGGATTTTATAATCGAGATGCCATTTCTAATGTCGCGTCAGTGCCAGATGAAATTCAATGAAGCAGTTACTATCTTAGATGGCCAAGAACTTGCCTGTACAAAAAAGCATGGAATGCTGCTGGCAAGTAATGTGCAGGTACTCAGGGATACAGACATACCTCCCTGCTCCGAGGCAACTGTCCTGTGCAGACTGAACAACCAAAACTATATTACACTTCGCATAGTGGAAGGGCGAGCAGGTGCCCCACCTCTTGCTGCCAGCCTCAACCAGCTGGATCACCAAGGCCACCTCCTGATTTGGTATCTGAACCCCACAAACCAACCCGTCTGGCTGAAAACAGAAAAGAAAATTGGCCAGTACCTGGCAGTTTCACTCGAAGAGTGTGTTGTAGCAGATACACAGGCAGAAGTGGCAATACCGGACCACAGGCTCTCTTCTGCATATCCTCTGCTAACACACCTCCACAAGCTGTTTCAAACAACACTGCACAACTGCAGCAACAAAAGAGAAGCCAGTCAGCTGGCTCAGCTGCTCAGGCAGTATGAAGCAGTCTTCAGAAAAGGAGATCAAGACAGGGGATGAACTGAGCTGGTGAAGCACAGTATCCCGTTGCTGCCGGGCACTAAACCTAAACCTCCTCACTGACCAGGGCCACAGAAGGAGGAAGAAGCCGAAAGGCAGGTGACCCAGCTACTGGAACAAAAGCTGATTGAACCAGCCTCAAGAGCTTGGAGCTCACCAGTAGTGCTGGGGAAAGAGAAAGATGGAACATGGTGCTTCTGCATTGACTATCAGAGACTGAATGCAGTTCCACACTTGGATGGATATCCATTGCTCCATATTGATCAGAGTTTAGATGCTCTCACTGTTTTAGCACCATGGACCTGGTCAGCGGCTATTGGCAGGTGCCTTTAGACGAAGATGCAAGTGAGAATTCTGCTTTCTCCAATCGGTCAGGCCACTGGAAACTGAAAGTGTTGCCGTTTGGACTAACCTCGGCACCATCCACTTTCAAACGGCTGATGGAGAAAGTCTTGCATGGGCTACACTGGCAAACACTTCTCTTGTACCTAGATGATATCATCGTCATAGCTCCAGACTTCCAGACGAACCTCCATAGGCTGGCAGAAGTCCTACAGAGGCTGCAGAAAGCAGGACTGAAGCTGAAGCCGGGGAAATGTAAGCTGTTGCAGTCACAGGTCCAGTACTTTGGACACATGGTCAGTGAAGATGGTGTAGTCACTGACTCTGCAAAGATTGAGGTGGTGAAAAGTTGGAGGCCCCCCCCCCGCCAGGGAGTTGAAAGACATATGGTCATCCATAGGCACTGCTTGGTAATATAGACAGTATATACCCGGATTTGCAACAGTTGCCAAGCCTCTGACGAAGCTGACTAGCAAAGACACTCCTTGGGAGTGGAGAGCAGCACAGGAAAGTGCCTTTCAGCAACTGAAGCACAGCTTGCTCACAGCTCCTGTATTTGGGTACCCCGAGACCACTGCTACTTACATAGTGGACACTGACACCAGTAACAACGGCCTCTGTGCTGTGCTGTCACAGGAGCAGAATGGAGAGGAGAGGGTGACTTTTTACTACTGTAAGACGCTCTGCCGAACGAAACTACTGTGTCACCTCGAAGGAACTTCTGGCGGTTGTCAAAGCCGTGGAAAATTTCAGGCCGTATCTGTACGGCCAGAGGTTTTGCCTCAGGAGTCATCACTCTTCGCTGATGTGGCTGTTCAAGAGAAAAGAGCCCGCCAGTTAAGTGACACGCTGGCTGGAGATACTCTCTGAGTTTAAGTACACTCTTGAACACAGAACCGGAGTTCAGCATGCCAACGAAGATATGTTGAGTAGGCGCTTTGCGGATGATTGCCGTCAGTGCACCCACATCCAGAACAGAGATGACAGGCCAACAAAATCAGAGGAGGCTGGAGAAGTTGAGTTGCACTCCTTCCCGACACCATCAGTCACTGTTCCAGCCACTTCGGTTACTCCCCATATATCTGCCAACGACTGAGGAAGACCTGTACCTTCTGACACCGACTTGGTGCAGGCACAGAAAGGCGGCACCCCCCTGATAGCAGTGATATATGCAGCTGTGGAGAGCAACACTCCCCTTACTAAAGAACAGCTGAAGATTGGAAGCGGTGAACTCAAGCAATTGAGCCAGAGGCAGCAGTCGCTCAGATTCAGAGATGATGGAGTACTAGAGTTACATTTATTAGTTGGAAATCGCTTCCAATGGCGGGCTGTATGCCCTTACAGCCTGAAGGGAACACTGATGTGGGGGACACACTCCCTGGCTCATGCATACATAAAAAGATGAACGGGTATTTAGCTACCTAGGCATACCCGAAGAGATCCACACAGATCAAGGAGCGCAGTTCAACTCAAGCCTGATGAAGGAGCTGTGTATTCTATGGAACATAGAGAGGACACGAACTACGCCATACAATCCACAGGCAAACGGTGTTGTTGAACACAACAACCTGGTGCTGGGAGACTTGTTGAGGTCTTTGTTGCTGAAGAGGCGGCCAGAAGAGTGGGACTTGGTATTTTGTCACAACTCATGAGAGTCTTCAGAGCGACTCCACACTCAGTGACTGATGAGACGCCCAACTACTTGATGCTGGGCAGAGAGCTGATGCTCCCGGGTGAGATAGGTTACCACCCACCTGTAATGAATCACATGCCAGCTCTTGAGTATGCTCAAACGCTAAAGGAGCATTTAGAGCAAGTGCATGGCATTCTGAGGGAGGAGAAAGACAATATCCGAGATGCAGAGGGACAGAAGCTATCTCTGTTCAATGCAGGAGAACAAGTATGGTTGGAAAACAGGAGGAGAAAGAGTGAAAACCCTAAGCTACAGCCAAAGTTCGTTGGCCCATATGTTGTCTAGGAGGCGTATTCAAATCATACTTACCTAATCTCTCAACAAGGGCAGCTGTCTGTACGGAATGACAGTAGACTCAAACTGTATAAGAGTTTCACCGACCCTAGGGGTCAAGCACCAGCTGCTGTAGAAGGCCCAACATGAGGGGAACTACATACCAACAGGCGGAGGAGACAACTCCCAGTTAGAAAACCAGAGTTACCCTTTGTTCCACCACTCCAGGAGGTGTCCATACTCTTGGCTGCTGGACTTCCAGCCACCAAACTCTTGTAGCAGATCTACCAATGAAGCCTCCCTGTTGTCAACCAAAAACTCTGACCTCTAGCACAGGAGGCGTGGAAATTACCCGGACGCCCCTGCTGGCTCGACTACCTCTGGTGGACGGTGGCACTCCCAGTAGCTGAGCCAATGGGCGACCTAGAAGAAATGCAGGACCACCCCTGCGTTATGGGCAGCCAGTATGCCACTACATAGATAAAAAAAGTCAACAAACAAAATACTGAGAAAATGTTTACAAACGGAGAACCACTAGGAGCAGCAATCCCATTTATAGACTCAAAGGAACCAGCCGAAATAATCATCCCAAAATCCTGGCAAGATCACCCCACCTCAGAAAGTTGCAGCCAAGAAAGAAGTTTCCCAGCAGAGCTGATCCAGTGGCTGCAGCACTATGACTCACAGGAAGTTAGGCAAGCCTGTGCACAATCTTGCCACCAGTACAGCCTGTTCATTTCTTCACGTGATACTGTAGCAGACAGTCCAGCCTTGCTAATACAGCTGCTCATAGATTGCCTATCAACAACTACCATGGAGGGACAGGAGCAGACACAACAGCTGGAGTTGGAAGAAGATGCGTTGCTGTAGACTAATCTTGCTGAATTTAACCCTATACTGCCAGCTGAAGAAGAGATGCTCTTAGCTATGCCTATAGACGAGCTGTTACTACCTGTCAAAGATGCAGGGAAGCAAGGAAGAGTACCAGAGGGATGGAGGTGGCACATACTCCTAGAGAATGTGAGTACGACCAATGGGTACCCAGTCACAGCAATTCTAACAATCCTCTTGCACTAAATTGTGCTCTGTCATCACCGCCCAGTGCAGCAGAATTCTTACCACTCCTTAAGGGGAGAGTAGCAGTTGAAAGCAGACCGGCACTCTTGCAGAGACCAGCCGGCAGCACTGGACTTTATAGTCAGTGCCACCAGACACCCAAAACGGAGTTGGCAGGAAATATAAGCCCAGAAGATACCCTCCCAGGTCTGCAGGGTCCTTTCCCGACCCGGGAGAAGCTTCAGACATTGAGAAAGGTATATGTGGCAAGCAGAGGACAGATAACAAGCAAGCTGTCCAACGGTAGCACCGTACAAAGGCCACCGACCCCTCCAGGTTCTATTATGGTGAGGGCAATACAGTCTCTGCCCTGTTCTCACGACAGTGCTAGTGAGACAAACCGATAATAACCCGGGGTAGGAAAGATACATATGGGAGAGAGAACCTAACTAATGCTGACTCTGTTGTTGTTGCTGCAGCTAAGGCATAAAGCAGATCGCAGGTGGTGGTCACGACCAAGCTGGCCGTGCACCTAGTCAGAGCACCCCCTTCTACGACAGCAGACAAATCAGCGAAATGGGTTCTGGTGAAACTGCCTAGCATCCAGAGAAGAGTCACCCTAAAAGGCAAACCTTACAACACCTTGACCCTTGAAGGAAAGCGGAAACTTGTCTGCTGGGCGATGCTAAAATGGGTGAGCAGTATGACAGAGGGGAAAGTAAAGGAGCTACTAGACTCTTCTCTCGATTTTAAGTGAGTAGTAATATATGAGCAGATCTCCCTACCAAGTGTTTTTTTGTGGATTAGACCTTGCAGTTTAGGCAATGGGTTACGACGTTGGATGAATTCGCCGAGTTTATATTGTATTTCATTTGAGGGGTACTTGAGTGGCATTTGAGTGGCATTTAAGTGGCATTTGAGTTTTGATTATTTTTTTTACTTAATTTGAACTTATATGGTATCTAAATTTTGAATGTATGGCATTTAGGTTATGATAATTATTACATAACTGTATACATAATTATAACTCATAGGGTATCTAGATTTTGAATGTAAGGTATTTAAGGTTTGATAATTTTCTGTAATTCCGACTCATATGATATCTTGAGAGAGAGGAGATATATCTACATTGAATAAATACAGCGATTAAAAATGAAAGAACATGTGAATATATACATTTATTGTGTAATAAGTAGGGAAAATCTCATATAATATAGCTAGAGTCAGTAAATACTAAGTAATAACAATTAATACATAGTCTTTTTTACAATGATGTCTTTGATGTAGTGATGTTATATCTTAAGAAGGGAGACTTCTGTTTTATGTGCTTTTGAATTCGTAATGAACTAAAATAAAAAGTTATGTATTAGTATAGAATGATTAAACAAAAATTTAAAATAATTACATGAAATTGAATTATAGCTTTAGTTACATTGGATAGTTTACATTATATAGAAAAGGGAAATAGCTCACCAAGTCACATTGTCCAACTTGTTTTTTGAATTAGAGACTATCCATCGCTAAAACACTCATCATTTTTTTTCAGCAACATATCCTGTCTCAAAATCATCAAAGTCTCCACATAGAAAATCTTCAAGTTCATCATCATCATCAATTTCTAATATTGTTTTGTTGTGCTTTGCTTGATCACAATATTGTTTCCAATACATTTGACCGAGACGGTATGGAGATCAAAATGAAAGGTCGTATTCTGTCTTAAATTTTCCGTGGGTTGTTTTTCCTCTGTAGATCATCACACCTGGAGTATATTTGTTAGCTTCTGAAGCATATTTGTCTGGTATGGCGAGCGTCTTCAACAGCGTTTCTCCACATTGTTCAATGCTATAACGGATACAAATTACATTCGACTGACCTCCTTTAAATCGATGAGGAACGAATCTATCAACAACATCTTGGTAAGGAAAAATAGCACCGGGTTGAAAACTATTGAGGGTGTTGATGTTCAAGAAGCGTTTGAGCTGACATTTAGTCAATGTACTAAAATATAGTGATTCCTCTTCAGCTTTCTTTTTGCTTAGAGGATGTCTGCTAACACGTCTGACATCATACCAAAGAACGTTTTTATTTTTTGGTTTTCCCTTTCTACCCAAATATACAACGTTAAACGGAGGGGGGTAATTATCACAGTTGAAGTTTTTAGCTATTTCAACTGGACAGAGGAGTATTTTGGGTTCGAGTTCATTTATATCTGAAGGATCATGGTAGTGTACTTGAGAATATCTACACTTCTCCTTACTTGATGGATGTATCACACCAGTCACTCGCATAATGCTTGGGATAGGAAGATCTTCAAATGTTTTGCAAATCGGAACTTTTGGTGAGTCAATCACTTGAGAACCTTTAGACTTTTCTAATTCCCTAGCTCTCCTTTCGTTGAGACATTCAACTGTTAAATGAGTTATAGCTGCACTCTCCATTGTTTGCTTATCAACGGAAGTAGTTTGTTTTCTCACTGTTTGTTTTCGTTTCCTTACTATTCGCTTTTTTGGAGCAGTTTTCCTTCTCTTAGGAGTTGTTTTGCCGTTATTCATTTTATTTTCTGTTGGATATGGATCTGTGCTAAGGAGCTCTTCAGAAAGAGCATCCATAACATTCTAAAAATAAAAGGGTAATATTTGCATGAGCGGCTAAGAGTGTATTTATTACTTAGAGTGTCTTATATATATATATATATATATATATATATATATATATATATATATATATATATATATATATATATATATATATATATATATATATATATATATATATATATATATATATTTATATATATATGTATTTATGCCAAAAGCAGTTAAGATCATAGAGTTATGGTAGATTGAGAATGTGCTTATTAAACTATTGGGATGTGGAGACAGACAACAAAGGATGCATTCAAATATATATATATATATGTATTTACTTAATATCATACCGCTTTTAACATCTAAATTGGTAAGAAATAAAATATAATAGTTTGAACAAAATATTGTAAAATAATAAAAAACAACTAAAAATTTTTCATAAATATGTATGAAACGCTTCTAACATTAGTTCTAAAATACCTACAGAAGAGGATAGAGCTTTATCTATTTGGACATAATTATAAATATGCTTTCTGAATTTATAAAGAGAGTTTTTTTGTTCCATGTCATGTTGTATAATTTTTTGAAAACTATTTGATTCCAAGCACTTCTTTCAATTTCTTTTAAAAAATTATTAATATTAACGACTTCCACCATTGACAAAACGATTTCGAAACCGTTTTTTATGTCATCAAAACGTTCTGTAGATATATCACGTTTCTTACAACACATCCCCATGCTCATCATGTGTTGAGTTATACAGAATATTATAACTTGAAATGTCAAACGTTCTACAGCTTTTTCTTCAACAACATCATTATTTATCACATAGTTATGATACATTTCTGGAAGGAAGTCCTTTAAGAAGATTGGATTTGTTGTTGCATTGTTCTAAAATACAAGCGATAATTAGATAACTAAAATAATTAAAGGTGTTCAACAGGTGTTAAATAGTATTTTTTATTAATTCTTACCTTTTCATCAGGCTGAGATTCCGACTTTAGATACAATGGTTGACTTTCTACGACTTGAGTATTCATTCTGAAAAAACAGAAAAAATTGGTTCAATTCTTTATAACCAATTTAAGGATAGATATGTCATAAAGCCTTCAGATAGTTGTGTTAGCTAGCGGAAATATTTGAATTTAAGTTTTACCTTTATGAAGAGAGAACTCTTAGTAGTTGCAATGGAAGATGTAGTAGATAGATGTTGCTCCTTTGCTCACTGTTGTTGAACTGGATGCTTTCTGTCTGAAACCGTTGTCTCTTATATAGGTGAATGTGTGAAAATAAATCTTTCATTCCCGCGAAAGCATTGGTTTGTATTCGCGTGAAAATAAATTGTTTATTCCCGCGAAAGCAATGGGTTCCATTCGCGTGAAAACAAATTATTTATTCCCGCGAAAGCATTGGTTTTTGTTCGCCTGAAAAAAAAATGTTAATTCCCGCGAAAGCAACAGTTTCCATTCGCGTGAAAATTAAATGTTTACTCCCGCGAAAGCATTGGTTTGTATTCGTGTGAAAATAAAGTGTTCATTCCCGCGAAAGCAACAGTTTCCATTCGCGTGAAAATTAAATGTTTATTCCCGCGAAAGCATTGGTTTGTATTCGCGTGAAAATAAAGTATTCATTCCCGCGAAAACAACAGTTTCCATTTGCGTGAAAATTAAATGTTTATTCCCGCGAAAGCATTGGTTTGTATTCGCGTGAAAATAAAGTATTCATTCCCGCGAAAGCAACAGTTTCCATTCGCGTGAAAATTAAATGTTTATTCCCGCGAAAGCATTGGTTTGTATTCGCGTGAAAATAAAGTATTCATTCCCGCGAAAGCAACAGTTTCCATTCGCGTGAAAATAAAATGTTTATTCCCGCGAAAGCATTGGTTTGTATTCGCTTGAAAATAAAGTATTCATTCCGGCGAAAACAACAGTTTCCATTCGCGTGAAAATTAAATGTTTTTTCCCGCAAAAGCATTGGTTTGTATTCGCGTGAAAATAAAGTATTCATTCCCGCGAAAGCAACAGTTTCCATTCGCGTGAAAATTAAATGTTTATTCCCGCGAAAGCATTGGTTTGTATTCGCGTGAAAATAAAGTATTCATTCCCGCGAAAGCAACAGTTTCCATTCGCGTGAAAATTAAATGTTTATTCCCGCGAAAGCATTGATTTGTATTCGCGTGAAAATAAAGTATTCATTCCCGCGAAAGCAACAGTTTCCATTCACGTGAAAATAAAATGTTTATTCCCGCGAAAGCATTGGTTTGTATTCGCGTGAAAATAAAGTATTCATTCCCGCGAAAGCAACAGTTTCCATTCGCGTGAAAATTAAATGTTTATTCCCGCGAAAGCATTGGTTTGTATTCGTGTGAAAATAAAGTATTCATTCCCGCGAAAGCAACAGTTTCCATTCGCGTGAAAATAAAATGTTTATTCCCGCGAAAGCATTGGTTTGTATTCGCGTGAAAATAAAGTATTCATTCCCGCGAAAGCAACAGTTTCCATTCGCGTGAAAATTAAAAGTTTATTCCCGCGAAAGCATTGGTTTGTATTCGCGTGAAAATAAAGTATTCATTCCCGCGAAAGCAACACTTTCCATTCGCGTGAAAATTAAATGTTTATTCCCGCGAAAGCATTGGTTTGTATTCGCGTGAAAATAAAGTATTCATTCCCGCGAAAGCAACAGTTTCCATTCGCGTGAAAAAAAAATGTTTATTCCCGCGAAAGCATTGGTTTGTATTCGCGTGAAAATAAATTATTTATTCCCGCGAAAGCATTGGTGTTCTTCCGTAGAAACAATGTTTCATTAATTTAACCTTATGATAAATGGCATGATTTAAGCTATATAAGAAGCACTGTTTTTACACAGAAAGCAGTCACTTCGACATTAGCAACTGAAGGAGCAAGATCTACTACAACATCATCTACTACAACTGCTAGAAGGACTTTTCTGTTTGGAGGTAAGTCAACTTGATTGAGTATAAATTTAATTTTTATCGATTTAGATACTAACAGCGGTATGATATTGAGTAAATATATATATATGTATATATATGTTCAAATTGGTTTGAAAAAGAAATCATAACATGGATTTTTACTTTATCTTTTAGAATGTCGACACAAGTCAATACAAAACAACTGAAGAATAAAGAACCAAAACCTTCACAAGATAAGGTGATTGATGACAATGTACTTCTTCAACGCACTATGATCCCCTTTCAAAGCGCCAGTCTGAATACTCTGGCAACTCTCATCATCAAAAGCGCCTCTCTGTTAAGTACTCTATCTCCAGCTTCCAGAAGAAACATTGAAAACATAGTCAAAGTTGAAGATTTACCAATACCTACAGTTATGCAGGTGTTAACCGTTGAGCTCCATGATGAAACGAACTGCACCATCATATACAACTATAAAAAGGATGGAAAGGTAGTTAGAGTGAAGAGCACTATTCCATTAGCAGCGGGATTACTTGTCAATGAAGCTTCGCAAATAAGACCACTGGTTTTGATCTACATGGGTGTTGAAAAGACTGGAAAAGCAATTTTTCGTGCTGCTACAGAAACAGGAACTACTTTGAGGTGTAAGAATGTGTTTGATGTATTACCAGAAAAAAGTATGCAACAAATCAATGCTTATTTCGAGGTAGCTAATCTTCAGGATTTCCCAACAGATAGTGTCATATGTTTCCAAAACCCTGAAGTTATAACAAAGTCTGACAGGCGATGGAATGGAAATGAAGAGACTCTTCTAGTTCAATACAGAAGTGTTGTAGATGAAGAATTACTGATCGGAGATATGCGTATTCCTCATCAAATAGCTTCTGCTGTGACATCGGAGAGATTTGGAGTGATTTTGTTCAAGGGTCTGAGTCGAAACGCAGACAATTCAATTTTCTACAACATCAGTGTACTCGCAGCTCATCAAGCCTTCGTCCAAGCCTCGGAACTGGCTGATAATCCAAAATCTGAGGATTTTCTCAACCACTTCGATGATGCTGAAAAAGAAGACTGTGGAGAACAAACTCTCGAGAAGCTAATCTATAACTCAAGGGATTCATATCACTATAGGTAAGTTTTACTAATTTCTACCATAATTTTGAAAAGTTGATTTGTGAAAATTTTGTGTATTCTTACAATGAAAAACCCCTTAAAATGATAAATTTGTGAACATTTTTGTAAAACATTTTTAAGTTATATATATATATTTCGAATTAAAAAAGGATTTTTCTTGTGTCATCAGTGTATTTTTTTACATAAAAGTTGGAAAAATAACAAAAAGGTGATAATTATTTTACAAAAATGTTCAATTTTTCACATAAATGATCAACTCATAACCTTTTTTTTGTAAAACATTTTTAAATTATATATATTTGGGATTAAAAAAAGGACTTTTTTGTGTAATCAGTGTATTTTTTTACATAAAAGTTTAAAAAATAACAAAAGGTTATAATTATTTTGCAAAAATGTTTAGTTTTTCACATAAATGATCAATTTATAAACATTTTTTGTAAAACATTTTTAAATTATATCTATTTCGGATTAAAAAAAGTATTTTTTTTTGCAATCAGTGTATTTTTTTTACATAAAAGTTTAAAAAAATAACAAAAGGTTATAATTATTTTACAAAAATGTTTAGTTTTTCACATAAATGATCAATTCATAAATATTTTTTGTAAAACATGTTTAAATTATATCTATTTCAGATTAAAAAAGGACTTTTTTGTGCAATCAGTGTATTTTTTTTACATAAAAGTTTAAAAAATAACAAAAGGTTATAATTATTTTACAAAAATGTTTAGTTTTTCACATAAATGATCAATTCATAAACATTTCCTGTAAAACATTTTTAAATTATATCTATTTCGGATTAAAAAAGGACTTTTTTGTGCAATCATTGTATTTTTTTACATAAAAGTTTAAAAAATAACAAAAGGTTATAATTATTTTACAAAAATGTTTAGTTTTTCACATAAATGATCAATTCATATACATTTTTTGTAAAACATTTTTAAATTATATATATTTTGGATTAAAAAAAAGGGTTTTTTGTGTAATCAGTGTCTTTTTTTAGCTATAAGTTGAAAAAAAATCACAAAAGGTTATTATTATTTTACAAAAATGCTTAATTTTTCACGTAAATAACACGTTTTATCACATAAATGCCTTATTCATGAGTGTTTGTTGTAAAACATTTTTAAAATTATATATATATATATATATATTTATATTTATACATTCCGAATCCAAATGAAAAAAAAAGGACTTTTTCGTGTGTAATCAGTGTATTTCTTTTACATAGAAGTTGAAAAAATAACGAAAGTTTATATTTATTTTACATTAATTTTAATCATACTATACTAATACATCATTTTTTATTTTAGTCCATTTTATCGTAAAAAGAAAACAGAGTAAAGAACTTTCCCTAAGAAATATTGAGCTGAATGATGTAACTCAGTGAGGTATTTTCCTGTTATATATAATGTAAACTATCTAATGTAGCTAAGAGTAAAGTTTAAATTCGGTAAAATTTATTTATATAATGAATAACTTTTTTTATTTTAGTCAATTATTGGATTACAGAGAATACGGAATACAAGAGTTCCTCCCTCGGTCTAATAATATACCAGAAGAATATCGAGAAAGATATTGTTCAAGAAAAGCGCTTTGTAACCATTGATATCGTAAGCTATAGTAGTTTGTATTACAGAAAATTTACTATAAAACAGTTTTATGAATGTAAAAACTAGATATGGTATTTTCTATTACAATTATTTACTTGTAAATTTTATTCATCTAGAGAGGTAATTTGGTGATTTTTT
Organism: Cryptosula pallasiana; assembly: GCA_945261195.1. Taxonomy (NCBI): domain Eukaryota; kingdom Metazoa; phylum Bryozoa; class Gymnolaemata; order Cheilostomatida; family Cryptosulidae; genus Cryptosula; species Cryptosula pallasiana. The sequence continues at coordinate 22,947,845 of OX183136.1, forward strand.
GACAGTATTTAAAAAAGTTAAAAAGTACAAAAAAAAATCAAAAAATATCGAAAACTATATATTTCAATGATTATTTTTTAAAAAAGTAAATTTTATTCATCTAGAGAGGTAATTTGGTGATTTTTTGACAGTTTTTAAAAAAGTTAAAAAGTACAAAAAAATCAAAAAATATCGAAAACTATATATTTCAATGATTATTTTTTAAAAAGTTCAAAAAAATGTAATAAAGCTCTGTTTTGAAACATAAAAAAATTAAAAGGATTGTGTAGGATAAAATTCTCACTCAAAAAATTATTGAAAATTGAATGAAATAAAAAAATATTTTCCCAAATACCAAAGGTTTGTAAATATAAAGTGAAAAACTCTATATATATATATATATACATTGTTTTTAAAATAATATCGAAAACTATATATTTCAATGATTATTTTTTGAAAAAATAAAAAAATTTAAAAGGAAGGTGTAGGATAAAATCCTCACTCAAAAAATTATTGAAAATTGAATGGAATAAAAGAATATAAAGTGAAAATCTCTATATATATTTATTTTTTTTAAAAAAATGGCGAAAACTATATATTATAATGATTATTTTTTTAAAAAGTTGAAAAAACAAAAAACTTTGTAATAAAACCCTGTTTTAAAACATAAAAAATTAAAAAGGAATGTAATAAAAGAATATTTTACCAAAATACCTCATTTTTCTTGTAAATATCTAGTAAAAATTTCTGAAATATTGTTGGTGAAATTTACTGGAAAATGGTTTCAAGTGTGTCAAAGACTAAATATGATGTTTTCATTGAAATGTTTATTTTCAAAAGATCCAAATAATAACATTGAATCAATTAGTTAAATTTAACAGTCAAATTCTTTTTTATCAAGTAGGCTTAATGTTTCTATTGTGATTAATTCTCAAATATTGTAAACTTGAACTATCTATAGGAGTAATTTGTCGATTTTGATGTGTTTTTTAAAAAATTATCATGTAATACCACATACTTCAGTTCTAATTCGTTTTGAACAATTTCATGGGAGACAAAAAATAAAAAAGTTACATTGATTTAGTTTTTAGAATTAAAGTTGCTATCAAAAATGGTTTGTTCTTGTTAAAAAAAATTATTACGTAATACCACATACTTCAGTTCTAATTCGTTTTTAGAATTGAAGTTGCCATCGAAAATGGTTTGTTCTTGAATGGGTAAATCCATAGCCTCCTCCTCATCATGACAAAAGCTTTCTGATGATTGCGTTTTGAAAAACAAATTACATTGTTTTAGTTTTCCGAATTGAAATTGCTATCGAAAATGGTTTGTTCTTAAACGGGAAAAATCCATAGCCTTCTCATCATCATGTCTAAGTTTTCTACCCCAATATCTCCAACCTCTCAGAGATAGGGATTGTTCTGTTTAAAAAAATAATGGAAATTGTATATATAAATGATTGTTTTTGAAAAAAATGGTAAATTTTTGAAAAAAATTCGAAAGGAAAATGCAGGATAAAACCCTCACTCAAGAAACTAATTTTGTATGATAGGTTGCTCACCTAATAATAAGAAAATAATGAATAATTTATATTTAAGCAATTATTGAAAGAATTAATGAAAATTGAATAGAATAAAGAAAATATTTTACCAAATAGTCTGTTTTTTTTGTAAAGATATACAAACAGATAAAATTTAACCATTTAAAGGATGATTTCTTTTTTGCAAAAAAAATAATGAAGATTTAATGAAATGAAAGAATATTTTACCAAATACCTTGTTTTTTTTTGTAAATTTGTACAATTAGAATAAGAAAATAGTGAATAATGTATATTTAAGCAATTATTGAAAAAATTAATGAAAATTGAATAGAATAAAGGAAATGTTTTACCAAATACCCTGTTTTTTTGTAAAGATATACAAACAGATAAAATTTAACCATTTAAAGGGTGATTTTTTTTTTGCAAAAAAATAATGAACATTTAATGAAATGAAAGAATATTTTACCAAATACCCTGTTTTTTTGTACATTTGTACAATTAGATGAAATTTAAACATTTAGAGGATGATTTGTTTTCGTAAAAAATTAATGAAAATTGAATAAATCGAAAAAATATTTCACCAAATACCTCTTTTTGTAGATGTAAACAAATAGATGAATATTTAACTTTATCCATTTTTTTTCCATTTGGGATCATGTTTTGAAGGTTTTCAAGATAGTTTTTAGTAAAAGCTTATGCATTGATTGTCATTACAAGTTGTAGTGTTTGGCATTATTTAATATTTACTGACTCTAGCTATATTATATGAAATTTTCCCTACTTATTGCACAATAAATGTATATATTCACATATTGTTTCATTTTTAATTACTGTATTTATTCAATGTAGATATAATGAGTCAAATTACAAAAAAATATCAAAATTTAAATGCCATACATTCAAAATCTAGATGCTCTATGAGTTAAAGTTATGTATATAATTATGTACAAGATTATCAAAACTTGAATGCCATACATTCAAAATTTATAAGTTCAAATTAAGTAAAAAAATAATCAAAACTCAAATGCCACTTAAATGCCATTCAAATGCCACTCAAATACCCCTCAAGTAAAATACAATATAAACTCGGCGAATTCATCCAACGCCGTAACCCATTGTCTCAACTCCAAGATCAAATCCACAGAAAAACACTTGGTAGGGAGATCTGCTCATATATTACTACTTAAGTGCCCTGACTGACGGTTTCCAGCGACAAATTATAGACAGCTGAGGGTACATGTGCAGCAGAACTTTGTACGATATTACTGCCGGTGCCAATATTCATCAGAATCCAGAGACACACTGTACTCCCACCAACATAAGCTGGACAGAGCCTCCGATTCAGAGCATCACAAAAAGACTGGGTGCATTTATGCAGTTGACAAAAGCAGTTACAAAGGATTCTGCAAGTTCACCGGTTGGGAGAACCCCCCGCATTTCCGTTCCCCTTCTTTTTCTGCTCAGCAGAAAAAGAAGGGAGTTTTTCGTCAGACAGACACGCCACGGCCCGCTGACAAACTCACTGAGAGAGTAGGGGCGACAGCCACCATGCCAGGTTGCTGAGCCTGCTAACACAGAAGGAACTAAAAGGGGAGGAGTGGCGAGCCGACTAGGAGAACAGAGACCAGCCAAGATACCGAAGCGATGTGCATCATCTCCTGCTTTGAGGTTTAGCCCTCCCACCGCTACAGTATCCAGCCTTCACCCTCCACCAGTGTGGGCAACCACCCCTCCTCCCGTACGGAGGTTCAACAAACCCTCTGTGTTTCCTACAGTGCGGAGAATATCTGGCCGAGCAGATAGACAGGGAAACCGTCCAGCTAGAGACGGAATTAGCCAAAACCAGGCACCAGGTGCTGACCCAACAGTGGTCAGACACTGGTATAACAGAAGCCAGAGCAGAGGCCCAGCTGATCCAAGAAGAGATCAAGTACTACAAGGAAAAAGTGGTCAAAATCCGCGGACAGTTATTTTAAAGAAGGGACTCACAGTAGCAGTAGTTGCAAATCAATGTAAAAACATTGTACCATATGCAGATCAATGTAAAAACATAATACCATATGCGGTTCAAATATATATATATATACGTATGCCTCACCCAAGGCATATATATGTATATATATATATGCCTTTGGTGAGGTACATCCAACGAATTATCTTGTTTGATTTAATTAGTGACAAGGCTCACTAATGGGAAGGAGCATATGGGAGACTTTGTTGAACGCTAGTATTAGCTGTATTCATGGTATCCAGTATACACACATAAGCGTGCAGTCAAGCAATGCAATATAGACAAGTCTGAACAGGTGTAGGTTACAGGTAATGCTAACAGAGGCAGGCAACTGTTTGTTGGAAGGAAAAGATTTCGCCCGCTTGCCAATCAAGTAGGAGCACAGTAGCTACCGTCAACACTGATTGGACCATATATCTTATTCTCTTGTCATTAGTTAATTAGCGTTGAGCATGAGTGGCTCCTGGTGCTGTATTGGCTGTGCATTGTATATTATATGTTTGTACTTTATGTAATGTAATGACCAGTTTTAATCAGTCTGATAATAAATCTTTGGATACAAACACTTCCCTTTCTTTTCACTTACTAGGAGTTGCAGCGGTAGCAGACCAATATTTATACCGAAGTAGCAGTTAACAGTGGGAGCGCAGGGTCGGTAAGAGCCCAGTAGTAGCCATGCACGGCAGGGCCTAAGCCCCTGTATGAGCTTGAGTTGCAGCAGGGTCGGCTGTACATAGAGTGGCAGCAGACGAACTCGGTGCCAGTCCACACGATAAAAAGCAGAGTAGATAAGCAACTAACACTAGCCTACATAAAACAGCAGTTGTGTCCAAGTAGTACGAGCAAAACTACTACAGTATTCCTTTAGCCATATGTAGCCCTCTTGATTTATTTGTATTTATATCTCCCTGTTTGATTGCTGCATTCTATATTACTCTAATTACTCTGCTACTTCATGTGATTTGCCTATAAAAGGAAGAACTTTCGGCACAATAATTAGTGTTGTATTGGGACTTTCACATACTAGTATTTTTAGGGAATAATAAAAGCATATCTACTCTATGACACAGAGTTATGCTTGTCAGCCAAGGGCTCTATACCAGTCTTAAAGTAGAGAATACTCCTCCACTTCTACACCGGTGTAGTACCAACATGTTGTTCCCTGAAGGTTAAAGGCAACTGGTGGCAGCATACCGTCGGATTGCTACTGGCTTCAGCTAGTGGTTTTACGCCCCCAAAATCCACTACAACATGTCCTGTGATACAGTCGTTTGGATTGCAGGTTTTCTATTGATTTTTCAATAACTGTCAAGCGGCCTTTAAGGAAGTTCCACAGATTGTTTCATGAAGTTTTATGGGAAACAGAAAAAAAGGAAGTCCTCAATCAGTACGTCCAACTTGTAGGCAGCTGGTAGATATAGGCGTGCCACATTGATTGAAGTTAATCACATAGATTTTCTGCCCTGCTTTGCGTCACTTAGGCAGCTACTGGTTATTAATTTGAAACAAGTTTTATGCGGAAGTGGCTGTGTTCAAACAAAGATGTTCCTCCTAGTATGGTGTAAATAAGTATTGTGGTAGGTTAAAGGTTAATTGGAAGCCTTAGCACTTTCCGAAAGCTACTAAACTGGTGGTATTGCTCTTTTTCAACATACCCTAATCAGTGATATGGAGGACAGGTTTTGTTTCTGGTAAAGGGAAATTTCTGCATCCCAGCTTTCACTTATTTTAGCAAATTCTGAATCACCTAGCAACTGTTACTTAGTCTGTTCAATCAAAAGCCAAGAATTTCTTAAGAAGCAAAACTTGCCTATGCATGTTTTTTGGTATATTTTTTTGTATGTTTTTGTATATTTTTTATTTATTGCGCTTTTTTGATTCTTGTATACCAGTTGGTGTTTTTGGGGTTATTAGGAGAATGCACTTCAAAATTTGTAATCAGCATTTCATTTATGTTTTTCAGCTTGTGGTTAGTACTAACTAAAATATGCGTGCATTTCTGTTCACCAGTTGATCGAAGAAGTGGTGAGGAATAAATCCTTATTTTACCAACCGAGAGACACACTAAACCCTATAGAACTGGTCACTTGGTATCACCTTCCACAACTACAGTGGCTGGGCTTTGACTATGGAAACCGAAAAAACCTCACAGCCATAAAAGAGTACATAGACTACATTGTACCAGAGTAAGTAAAGTGGTGTTTCATGTTTTTCTTTTTTCTTGCATAAAAGTCTAAACAAAGTAAGGTATATCAAAAATCATTTCACTGGTCTAAATGATTACTAACAATCATAACTAGACTACATAACTCCTACATTTTATTTACTTTAACAACCTTCTGTGTTGATAGATGGAACTCTAAACTATGACATGAAAATATTTGGCTGCAAGATTTTTACAAACTTAGATTTATCAATATGTGACACCGCTCAATCAGTGAGTTAGCCTTCTAGTAGTAGGCCGTGCATCTGTCCTAGATATGCTGGGTATCAAGGAAAAAAACTTTTTAAATAACAATGAGCCCCGGATTAGCCAATCAAAGCAAATTAAAATGCAAGCGCAGACACCGAAAACTGATGAAACTTAACACTTGATTTTTGTGATGGTTTTTGTTGTGGTCAAAAGTAACAGCATTATACCGAAAAGTATGTTAACCAGATGAATTTCCAATTGATAGTAGCAGGTTTCCAAAGACAGCATCCTTAAACCAAAGTATCCTCAAAGGGTGATCAAAGTCATCACTGTAACCTTAGTTATTGACTTTACGTCACCCTCCTATTACTAGACTACAATCTTGGAAGCTTCACTCACTCTCTCTTGGCTGTCTACTAAATTCCCCTGGTGGTTCTGGGTGGAGAAGAGCTTGGGATAGGCTTTGTCTACATAAATAGGAATATGGTTCAGCTATCATGCCTGTCTGTGATTTTTTTTGCCCTGGTAGTATTTGGGAGTTACCTTTGGTGGCTGGTATATCGGTATTTTATTTCTTTGGGGAAATGGCAAAACTTATTTGGTGCAAAAATGGGAAAGGAGGAAAATTTCTTTCGGACTTCCTTGCCATAACTCCTCACAGCATCATTTCACTAAAACATACTTCAGAATTTTATTTAACCTAAATTAAATTGCAACTCAGTGCTTTCGAGCTGTATGCATTTGCTCTATCTATAAAAAATAGTGACATCATTACAAACGTGTCAATTGAAATGCAATGAATAAGTGAAAAGCTCTGCTTTTACTAGCAGAGTTATTAAATGTGACATACTTGGCTCAGTTGGACAAGCGCTCCAATCAAATATAAATATTACATAAAGAGGCCAATAGTCGCAATGGGAATAAATACTAACCAATAAACGTAAAGTAATCAAATAAATGATCTGGTGTCCAGTGGTAAGAGGTGAAGGCAATGTTCATCCAGCAAGTCATAGCTGCAAGTTTCGCTCCTCTTAAGGTCCTGGTCATTTGCAGGCTTAGCTCCTGAAATTTCGACATCTGAGTATGGCAACACTCCGCATCTGGTTCTTGTAAATCCTTAGACTATATCAGTCAACTTGCTGCTGACCCAGGATAGTAATGATGCTGGGCCAGTACAATAATGATGCTGGGCCAACATTTTGATTCTCTTGCATATTTGAGACAATATATTGGGTACAATAGATGTCAGTTTTGTTGAATTGGGTTAATGGGGCATATCTGATGCCTGCAAGCTACCAATGGGACCTTGTTATGTGGCGATCGCTTTTGTGTTTGGTGAAATCCATCAAAGATGTCTCGCCATTAAAGACAGCCAGTTCACAAAAGAGCGTAATTGAAAAGATAAATAAAGTGGTAGTGTCTCCAGTCTCAGATATATTGACAAGCATACTTTTCCAAGACTAATTTTGATAACTCTTTCGCGGCTTTCAACTGCAGCCTCTCTTGAGCAGGGAGTTTCAAGCGAGTTTATGCTGGTCCTGGCAAAACAAGAGGTAGTGGTATCAGACCGATGGCTCACTTCATTTGGTTGAGGAAGGGGAGAAAAGTATTTTTTGTAGGCAAAATTGTTCCTGACTCTCTGGCAACAGTAAACTTCCCCATACAGAGTGGGAGGGCCTGTACCCCCTCAACTTTTCTCCCTTCATTTACAGTTGAGATTTTCACCTAACGGGGCTCTTTTGGAGACGAGAGTTTTGTGTTGCCAAGGACAGTTGAGATCGGTGGTTGAAATGCTGACAGGTACTGATGGCAACTTGAGGAAAATTTATTGGGTTAGTCTCTCAAGTAATTCACTCACAAGGGTTTCTTCCACAAAAACAAGGGAAGTGAGCGTGTTGGCTTGAGGTGCGCTGTTTGTTGCAATGCTCTCTGTACTGCACTCCTCATCTTGGGTCAACAATTGGAGTCCAATGCACCCAAGCATTTTTTCTTGGACATTTTTTCCGGGTACGGATTGCTGTTTGTGTCTGGAAAACAGGTGAATGCGGATATCATAGGCTTCTTCAACCTTGTGTGGGCCTATAACCTTTGCCTGGAGTTTGCTACTATCTCCTTTATGCCATCTCCAAGTTTTTAACCACACAAAGTTACCTTGAGCAAACAAGGTATGCTTTTCATTCGTTTTTGTCCAGATTAGTGTCCATTGTTCTTGTATGGTCTTGTGTACTTCTTTGAGTCAATCATTGAGCACCTAGGTGTGGAAGGTAAACTTTTCAGAAAGTGAAGGACGGCAACAACTTTGGGGTTGTAGACAAAACTAGTGAGACAACAATGAAAAATGGAGGTCTTGCCTGTTACTGCAGGAGGTATCATTACGAAGACCTTTCTCAGTTGCAGTAGAAGATGGTCCCACTCAGTTGGTTGCCATTTTAATGCCGTGACCTCAGAGAATCTTCCATAATCTTGTTTTTCTTCACCGCCACTCCATTTGCTTGTGGATGATGGGGAGGTTTTCGAGTTTTCTCAGTGTTCCATGCGAACACATTTATTGCATTAAACTGATCTTGGATTGGGCTCCTTTGTCCGCATGGATCTTTGGGGGTTCAGCCAGAATCGGTGAGTAATATTTCAACTAGAGCTGTGGTCACTACAGATGCAGTGGCATATGTAGATCCGGTCTTTTTCTCTATCAGTTTCCAGTAATGGTCTAACTAAGTTGACAGTGACTTATTCCCAATGCCATCTGGCGTACATTTGTTTTCCAGATGAGTTTGGCAGGAAACCGCTACTTTTAGCATGTTGAAACACCTCGCAGCTCCACACTTTTCTGCAGGTATCAGCAAAAGTTTTAGTCCAGTATTGAGTCAATAGCCTCTTCTGTGGACAGTTGGTGCCTTGTTGTACCATGGCACGCGTCTGCCACATTGTGGCTCCTCTTAGGCTAAGAGAAGAGATAACACATCAGCAGGACTTTGTGTTTACGGCTAGCAGGATTTCAAGTATGCTGTCTGGTTGGATTTTCATCAATGACTGGGAAAAAGCAATGCTCTCAATTTGCTGCTTTTCGGGTCTAATTATTCCTGGCGTAGTAGAAGGTTGGTTTTAATGGCTGCATACATTACAGTTTCTGGGTGCTAACCTCCCTGATGAAGTCAGGATACTTCTACATAAACGGAGACAGGATTCTTCTTGTCTACGGCCAGGGCAAAAGGAATCCTGTGTCAGAATAATCATAATAATACATCATTTGTTCAGTTACTTAAGTTGCAAAAAATTGTAGTTATAATGAATGCTATAATGTTCTAGTAATTCTTTTTCAAGTTAGAAACTGAAAAACATAGTTGTCATAATGAATAGACAAAAAAAGAGAAAATTAACAACTTGGAGTGACAACAGATTGCTGCATTAAAATTTTTGTATTGTTTTTAAAGCAGAAGTTATAACAATTTTATACCAACCAATAAATTTGGGGATTAGCATGTAACTCTGTTTAGTTTATTTACTGCGATATATTTTGTCAAAAATGGCCTGGATAAAAACATGGTTCTTATTCAAATCTGTTTTTTTTTGGTCATTTTAAAAGGCTAAAGACAGAAAACAAACCTGTGGTTTGAGAGCAAATAGTGATATCAAAATCCTGCCTAACGTTTGTTTAACCTAATGTTGAGTTCTTACATCAATTGCTATTGCTATCAATGTAATGGTTTTAGGTTTTTCGCTTATTATTATAGGTGTTCACCTCTCTGAAATGACAGGCACACACAGGCCTATTTTTCTCGGTTTTATGAATATGAGTTTCAAATTTTATGAATTTTTTTGTGAAACACGAAACAATTTGTAGTCGACTAAAAGTTTCTATTGCCATCTATTTCTAGTCTAAATTTGTATCAATACAAAATATGTAAAATGGTATTAACAAAATATTTAGTTGCCCATTTACAGTTTAGTTTTGTGGCTGATTTGTGCGGAGCTCTGTCATGACCAATGTGTCTAAAACGTGTCTCTGTTGGGTATCTGGCATCAGACACATTCATAGTGAACTATGGCACAAGCCACCGAATGAGCCTGCAGATTTTCCACTCAATACCGAGCATATTTACCCATACTGGCAAAGCACTAGTGAAGTCCATGTATAGTATCAGCACAGTGCCAACCCTGATAGGGTATCTTTGGCTGGTAACTCAATGGTGGCCATAGCCGTAGGAGTGAAATATAGCTTAATGACCTCAGCAGCCCCTATCCACCTCTTAAATGGATACAGATAAAAATACTCAAAGACAAAAACCTTCGTAAAGACCGAAGAACTACCTGAAGTCAAAGAGGCGCCTAGTAACAATTTACATTGGTTATGGACATACTAGCTCCAATCCTTACATTTGGGCATCATTCACATTTAACCCTATGCATGACAACTCACTTGCCAGTATTGATAATTGCCTACTTTTAAATGTATGATTTTTGATTGGTCTACTCATAAAGTAGGCCAACTACTTCCTGTGTAATTCTTATGGCTCAGCTTATAACGGACCAAATTTTTGTGCGTTCATTGCCACTTACCAAATCCTATTGCTTTTGCCAATTGTAACTTCTGCTACCATCTCTCTAAGACTGGAATTGTATGGGAAAATAAATGTGTAGACTTGAAAACAACGAGTTATACATCTGAGCTTACAGTTCACCATTAGTTGTGAAGTTAAGCTTATACGCCATAATAGTTTGTTGGAGCCGTACCGGCACAGTTTCCTCTCTGGTGAGATGAGATAGTGGTTGTCAATTCTGTGGAGGCAGACTCAGCTGCTGTGCCAGCAGGCAGGTTTTCTGTCTGTATTTAACCATTAGGGGACAGTGAGTGGTTACGATGTGTGGACAACAAAAACCAGCACAGTTCTAAAAAATAAGTTGCACTTTTCTCAGTTACTTGATCATTGTTTCTTATATTCAAAATGTCTAACTTGAAACATTGAAAGTATTTCTTGCATTTCGTTTTACAAAAAAATATATTCTTTGCAGAAATTAGCTCATATGTAAGGGCCCTAAAACAATTGGGTGTTGCAAGTCTTTGTTGTGTTCTTATTAACAATAGTATTTTTATAAAACCAAATCTCCAGCTTTTTCACTCATGTAGTGTTAGTTGTGTAATGCTGCTTGCACATTGTATAATTGACTTCGCAAGAATGAAAAAAAAATAAAGAAGATTTATACGACATTGTGGTAGATTTTTATTAACCAGTACTGTGAACACTGACCTTCTCATGCCTTTACCTACTAGAGTGTTTCTCTATGGGCCAGACACCCCCTTTTAGTGTTGATTAGATGACTGGTGGTTTTCCCTGTTGCAAACAGTAGAGCAAACAGTGCTGCCTTCCATGCATTACAAACATGACAGGGCCGGTGGTAATCTTTCCTGTGCCAGTGGTGACCTTTACTGGGCCTGTAGTAACCTTACTGGGACAAGGTCAAATGAGTGATTTAGCCTAAGATCTCAAGAATATCTTTGGAACTGCAAAAGGCCATGCTTGGGACCCATTGACCTCTAAAAGCCGAGAAAAAGAGACGCCAGACTATTATACAGCCCGATCACTTACCAGGGGATGGGAGCACCTGTCAGTAGACATTCTAGCAATTAACTCCTCACCTTTATCATTGGGCACTTGTTCTACGTAAATATTTGAAAGTATCATAGTATTTGTTACTATATTTAACCATGCGCTATAATTTGTCCAAATAACTCCTGCAAACAAGATTGGTTATTATTTAAATTTTAAGCATGCTATTGGTTTGTGACCGTGTGAGCTTTCTGTGCTCCAGCCTATACAAGGCTGGAGCTTATATACACTCTTTGCATTTGAACCATTGTGTTTACTCTTGCTACTTCCCTAGAATGGCACAGAATACTGTAAATGTATTTATACTACAGAAGCCAGACTAGTTTATGTAAGCTGCGGGCTCTCTTTGCCAGTTGTTAAGTTCACTTGGACAAGTGGCAGCAGCCATACTGGTGGTGTCCCTTTTGGAGAGAGTGGCAGGTGGCAGAGTACTTCAGCTAAATAAGACTTTGTGGCATCAGACTGAAATCTACTCTAGTTTTCGAAAAAGGCCATTTAAACACAAAAGCGCGGCACACATTTTTTGTTATAGATATGTTCCTCTGTGAATCTGGTTTGGTGTTGGGGTGGCATGTATCGGTATTGGTGTTGGTATTGGAGTTCTCTAAAAAATATTGAGCAATTCATAAAGGTTTTATTTTTAGAACTTGTTACATTACCTACCATGATCATTTTAAAACTCAAAAACAGTTCAACGTTCAGGTTTAATCAACTAATTACTAACGTTTTTGGTTGTTTTTAAACAATTTAGTTTAATTAGGTTTACATGAGAGTTATATACTAACAAGTAGGATTTCTTTATATTTTCTTAGGAATCTGCGACCAAGAGATGTCATCCGAGCGACTCTGGTTTGACTTTCAATGAGTTAGAAAAATTAAAAATGATCTACAAACTATTCAAAAGGGATGATTCCATTTTTTTATTCTGCTTACAGAATTGACATCCTGGTACCCCTTGAGCAGTTTGATGCGTCACTGATAATAATGAGAAGACGATTCTGTTGGGAGTATACAGATATATTCTACAAAGTGCAAACAGTGGGGAAGAGAACAAATAGTAGGCCATTATCTGCGAGTGCAAGAAATACACTGTTTTCGCTAGAAGCAAACTTGGGAGAAAAAATTTTGTATGAAAAAGTAAATGCCACTTGGTGGAACCAGCCGGAAGTCCATAACCAGCACTTTTGGGATGAAGTAAGAACAGTACAAAATACGTTCTCTCTTCACATTTAGCACACAACCTAAAATATTTAAATCAGGACAGCTGTTTTACATTTAAAATATTGATTGTTAAAAAATGCAATTTTGCTGCATGGTGTTGCAGCCTGTTCAATTAAAATTTCATAATTACTTTCGTCTGTTTGACTGCCTTGTGCTGCTATATCAATAAACTATTAACCGCTTTATTTTTGTTCGTTTCTGTTCTTTTTATTTTTTTCTTTATTCTTTAGGTTGCGTACTTCAAAGAAATTAACTACAATGTCTCTCATGTTTGGTGTGCTCAAGTGAGGGAAAGCAAGATTCCAAAAATGTTACCACAAAACCAATGGCATGACAGAATAGCTGTTGCACCAAGGTTATGCTTGTTTCTTATAAAAAGTAAACCGAACATATTGTCAGGATTATTGGAATATGCATATGGACCATCAGCAAGTAGAACGACATTCAAACGGTATAAGATGGCGAACAATGGGTAAACAAGAACCTTTAGCTACTAATTAGTAGCACAGGACCTGCAAATGAACTCAGATATTTACCACGTCTGACTGAATGCATTAATATCTGAGAGACAAACATACCTTGTCAATTTTGAAATCCAACTTAATTAGATACCTTTGGGATATCAATGAATTAGCATTTTCACAAACCTGTTTTTCCATCAACCTATTTTTTTGTTGTTTGCTGCTTTTGGTTTTCCTTTTCTTCAAGTCCTGTCAGTTTATGAAAGACATTTGTTTGTCAAAAGAAGACGTTGATGCCAATAAAGTATTGCATATATACTTATTGTGTATATTAATTGAAAAAAAAATATGCATAAGTTAATTTTTTTTTTAGTGTTTCGATTATGACTGCTGAAACTCCTTTGATACTAAGTAAATATAACACATCTAGTGGTATGAAGTTTTGACTAGCGGCAGAAGTTTTCAATGGCAGGGTACAGCATAATAGGCTATCATTAAGGAGTTTTGCTTCATCCAAAAGATTCTACAAATATTGACATAAATATGGCTCCAATTGTTAACTAGTGCTGTGCAAGTCACGCGGTCAATCCAGATTTGAAACAATTCGTTAACTATTTTTATTCTCCAATGTGCTAATTTTTTCTTAAATAAAGCGTTTTGTAATACAGAGTTAAAAATTATTGTTGTTATTGGTTACAACAACAATACCGAAAATGCTAGGCTGACTTTTTTGTGAGAAATAACCTGTGAACTACATTAATTGAAATATTTCGACATTTGTTTTAAAAGTTGGACTTTTCAACTTTGATATTGCTTCTGTTTATGAGATGTTTTTTATGGTAGTTGATTTTTCAGTTTTGCAATCAGTCACCTCTAAATTAATGCTACAGCTCTAGTTACTAAATAAAGTTTGCCACATATATACATATAACTTTTGTTGTACTTGTTTTACATATTGTACGCTTCAAAATAAATACAGGCAGTTACAACTCAATTACTTTATGGTTCAAATAAGTCTATCCCAAAATTTAATTAAAAAAAGAAATTTAATTAAATTTAATTTATATATTTTACATTATTATTTATTATATATTTTAATAGTTACATATTTTACGCTTCGAAACAAATACAGGCAGTTACAACTCAATTACTTTATGGTTCAAATAAGTGTATCCCAAAATTTAATTAAACAAAGAAATTTAATTAAATTTAATTTATTTAAAAAAAAAAATTAATTAAGAATTTAATTAAAAAAAATAATTAAAAAATTGATTAAAAGTCAGAGCGATATGATAACACTACTTATAACCATTAATGTCTCTAAGCAACAGTATTATACTTTCCAGTAATTAGCAGCCTACTATCTAACAGGACAGCACATCCACCTGAAACAAATAACAACCATTCAGTGAGAAAACAGAACTCTGAGAAACATTAGTCTATCTGATAGACCCATCCGACAACACTTCATTTTCATCCATTCTAAGACCCTAGAACCGAATTGGCACACTGTTAGCCAAAACACAAACAATAACTATAGATTATTTTCAAGCAGCTTGCCGTCAACCATTCCAACTATGTTACGTTTCATCCTGAGAGAGGAGGTGTGAGATACTTTCAATTTTAAAAGGACTTTCACTGACTTGTCAGCTGACTTCATCTTCAGCCAACATTCATCCAGGTCGTTGGCGCTAGCTGGTCTTTTACAAGATTTCACCATTTTACCCATGTCACCTCCCCATCATTGTGACATCTTGCGAAATGTGTCTACAATAGAAATTAGAATAAGATTAAGTGCAATTGCAGCTGGTTTTGACTAGTTCCAGATTATCATACACTTTACCTCTCTAGCAGCAGACTTTTCTAGATTATCATACTGCTTGCATAATTAATGAATTAGATGCCACCTTTTGCGGCAAAAGATCTTCAGTTCCACCATGTATATACTGAATTCTACCATTTTGTCTTCAGTTAGATAGTGAGTTCTTACAATAAGAAGTAAGACTGCGCTGTGTTTGTATTATGAGAGTTACAAAGTTATTTTAAGAAATTTCAGCTTCCGAGTGTTGATCTTTGTGGTTTCGCGAGAGAAGGCCATCACAATATTTACTGCTATTGTACATGTGCACAAGGTGAAAGTGTCATGTCATATCATGTCTAACTGACATTAGTACGACCTGCTGCTGCTAGTCACCAAAGTGGCCACTGATGCCTGGTTAGTAGGAGTCTAGTAAGCCATGGTTGAGCTGGCCTACAGCTGTTCAGCTAAATAGACGACTGTCACTCCCACCAAGGGGTGTGTACATGTAGGTGTAGGCTTTCTACCATTGCAATAAAGTCCTGCAAAGTACTATTATGGATACACTGAAAACAATTAATGTAAACTATACGAAGTTGTCACCTATATTTTATGTATGACCAGTTTAAACTGCTTTGAAATAAACATCACTAATGGAAATGCGTAACTTCATAATCAAGAAGCACAATCAAAACCGGCAGTGTTATGTGACACCTGCATTGATGGAGTCATCCTCTCCGTCAGACTATTAAATAAGGTTGTGAAACCACTCGCTCACTGTATTTGATTGGCGATAAACTCAAACTAAACAGCTTTTTGTGATAAAAATAACTCACTGACTATCAGATGGAGTTACATCACACAAATTGTGGCTTTAATGCATACTTCAAAGCAGTGATATGGAAATGAATGATAGAAAGCCATTACTTATTTAGAGTTTTGAAATACACCACTTCTGTTACTGTCGTGTCATCAAAATTTTCCCCGACTATATAATAGTACTTACTCTTTTTGCTGAATAAATAAGTACTGAGTGCTAGCTCGTGCTTTAACAAAGCACGAGTAGAAAAGTTATTGCTGCCGAGAGTTTTTATGTTAATTAACTTTATTATCTACAGACTTCATAACCAAAAAACTTTTATTCATACCTCATATGGGGATGCTATTGCCGTGACAAGTTCTACAATAGATAAAATGATGAAAAATGTTATCGTAAAACTTTTTGTTACAAACAAAACAATTTCCATGACAAAAATTGAAGACTTGGTTTTTAAAATCAATAAAACTATTAAAAAGCTTTTAAATGTAATTTACTTAATCAAAAACAACTAAGTTTTTATTTTGAATAGTTACTTTGCATGTTTTTTAATTTCATATGCAAAAACTGTAGTTTTATAGCTTTGTGTAGCAATCCAATCAAGTTAATAAATTCATTCCTTATTAGAGGAGTTTTTGCCCAAGAAAAAGTTGTATTCCCACTTGTGTAACTGACTCTCAGAGCACTCAGGATCAAACAAAGTGTTACGATTGACCTATTTTGTGCGGTGTATGCGTTAGCGCAAGCAAAACCATTATGATACACGAAGTTGTTTAGAGCACTAATACATTGTCATCGTATGCATTAAACTGTGCGGTTCAGTGATTTAAATCAATAGTCGTTGCATAGTGAGCAACCTTTTATTCTTGGAAATCATGGGCTATAGCTCCAGTTGGTACCGTTCATGCACAGCTGCCAACATGTCCCTCGCTAAAAAAATCCTTCTCATATTGGCACTCTCTATTTTTGCTCTGGTGGTTCTTCTTTGGTGAGTTATCTCAATTGTTCTTTTGTGTAGTCTTTATAGACTTTGTTGACCTTTTAGTAAGCTTCTATTTCCATCTTGTAGCAAATCTTTCAAACTATGTTATTTTACTTCATCAACTTGGAGTGTGCTTGAACATGACAAAAATTGTTTAATTTGCACTGACTTCAAGTCTTAAAGCCATTGTGAATACATATTTATGAAATAGTGGATTCAGCTGATTCTCCCTCTATCACTAGAACTAAGGGTGATTACTGTACATGCCCCGTCTTTTTTTAAAAACAGCCATTTTCAAGATACAGCTGTTGAAAGATGATTTTAACACTTTTTATGTTTATTGTGGGAGATTTACATGATACTTAGTGATGTTAACCCCCAACCCCCTCCCATCCTAACACCCCCCTACAATCCTTGCGCTGCCAGTCATTAAAGATGACTGAAATGGATAGTCTGGGACCTAGCAGACTAGCTACCCACCTCTAGAAGTTGGATACTAAAGATGAACAGCCTAAGCGCAGAGACTAGGAAGTAAGGACTCCATATAAGGAATGGAAAGTTTCGACTACACTCAAAGGGGACCTTATAAGGAATGAAAAGTTTCCACTACACTCAAAAGAGCGGGAAAGCAGCCCAGTGTTCTTTTGCCATGTGCACACCTTTCTTATTGGCTCAACTTGTTATTGCAATTTTGTATCGCTGCTTTCTATTTGTACATGTTTTGTATTGTGTGGTATTATTGGCTCATTTCTAGTAAGGGGATTGAGGTTCCATGTCCTATCCTATATAAGGAGCTGCTGCACATGAGAGAGGGCAGAATTTTTGTAGATTGTGTTAAATACATTTTTATTGTGTTGCTAAATAGATTGTGGAATAAAGTATTTACTGGTATAAATCTCTGTGTAAGTGTGTTTGGGTCGTCGACCGCGTGCAGTCATTAAAGTCTATTTGGGATAGACCCCGAAGTGTGAAGAAGAGGAGTGGATGCCGTTGTGTCAGTGATTGAGACCACAAAACTATTACATTATTACTTTTGTTATCTACAGACGTTATATACCAAAAAACTTTTATTAATACCTCATATGGATATGCTATTGCTGTCACAAGTTCTACAATAGGTAAAATGATGAAAAATGTTATCGTGATCTTTTTGTTTCAAACAAATTAGTTTTCATAACAAATAGTGAATTTACTTCATAACAAACCACTATTTTTTTTTATTATAAATCATTACTTTGCATTTTTTTTTCATTTAATATGCTAAAACTGTATTTTTTTTAGCTTTGTGTAGCAGTTCAATTAAATTTATCATTGTATTGCTCATTAGAGGAGTTGTTTGCCCTTGAAAAATAGTATTTCTACTTACGCCATTGACACTCACACCACTCAGTCTCATACAAAGTATTACAATTAAAGTATTACAATTGACCTATGTGTGCAATCTATGTATTAGCACAAGCAAAACTAGTATGATACGTCTAGTTGAACAAAGCACGAATTTATTACAATAGGATTTTTATTAAATTCAAATCATGACGTTTACTGGCTTTCCATGTCATGACTTTGTAGCGCCACATCGTAGCGCCACGTCGTAGCGCCACGTCGTAGCGCCACGTCGTAGCGCCACGTCGTAGCGCCACGTCGTAGCGCCACGTCGTAGCGCCACGTCGTAGCACCACAGGTTTCCCCCCTTGGAAATGGGTATATCGCTACTGCTGCCGTGATGATCTGGAACTATTGAAAGTCGCTACTAAGTAACGACTTCTAATAGTGCCAGACCACTGAAGCGTTATGGAAAAAGGGAATGCTGTAGCGATACTGGTTTGCACATGCGTGTATTGAATTTCCATCATCACTGCAGTCAAAGTAATTGAATAATTTGGACAGAAATTTTAGTGATATGAGACAGTTGCCTTTCAAGGATTACTTATATTATTAAAAAATAAGTGTTCAAAAATATATGTATGTGTTTTCATTTGATGTTATTTATCTTCTTTGCCCCATTTTAGAAATTGATAAAAATATAATGTAAATAAATAATAAGAAAAAATAGGCAACTGGCCGTAATTAAATAATAATAAAAACTAGATGAAATTGTATTCACAAGTGAAGACGAGTATTTTAGAGAATAAAATTAAAAAATGACGCTAAACGGATTTGAACACCTGTACTGGCTGCATTGAATCACACACTCCACCAACTACTCCATCAACCT
This sequence comes from Cryptosula pallasiana, assembly GCA_945261195.1. NCBI lineage: Eukaryota > Metazoa > Bryozoa > Gymnolaemata > Cheilostomatida > Cryptosulidae > Cryptosula > Cryptosula pallasiana. The sequence continues at coordinate 22,966,888 of OX183136.1, forward strand.
ATCACTGGAAAAGCACAATTGTCACACCCTCATTATTCCTAAACATTATAATTAGCAGGAAAGTTGTACTTGCAAAGACTTTTTACGTGAAAGAAATTTCCACTACTGTGAATCGTACTTCGACCCAGAGAAGAACAGGTCAAAGCATTAGCCACCAAGTTACAAAGACAGATTACCAAAACACAATAGTTTATTTAGTGTACAACTGTTGTTCAATAGCTTGTTTTACAAAAAGCAGCTTTTTCAAGTGCCTGATGCTTATTTTTCTGCAAAGACCACCCAAGCACATGCTTCACAACTGTCAATACAACATGCACTCCTGTTACTTCATATACTCATGCTGACTTTGCACCTCCCTTCTGAAATTAGTTGTTTTTATGCGAAAAAGAAATCCCTACCTGGGAATCACACCCAAACCCTGTCAACAGCAGGTTACAGTGTTAACCAGTTAGCCATCTAGTAATGTTGAATGTGGTTCATAAACAGCTTAAGATAAAAAGAGGGCAGTATTGCCTACATACAAAAAACTATTTTGGGGTGCGGACATCGCTAAATACTTATCAAATGTTTTCAATTCTTTTTTAGAAATGTTCAGTTTGTCACCTGAATGCTATTTGTGCTAAAGTTTTGAAGGAGAAAAATTTTTCCGCGATGAAAACAGTAGATAATGAACATTTTTGTCACACATTGAAAATAGTGTGGGCTCTGACTCTTTCACCAAAGATCAGAAACTTGACGGGTGTTCATCTGAAAGACGGTTACAATACAATCACAACCATCCAAAATTTATGCAAATCGGAGTAACCGCCTCTGAGTTATAGTCATTTTTCGGTTTGGAAGATCTCTTTTGAAAATAGAATAGCTGTGTTGGCAGTATTGCGAGAAACTTGATGTCTCAAGTTTTTGAAACTTCAAGGATGGGGCTATGTTGCCTAATATTTTTCTTCTCACTGACTAGTTCCATTCTTGTCTCGTAAAGCATTGAAAAGTGCTGTTTCTGTTGAGATTTTCAAATTTAAAAATGGAAAAACTTGACACTGTTTTGTGCGATCCCTTTGAAGTTCAAAGTAGTGCATTGATGCAATCTTTTACACCTTTGCAGCAAGTTCCAGCATAATCGGCTGATTGATTCTCTAACGAAAAGCTGTTTTATGGTTAAAAATGAGATTTTCATCAAAATGCAAGATGGCCGCTTCCGAACGAATTTTTAATGCTGTGTCATGATGTCGAATCAAAAGGTTAGTGGAATGCACCATCTTTCAAAAATTTGGTATTTATGCGTCAATGGGGTCTGCATTTTTTTGGTTACTTAGATGCTTTCAAAAACAATTATTCACCTGTTTTTACACTTGAATTGCGATGTTCTGGAATGTTCTGTAATTTTTAAAACCAACTTACTTTAATGCTCGATGCCTATCGATTGTGTTGCAAAAAAATTTTAGCTCTATCTATTATGGTTGTTAAGAATAATTGGCCACTGTTAGGTAAAGTTCGCCGTAAAATAATAAGAATAATAACTAGATATTGATTTGTGTTTGCAAGCAAAAACAAGAGTATTTTAGAGAATAAAAATTAAATAGAGCTCAATGTACTTGAACATTTGTACTGGCTGTGTTGATTCACGTACGACACCAACTACCCCATCAATCTCTTACTGAAACAGCACATTTTTAACAACCTTATTATCCCTAAACATTATATTTAGCAGTAAAGATGTACTTGCAAAGAATTTTTATGGAAAAAACTCTTCCGCCACCGGGAATCGTACCCAGACCCTTTAAACAGCAGGTGTTTTGTGCACAACACCAACTACATCAACCACACCATCAACCTCTGACTGAAACACCACTTTTCGACACCTTCATTATTCCTAAACATTATAATTAGCAGTAAAGTTGTACTTGCAAGAATTTTTCACGTGAAAAGATTTCTGCCACTGGGAATCGTACCTGGACCCTTATATCAGCAGGTGAAAACCTTGGCCATCGAGCTATAAAGACATGTTACTGATGCACATGCTAATTTAGTACATACTGACAACTGTTTTGCTATTGCTTTATTTTTGCAAAAAGCAACTTTTTCAAGTGCCCAGATGCTCTTTTTGTTCTTGGGCCTCACAAGCACATGCTTCTCAACTGCCAATGCAACCTGCACTCTTGTTACTGCATATGGTCATGCTGACTTGGCTCCTCCCTTCTGACAATAAATATTTTTATGCGAAAAAGCATTTCCCACCTGGGGATCGAACCCAAATTCAGTCAACAGCAGGTCACAGTGTTAACCATTTAGCCATCTGGCAATTTTGAATGCGAATCATAAATAGCTTGAGATAAAAAGAAGGTGGCAAGGCCTACATACAAAAAAATGTTTTGGGGTGCGGACATCGCTAACTACTTATCAAATTTTTCCAATTTTTTTCAGAATTGTTCAATTTGTCACCTGAATACTATTTCTGCTAAAGTTTTGAAGGAGAAAATTTTTTCCAGGGTGAGAACAGTAAATCACGAACATTTTTGTCACCCATTGAATCCGGTGTGGGCTTTGAATCTTTCACCAAAGAACAAAAATTTGACTGGTTTTCATCTGAAAGACGGTTACAATGCGATCGCAACCATGCAAAAACTATGCAGTTCGGAGTAACGGTCCCTGAGTCATAGTCATTTTTCGGTTTTGAAGACCTTGTTTGAAAATGGAATAGCTGTGTTGGCAAGATTGCGAGAAGCTTTGAGTATCAATTTTTAAAGCTCAAGCATTGGGCTATGTGGCGTAATATTTTACTTTTCGATGACTTGTTCCATTATGCTCTCGGAAAGCATTGAAAAGTGCTGTTTGTATTGAGATTTTTAAAATGAAAAATAGAAAAACTTGAAACGGTTTCGTGCGATCGGTTTGAAGTTCAAAAGGGTGCATTGTTACACTATGGTACATGTTTGCTGCAAACTTGGGCTCTATCAATGGGTTGGTTCTCTGACGGGAAGTTGTTTTATGCTGAAAACGAGCGTTTCTCGAAAGTCCAAGATGGTCGCTTCCGAACGGTTTTTTTTTACGACGTGTCATGATGTCGAATCAGAAGGTGAGCGAAATGCACCATCTTTCAAAATTTGGTATTTTTTCGTCAATCAGGTCTATGTTTTATCAGCCACTTTTTGCACCTGGATTGTGATGTTCCAGAATGTTCTGTAAGTTTGTAAACCAACTTAATTTTTTGTCCCGATGCCTACCAATTGCGTCGCAAAAAAAATTGTAGCTCTATCTATTACGGTTCTTGAGAAAAAGTTGCCCCAGTTCGGCAAGGTTTGTGTAAGATAAAAATAAGAAAAAAAGAAGGAAGAACAATAGTATTTTAGACTCTATCTAAGAAACTAATTAGATTCTATCTAAAATACTAATAACAAGAAAAAAAAGCAGAAAGAACAATAGTATTTTTGATTTTCTAAAATACTGTACAGGAATTTACTGTCTGGGTGGTAGCCACCTGTACACCTCCCGAACGCTTTACCAACCTTAGCTAACGCAGTGCACAATAATTCTGTAATTATTGTTAACAGGCTACTACTGACTTTTGTCATGCAAGAGAACGATCGAATCTGGTGTGGAACAAGTGCTGGCAGTTGCAATAATTATTCAATAATTATTGGCTGCGTCTGAACCTCTCTAGGCTCGACAATAATCAGTGCCGTGGTTATTGTCTAGTTTAAAGTTTGTTTCAAACTTTGCTGCATACAATAATTCCGCAGGAATTACTGTTTAGTTTATAGTTTGTTGCGAACTTTTGGCCACCGACAATAATGGTGCTGTAATTACTACTTGTCCGTTTCGACTCAGTCGAGACCGACAATAATTACGCTGTAATTATTGTTGTATTAGTTTTGTTTCAAACTCCACAGTTTGGATTGTAATGTGTGTCGAACTAGTAGGGCACCAGGTGCTTTGCGTCGTACACCTCGGGTCGAGGGAATACGCAGTAAGAGAGCAAACTATCTTACTTTCCGCCAAGCCTCGTGCTTGCTAATAGTTGACCGGCGCTTGTAGTTATGCTGCTTCTAGCTGTGCTCAGTGCTTGCTTCTTGAGAGTAAGAATCTTCTGAGAGTCAGGCTAACTCTGATATTTATTTCATGAACACTCACATATAAGCAAAGTAGGCGGGTGTGATTAGAGCACAAGTCACACCCTTAGGTAAAAATATTGGCAAGCCACGCCTTGCCTTCCATGAAGCACCAAAATGCAAGTAATAATAATTTCGTGGAAAAAGGTTAATAAAATATCATAGAATAATTATTTAAGTGTATCTTGGGTAATGGGAATAGAACTATACAGTTTGGCAAGCATAGAACGCACAGTAAGAATAAAGGTGAATAGAATGTAAATGTTCGTAATGGCTATGTAACTATGTAAACAATATGGCGTCTCTTTACCGGAGAGTGCCAGCGTCCCTCACACACTCCCCGCCATTGGTAGCCGTAGGCCCAATAAAATAAACAGGGCGCTGGGAGCAAGATGTTAATGTACAGAGTCCATTATGTTTATAGGAGGTCGCGTTCCTTCTGGATATTGGCCTTGAGTTCCTCGATCCGTTGTAGGCATCTGAAGGCGTCGTGGGTAAGGCGGTATAGCTCTCCTTCATATCTCTTGATACATCGGTATCTGTCTTCTCTGCGTTCTTCGTTTATGCGTTCCCGTTGCCGTCTGTCCTCTTTGTCCTCGGTAATAAATGCAGGTGTAGCTGTGGCCCGCGGCTCTCTTCGTCGCTCCGTCGGTGTCGGTTGTTTTTCTTTGTAGTCAACCAGTTCCACCTTCATCGCCTTTATTGGTACTTCGTCCATTTTCTCTCCCAGTCGTTTTTTGACCGAGACCTTGTCTTGGGTATGGCCGTTTTGTTCTTTGATCGGCGTGGGAGTGCCCAAAGGAGCTGGCTGTTCCCTCTGTAATGTTCTGCAAAATTCGGGATAAGATTGTTTATCTACCTCGTACAGTGGTTTTGTCTCCCCTCCATGTGCTTGCTCTCCCCCTTTGCCTCTAATATGTTTTAGAATGGTGTCTCTGCTGCTACTCTTCTTCCCGCAAGCGCAGAAGAAGAAAGTAAAATGTTGATGTACGTGGTACATGATACGCTTCTTGTTCAGCTGTAGTGTACAAATCTTACAGCCCCATGTTTCACCTTCTACTTGGTAAACTGCACCGTTGATGGCTCGGGTTGTCTCCTCTGCCTTCCACGTTTCTTTTATGTGGTGTGTCGGTGGGGGAGGTGCTGGCGCTTGATGTTTTCTATAGCGGCATCTAGCTGCGCCTTCTTCTGGTGTAGTGATAGCAGTTACCTTGGTGGGAGAATGGCTGCTCCTCTGTTTAGCCCGACTTTTTCGCTCCGTTCCTGCTAGTATTTCCTCAGTGAAAGTCGGATCTTCTTCCACTGATATTGCTCCGTCGTTGTCTATAGTTGATAGAATATTGGTGACGCTTTGCAAACACTGCTTTCCGTATTCTGTTGCAAACTTGAAAGGCAGGATATTTTTATCTGTGCCTTGGCCTCGGTTTGCTCTACCCTCGTTTTCACTTAGTGCCGCCCGTCCTATTGTTTTGGTTGAACACGTGTTCCTCTGGGCGTGGGCTGTCGCTACTATGTTCTTGTTAGGTATTGGTTGGGAAGTTGTGTACCCTAGCGAGTAGCGTTTTCCTTCCGGTGTGCTGGTTCTGTTAGAGTTATCTGTTCTTGTTGTTTGGAATATTCGAGTGGTGTCAGGAGTTGTGTGCTCCTGGGTGGTTGAGTATTTTTCCGACATTGGTGTGTTTTCGGAGTTATCTCTTCGGTGTAGTCCCAATATTCGTATGGTTTTCTCTTTGTTTTGCCATGGCAGGTCGGTTGTCTCTTCTTTTAGATTTATTTCTTCTTTCTGTATTCCCTTTCTCTCTTCCTTTTGTGTGTTATAACATTGATAGTCAGTAAATTTTACTGGCTTTCTAGGTTCTCTCCTTGGCATCTCAATGTTCGCACTGGTTTCTGGTGTGGTCGGAGCTGAAGTGGTGTGAACATCTTCGGCTCCTATTCCCGTAAACGTCCCTACTATCTCTCTGGCGGGGATGTGGACATTTTCTTGTGAAGGGTTCAGGCACCTGACCAATACTCTCCCCTGTGCGTCGGGTGTATTGACACTAGTGGCGAGGAGCAGGCCACCTTCTACGCTCTCTATGACCCCTTGCAGGCAGGGTTCTTTGCTGGTGAGGTGACACAGGACAGTCGTCTCAGCTTGGGGTGGCAGGTAAGTATCTCTTTGTACTTGTACTTTAGAGACCAAATCTCTCCCGTGTCAGTCTGTACAGATGAGTTCTTTGTCCTGGATCCGGAGGGTTGGCTGGTCGAACCCCATGTGACAACTTTGATTTGAGAGGAAGGGCATACCGAGGATCACGTCCTCGTTAATCTGGCTAACAACAAACGTCTCCTCATAACGAATGTGTCGAATGCGTCCCGAAAGGGTGAGTAATCCGTAGAATGGCAAGCGTGTGCCATCTGCCATCAGGCCATGTGAGTCGTACTGTTGTAAGTACTGTTGGACTCGGGGGGTGGGGGGGGGGGGGCAGCTGGTCGAAGACTCGTTTGGCTAACAAGTTCGTGTTACAGCCAGTATCGATGAGATACGTAACTGTCTGCCCTTCTACCTTTCCTGGTAAGTAATAGCTTGATTTGTATGGCCTTTCGACCTGATTGAGGTGCACCGTCCTAGGCTGGTTGGTCTCATTCGGACTCGACCGTGGGATTTCTCCCTTAGGGGTGCGTTGACCTCTCTCAGTTCGGGGCCGTGTCTCTACTTCTTCTTCCTCCTCTTCCGTGGGTGGAGTGTCATCTTCTTCAGTGGCCAGCGGGTCGAACCGGTTGGCCAGAGTGACTGGAGTCGGCATGGGGGGTTGTGGAACCTTGCGTCTGTGGGGTTCAGCGTAGGGTGTCCCATGGCGTGGAGTGGCCCTATTGCAGCCAGTAGGTGGCCCTACTGCTGCAGGCTGAGCCCGTTTCCCGGACGGGTGGTCCATGGTGCAGTTTTACACTGACTACGGAGGTGTCCTGTTCTCTGACAGCCCCAACAGCGCTTGGATGGTTCCTCTTGTGGTTTCTTTTTCAGCTCTGCTACCTCTTTGCTAAGAGCTTCTATGGTCCTCAGTAGTTTTGCCAGGGGGTCTTCCACTTCTCGACAGAGGGTTTCTGTTGTGGGTTGGTCCGGGTAGTTACCTGCGGATCCTTCGTGGATTGTACGGACGTTTGAGTGTGGAAGGGGTTGGTGTTGGATCTGCATGTAGTCATTTCCCGCTCTAATGGCCTCCTCTAGATTGGTGGGCCGAATGGCTAGGAGGTGCCTCTGGAGGTAAGCGTGACCCAACGTACCTTGGAAGGTTTGTAGGGTCAGCTCTGCTCGGTTTCTCTGTGGTAGCTCCTCATATGCTGCCTCCACCAGTCTTTCGACCTGAAGGGCATGTTCTCGGAGGGCGTCTCGCGGATGCTTACGGTACCCCATGAGCTTGTTTTGGGCCTCCGTTCGGGTGAGCCCGAAGCTAGCCCTTAGTGCTTCCACTATGGCTTGTTGCGTAGGTCCTCGCCCACATTGCTCCGCTTTTCCGATTAGCGCTTGGCGTAGGTGGACTGTGGCTTCCTCTTGGGTCCACCTGTTCATTCCTGCTACCTCCTCGAAGCGCTGGATGAAGTAGTGTACATCTCCTTCTCCGTCGAACGTGGGTAGTCTAAATTTGTCTCTGGAATTGGTCACTGTCATCCGCTCCAGGATATCGGTTAGTGTCTCCATGATTTGCATGGATGACCCCTCTCTGTCAGTGCTGACCGCTCTCCGCCTGTATGACATATCTGCTTTTAGCTCTGGGGTTCGGGAGATTGCTGTGGGTGCTTTGATCCCACTGCTGCCACCAATGTACAGGAATCTACTGTCTGGGTGGTAGCCACCTGTACACCTCCCGAACGCTTTACCAACCTTAGCTAACGCAGTGCACAATAATTCTGTAATTATTGTTAACAGGCTACTACTGACTTTTGTCATGCAAGAGAACAATCGAATCTGGTGTGGAACAAGTGCTGGCAGTTGCAATAATTATTCAATAATTATTGGCTGCGTCTGAACCTCTCTAGGCTCGACAATAATCAGTGCCGTGATTATTGTCTAGTTTAAAGTTTGTTTCGAACTTTGCTGCATACAATAATTCCGCAGGAATTACTGTTTAGTTTATAGTTTGTTGCAAACTTTTGGCCACCGACAATAATGGTGCTGTAATTACTACTTGTCCGTTTCGACTCAGTCGAGACCGACAATAATTACGCTGTAATTATTGTTGTATTAGTTTTGTTTCGAACTCCACAGTTCGGATTGTAATGTGTGTCGAACTAGTAGGGCACCAGGTGCTTTGCGTCGTACACCTCGGGTCGAGGGAATACGCAGTAAGAGAGCGAACTATCTTACTTTCCGTCAAGCCTCGTGCTTGCTAATAGTTGACCAGCGCTTGTAGTTATGCTGCTTCTAGCTGTGCTCAGTGCTTGCTTCTTGAGAGTAAGAATCTTCTGAGAGTCAGGCTAACTCTGATATTTATTTCGTGAACACTCACATATAAGCAAAGTAGGCGGGTGTGATTAGCACAAGTCACACCCTTAGGTAAAAATATTGGCAAGCCACGCCTTGCCTTCCATGAAGCACCAAAATGCAAGTAATAATAATTTCGTGGAAAAAGGTTAATAAAATATAATAGAATAATTATTTAAGTGTATCTTGGGTAATGGGAATAGAACTATACAGTTTGGCAAGCATAGAACGCACAGTAAGAATAAAGGTGAATAGAATGTAAATGTTCGTAATGGCTATGTAACTATGTAAACAATATGGCGTCTCTTTACCGAAGAGTGCCAGCGTCCCTCACAATACTAATAAATATTTATTTTAACTTTCATACACTAAATGAACTACACATTAGCCAAGCACTGCTACTTCAAAATTTTATGTGAGGAGAATGCAATATTAGATGAAACAGACATAAGAAAACCATTTATAACTAATTGTTTGTTGAAACAATTTTCCTTGATACAGTTTCACTCATTGACTCATTAGCTCAAAGTCGCGTTTGACTCGCTAATTAGGGTTCATTACCTTTGGGCCTACTGTATTGCTGTCTTATGGAAAGCATGATGGTTTATTGCTATTGAGAAGCACTGCGCCATGACACCATAATGTAGTGCTACAACGTAGTGACATGGAAAGCCACTAATGGTCTGGCCACACACATGACTTTGATCTGTTCCGGCGACACTCACAGCTCGACATGACGCCTGAGCTGAACACTGGAAACGGTTTCTATAGGCCACACAGGCCGACGGCGGCAACTGAAAATTGTGACTTCGGCACCTTGGGTGCAACCAATCACTAAAAGAAACAAGCAACAATTAAACTAATAATGCACAATAAGATTATGATAAATATAATCATAATGGTATGTAAATTATAACAATACTTTTCAAAAACAGCAATTTATTATTATTACTTATTTACTATTTACTACTCTGTATTTAGTAAACACAAGTTATAATAATTATTATTTATTATAAATAAATTTTTAAGGGTAATAATAATTATTTTATTTTGCTTATAAATATATTTATCACACCATGGGCAAGTTGCAATGGTAACAATCAATAGTGATACCTATCATGTTTTTTTTCTTACAATTTATCATAATAACCAAAAGGTTTTATTAATTTATACCAACCACCTTGCTTATACCACAAGTTATTGTAAATGATAACATTGTTTAAATGAACTTTGACCCAGCGCGCACAAATATCAGCCAATTATGTTAGTGTCGAGACGTCGGAATACTTGAAAACTCCAGCATGTTCAACTGCGTGGTACAGCGCCGGTTAGATTGGGCGACAAGAGGAGTGGCTTTACTGATTCGTCACTTTGTCGCATCCCTGCGACGGATTCGGGGAAAAGTCGTGTGTGTGGCCAGTCCATAATAGTCACATGATGCATTAAACTGTGTGGTTGAGTGATTTGAATAAATTATCATTGAAATGTGAGCAACTTTCCACGCTTGAAAATACGCTTAATACCATTTGTGCACAGGAGGCACGTGTGGTCTAGTGGTTAAAGTGCTTGCACTTCAATCCAGGATCTGGGGTTCGATTCCCAACACAGTTGTCTGTGAGCGAGATATTTGGCGTCCTATATGCTCTGCCTGGTCGGATACGGGCATAAAAATAACGTGGTCCCTAGTTTGAGTGCACTCTCCATAATAACTATGGAGTCATGCTAGTAAAAGATCCCCGTCTGTCTTTTCGGAAGAGTAGCCGGTGTAACGGCGGGCATGGGTATAGGGTGCTGCTCACACAAGCTCCGCTTATGAGACCCACCTTTAGGGTTGCCCACAAGGCACAGCTCAAACAAACAACAAACAAACAGCTGCCAACATGTCCTTCGCTAAAAAAATCCTTCTCGTATTGGCTCTCTCTATCTTTGCTCTGGTGATTATTCTTCAGTAAGTTGTCCCAATTGTTCTTTTGTTCAACTTTTATAGACTTTTTGACCTTGTAGCAAGCTTGTATTTCCAACTTTTAGCAAATGCTTTGAACTATGTTATTGTATTTTTTCAATTTGGAGTGTGCCAAAAATTGTTTCCTTTGCGTTGATTTTAAGTCTTAAAGCCCTTGTGAATAAATACTGATGAAGTTTAAGATTCAACTAGTTTTGACTCTATTACTAGAACTACGGATTTTCATTGTACACACCAAATTGTTTTTTCTGTGAAAGCAGTCATTTTCAAGACACAGCCATTCAAAGATGGTTTTAATAAATTTTGTGTAATGTCATAGCTGTGACATCACGGGCATATCACTTTGCCATTTCTTTGATAGCTTTCAACAAAGTGAGCGCAGTAAATAGCTTCTAACTTGCTGACACAAAATAGTTGCCAAGCATTGCCATTCATCAATTCGAAGCGTGAAGCTAGCTTTTGCAGTTAAAACTTGAAAACACCTATCTTTAGTAAACTATCGTTGGCAACAACACCAAAATTATAGCTTAAAGACCCGCTTTCAAGTGTTGGTTGTGCAATGTATATTTTTCATTATTTATGTGATGTGCAATGTATGGAATCCAAGTTCAGAAAACATGACACAAATGAAATATTGTTGTTGATGCCTCACTAAAGTATGCTAGGCGGCTTCATGTTGGTATTTCACCCAGAGTCATATAATTCCTTGGAAAAAACAAAAAATCTGACCGTTTCTCAAGAACTTCAAAAAATTTCCATACATTGGTCTAATAATAACCAATTAGTATGTTCGGAAAAACATATGTACGTCATAAAGTATTATTATTTTTATCATTATTACTAATAAGTTTTGTCTTCGAACTGTAATTATTTTTTATTCACAATAAAAGTTTTGTGGATGTTTATTTTTTCAGCAAATGCAAACTAATTATTGTTTGACTGCCTAAACAGCACCTCTAACTTCATGTACATGTGACTTGGGTATTGACTGTATGCTTAGGTAGTCAAATCAAATCAATGAAGCAATTCACTAACACAATCAAAATGAATGCTTTATTAGCCCACTACATTATCAGTGTCCATAGATCAGTTTTGTGAGAGGAGAAACAATTTACAACAAAAACTTGAGCTTAAAGCTCAGCCCACACACATATAGAATACCAAGGAGAGTAAGGGGGAACAACTCGAAAGAAAATGCCAAAATGTTGTACACAAACCAAATTGCGAATTGCTGACAAGCTTGGAAACTTGGAAATTTGGGAATCCAAGTTAATTTTAGAAAAAAGGATGACAGAAAATGCAACTTTCAGCCAATAGAAACAGGGTACAAAAACCATATATAAGGAGCAGCTCAACTACATTGAAAAGCAGTTCAACTCAAGAGTGCATTAAGTGAGGAGCTTTTACAAGGGCTGGAATTTCAGGCGAGGGAGAGTCTGCTGGATTTTCTCAATTGAACTTAAGAGAGCAACAGTAAAGGAACCATAGATTGGCTGGGAATTGAGGGAGAAACAACAGCTACAGGATCACACATAGAGGAACGGATCACATTAGTGGTAAGCGGACTTAATTTTGACATTAGCTTTAGAGAGCTACAGCACATAGACACACTAGTTGAATATTGCTGATAGCAATTATTAGTTTGTGAAAGAAGTGGTAGACTTTGAATCAAATTGATATAGGTATTTTGTAATTCGAAGCTGACAGTTTGATTGATTATTTTGACTGCATGCAGTGTACACTGGTGTATAGATTTGTATCGTAAGTTCTCAAAGAAAGTATTGTCGTTTTTTGTTATAGGCAAATAAATTTTTGAATCAAAGTGTACGTTTACTTATTTAGGTCTTTCTTTTGTGAGGTATTGTGTACATACGGTAAAAAGCTACAGGTAGCTCACTCATAGCGATATATACATATTATATAGAAAAGTTTGAATAGGATAAATATAGGCAAGTAGGCGTAGGAGCAAGTTCTTGGTGTATATTTAGTGAAACATTGAAAGACATTAGCACAATCAACTTTTATTGTTTGCACTTTGATTGTTGTATTGAATAGACATTGTACATACCCCAATTATTGATACTGTTTGCTTAGATACAGCCCGTACGATCAAGCTTTTATTTTTTTATAAAACAACAGTAACTGACGCCAAATTCCTTCACGGTTTGGTGGGGTTTTGGTGGCAAATAGCTGTATTTTTGGTTTGGCTGGCTCTTTGGGGGTAAACTCACTTTTTGAACGTGGGTTTGCTTGGGCTCAATTCTAAATAATAATATTAATTTATTTATAAATAAATCATATTAAGTTCATCTTTTTAATATTCGTATTGAATAAACTATAAATAGTAAACTAATCAGAAAAATCATAAAAAAGATTTAACTTATTTGTCAGTTAAAAATTTGTGTACATATTAACTTCACCGATATTATTGATATTGAATAGTCAGTCAGACAGGTTGTTGTGACAACCAAAAGTAATATTAGAGGACAACCCAAGAGAATATTCTACTTAGTTATCAGTTTAATTTTGTTTACGAATTAATCTAATTGGTGCTATTGATATTGGCAAATCGGTCAGACAAGTTGTTTTGACAACCATCTACCGCGGACTGTTGTATAGCACTGATAGTAACATCACAGCTGTTCGTTGTTTACGACTTGTTTTGCATATATTTATATTGTCAGGAGGGTAGGGACAGGCCACATACTAGTAGCCTATTAGTCTCAGTCTTGAACTGTTACAAACGGTTACTGAGTGCCTGTAGTAAATTGGGAATACAGTCCTCTGGCTTTCGATTCCATCAGTTAGCAGTTTAACTAATTACTGTTTACCTAACTTTATTATTATTCAGTTTTATTAATTCCGGTTTTTATCACATTTATTGATTTTACCCAAACTACCCCCTGACAGTATGTAACTTCACACACGATGCCAATAACTCGTAAGTAAAACAAACTTTGAGCTTGTGAAATACGCAAATACCCTACTGATTGAGAAAAAACTTTTTAATTTTAAGTTCTGAAATCGTAATTCTCCCATAGTAACAAAAATCTTCTAAATCTGTGATTATCAAATTCTTCATGCACAAGGGTTTTATAAAAGAAAGATCCATTCACACAAGTTTTTTCCAAGGGCTATTTACACTGCTGAAGTATAATACCATAAAGCTCATGATCACTATTATGTATGTATTTCAAGGAACAATTTAATATTGTTATGGTTTTGTGTGAACACATGTTGCTTTTCTTGAGTCCAACCTTCAAATACCTTTTCACCACCCCCCTTCCCCTAAGTTTTTTATTTCACCCTCTATAAACCCCCCTCCTCCCTCCTGTTCACCTCTCTTTCCTTTCTCATGTTATTCTATTTACTTTTCTCGAAGTAATTATGTAAGCTGCAGTCACACTACAGCACGTAGCACAACTAAGTAGTTGAACGTTACCTCTAAGACTTATGATACAATCTCTGCTAATGCTACATGAATAAGTGATCACACTTCCTGTTACTCCCTCTCAGCCATTTACCACGACATACTTGTTTAACAAAACCCGTGAGAGTCGTCTTATAGACATAAAAAATTGATCTACCTGAAAGTGTATGAAAGCAAAAACAATGATCTTCACAAATTAGTGCTGTTGTTTGATTGCATTGAAGCATGACGCCATTGATTTTCTTCAGTTGGTTTTCTGAATATTCAAGTCTCAAGCTCTAGGCTGATATGTTGGATGACCCTTCAGACCCACTCAGTCCTAATCGAAAAGCTAGCCAAAAAATCATAGTTCTCAAAAGCTGATCCCATTCGTTAAACTTTGACTTACAACATTTTTTATTGATAGGTGACACATCATATTCATATTTTGATCCTGGCCAGTTATAATAAATCATATGCAAACTGATATAACTGAAGTTACATAATCTTTGTTTAGAACAAAACTTGGTTTATTTAGCCTTGGGGCTACGGAAGGCTATTGCTGCAGGAATATAGAATCTCTTTTAAGAGAACCCATCAGTGTGTTTTACTATTGCAAGTCATTTTTTTTATCCGGCTTGTGTTCGCAGGCTGCACACTAAAAATTGGACTCAGTGGTTTCCAACAATATAACTGCGACTACCGTATACACATCCCATATGAAGTCCATGCTTGCTTATCTTGCAAGTTCCATATGTGAAATGGCAAATAAGGACGGCTACAGGAGTTTTGAGTTGGTCCAATGTAAGCAATTACAAGGATCGCTTCTCATACCCTTTCCATCAAAAGAATGAAAACACAGAGGTGGCTTTTCCAAGGGAACAATGAATGCTAGTCATAAGAGAATTCATAAAATGCAGAATAATAGAAATAGATTAATTATTAATTAATAAAAATAAATAGCTGGATTTGATTGGACAAGAACATGTTGTACAGGATGCAAAAGAACTTTCTACTTTCAGTCCAAAGATGACAAGATGTTTGTGCGGTGTCCAAACTGGTAAGCATTTCTGGGAGAGGACTATTGTGCAAGTATGTAGATCTAGACTGAGTGGGCTTAGAGGGTCGTCCAATACATCACCGTGCTACTTATGATTTGAATATTCAAAAAAACAATAAAAAAATTGCGCATTGCAGTCAAACTTTAAGTAAAGACCAGAAACAATCATTTTAAAAACTAACACTGCCTTGAAAGTATTTTTTTTAAATTTTTCCTTCTTTTGAAATAAACAAAAATCATAACTTTTACTAAAATAATTATTTGATCATGATTTTGCTCTAAACAATGAAAAAATTGCCATTGCCTTGACTCATCTTGCCAACACTAACTAACAGCAGCCGTGAAGAAGTTCTTTCAATTATTTTTAGTGGTGACTTCACAGGCATATATTAATTAATTTCTCATTGAATGGAATGTCAATGTTCAAATACTTAACCAAAATATCGAGAAAAAAACATGTATAGCAAAGTGTTGGATTTAGATAAAGCAGTTGAAATCTTCCAGCCAGTGCTCTTTCATTTATGTGGTAAGAGTTCAGCATACCCCCGGCCTCTTTCGCCAAACAAGAAAGTTTTAAACTGGAAGGACCCTTTCTAACAAATGCACACTAGAGCGTTTTACTTTGATCGAAACTCCATGGTTTTCACCTGAGTTTTCTTGTGCTCTTCCTTGGTATAGTTGACTCAAGCGGAATGTTTTCTCTCTAATTGGGATATGGTTCGAATGTCGGAAGTTTGTGTGTTTTGATGCGATCATCCTTATTCATCGTATTGAGTGATCAGGGGCGGATTTTCAACATATGTAATAGGGGTCTCCACCTATGTGTTACAAGGGCCGTATTTGAAAAGAAATTTATGGAACGGTAGGGGTCAAAAAAACTCGGCCCGGAGGCTCGACTGCGGGCCGGAGGCCCGTGCCGGGGTGAGTGCGGGAGGGGCGGCAGAGCGCCCTCCCGCGTGTCGAAGATTTTTTAGAATCAACCAGTTTGAAAAAGGTGTTTTCATCAGTTTTAAAAGCAAATTTTACTGATTCTGTTGGCCAAGAAATCTAAGTAAGGGCTATTAATGACTTGTAAAATAGAATGACATTTAAATAGCAACAATCAAAGTCAGTGCTGTATGAATGTACACATTGGTATTATTACAAAAAAAAGAAGAAATCTTCTCTCTTTAACCACCTATGGCTATGTGAGAAAAACTGATAGTAAATTTATTCAAATCTTATCGATGTAAATATCGTATAAAAAATATAGTATGTACAATAAGATACCGCTATTTGGTGTGATAAATAAATGTCATTGTCGATTATAAAAATATCAATAATAATTTATACACACTTATGTGGAATTAGTTATGATATTGTGCAGGATTTTGTTATAACTATCACTAGTTATTCCGGTAGCCAACTACACTACCTCTAGGCAAGAGAGCTGTCTGTCGATCCCGACAGTCTACTGGTCAGAGAGCTTATTGGTGTCCACCCGACAGCATGACTGCTGGGGGAAGAGCACTGTAGGCTATCGTCTGCCGAGCAGGCCTGTCGTTGCTACTGTCTACCTAATAACACTGAATGCTTTCAGGACCTAGAAGGTCGTTCGAGCGGTTATCATATAGTAGTATAATTGTCTGTCAGAGTATCAAGTTATAAGCTTGATTGAGTGTGTGGCTGTTTATATTCTTAGAAAGAAATAATCAGTGAGTCTCCTCAGGTACACTGCCTTGTGAGGAGCTCTGTGGGCAAATATATACAGAGGAGGCGGTGCTTAACAATCTAGCCTCGTTAAAAATAGCAATAGAAGTGTAACACAAAAATATAATAATAATGATCTGCATTGAGGCTATATGCATCGATCGCAGCATGTGACTGAATAAATGTGATAAGTAGAACTGTTAATATTGTTTGCTATTGCAGGTGGAGTTCGAAGTTTTTCCGGTACAATACACTACTACACTACTTAACCATTATTCTGCCACCTCACATGATAACAATAAACAGAAACTACAAGTATAGAAGTAGTAGAACTAATCATGGACATAGTTGTAGTGTAATTATTACCATCAACTAAAAAATAATTGGAACAGTTGTTGCTATTCTTTAAATTATTATAATTCACATATAATTATTATTATAACTCATAATAATAACAAGGATCATCATCATCATAATGATAATAATTATAATAAGAAAACCAAATAATATCACTCAATTATAATGCTAACGACAATAATTAGAATAACAACAAGCATGATGATAATAATTATTATTATGATTATTAAAACCACAATTTATTATTGTTTCATTGTTATCAAAAAATTAATTTGTAACAATCATCATTTTATTACCTATTTATTACCTATCAATTTTATTATCTATTTTTATAATAATATTTATTAGCAATAATTATTATTATCGACATCACCATCAGTATCCAGTGATTGACTAGATCAATAGAGCAAACCAGTAAATCGGGTCCGATTTTCAAAGGTCCCGAACGATTTTACAAAGCATTCAGAAGATTTTTAAAGCTTCAAACTATTTCAAAAGAGTTCAAACGGTTTGTAAATCGCTCAGACATTTTAAAATGCAAAGCACAAAGTGTTCTGAGCCACTATAGTTAGGCCCTCACATCTGAGGAATGATAGATGTACATATATATAAGTCTTGAGATTGGGAGATAAATAAACTTTAGTAAAAAAATTAGCAGTATTAGTAACAAACCAATAATTGTAAATTTTTGTGATTGGCAAAAAATTGAATAATAATAATAATAATCAGTATTTTTTTAGTTCACTAATAATAAGAGCTGTAACTTATAATATCAAAACCAGCAACCGTTTGTTGATAATATTGTTAGGGAATGTGACAAATCGACCAAGCAACAGGTCGACCACTAGTAACTATATACATATATAGCCGAACTCTATGTTAATCACTACTTATATTATTTACACTTATTTTATATTTCACACTTATTTTTGTACATGTGCTTGGGCAGTCAACCATGCGTTGGAGACTGCCCCCTTGTTTTATCTAATCTGTTCTATTGGTTCCTTAATAGCCAATCAACCGTGCAGGCGTGGCCTGCCTTTGTTTCTGTGATGTCAATCTTGTATTACATAATTTTCTTTGTATAAATATCTGTGAACTTGTCAAATGAAATGAGATTAAGCCTGACACTCTCACTGCTTGATTGGATCTTTCTGCATAAGCGCACTTATGCAAAGCGTTGATAGCAAAGTAATCACAAGCAAGCAAAACCTCTCACACACAGATTGCACTGGCACATAAAGATACAAGTTCGCTACTACTTGCACAGATAATTCAGTCAGACAAAGCGGCTCTTGGACAAGTTGACTAGTGGCAAGAACAATAGTCAGTAGAAAGTGTTCAGTCGATTCGACTTACACTGCATACGACCTACGGTCGTGTGATACTGGAACGATTGTTCAAACTATTAGTGCAACCCGACGCATCTATTCTGCCGAATAGGAAATCAGTGGAAAGCGAGGTAGTTGTGACAACTCCTCGCTGTGTATTGCTTACGAGCGTACAACGCTGCAAATCTTACTCAACCGGTTTAGGTTGCTGACCTTGGGCTAGTTGGAGTCACACGCTGCACTGTTTGTAACGCACTTATTACTGTGGGCCGCTGTACAGGTGAGCAGCTACCACACCACCACAAATTCCTGTACAATATTGATGATTGAACAATGATATTGAATAGGCTGCTAATAATAATAAATAAAAAATGACTTTGGTAAATTATACTGGTGAAATTGTTATGATGGTTAGTTAAATTACAAAAATAATAAAAAATACTATTGAATTGATCATTATTATGACTATGATGAACAATAATGATGATAATAATAAAAATTTAGTAGCTTGCTATATTATTATTATTAATTAATTATTAATTAATTATCAATTACACTGCAGTCTTATTTGATTATTATGGTTAGCTTGTAGTAATATGATGTATCATAGATAATAATTAATAATATAAAAGCTCTTTACATGAGAAAAAAAGCTAGTTTTCACATATTGAGAATAACCATTATGATAATAATTATAATAACAATAAATAATAATAATAAAAATTCTACCACCACAATAATAATTCTAGGTGTTTTTGGCTACAGCAATCATCACCCAAGGGAGATAGTACTAGTCAATAGGATGTAGACACTGAAATTTACAACTGTGATGATGCAACAGGGGCTGCAGATCTATCATGTGCTCGTTATCCAACAAAATTTTTGATTGAAACACACATAATAAAACCAAACTCTTTGGTCATCACTACTAAAGTTAACCTTGACCTAATGAATCCGGAAATGCAGCCCTAAAGCTTCATGGTTATGTATGATGAAGTAGGGTGGTCCACTCAACATATCCCCAAGATTACTGGTTATACAATTGCTTCCTGTTAGTTGCTAGGTAACAATGGAAAAATCCAAGCTGAAATCTAAACAAATAATGCCGAAAAGTTGTAAACACCCATGGCAAGACAAATCTAATTTTTTTGGTTCTATATGAAACTCGGGTCATGAGACCCATGCGACCATAGCAAAATCCGCCCCTGGTGATGAGTTGGACTGGAAGTGAAACAAAATAAGAATAAATAACACTAGAGTTTTGTTTCAGTAGATTAAGCAATGTAAGAAAGAATAACCTCCACAATGCGAACCAGCTAAATACTTATAATGATAAAGAATTTTAACCCAGAAGATAACCTCTGACACTTCACAGCGCAACTTGTTAAATTTTGCCAACTGATGTAAATAATTATTCATTAACTTTTACTTTATTGCTGACAGTCCTCCTAGTACTTGCGGTAAATGCTGTAGTAGATGTTGTTCCTTCATATGATGTTGCTGGAGTGGATGAATTTTGTGTAAAAAGAGTGCTTCTTAAACAGTCAAAGTTGCAATGATTGACCATAGCTTATAACCCATGAGGATGTTTTCCAGAAAAACGCTTTAAAACATAGAATAAGTCTTCCTTGATTAAGAAAAGATTGCGCGCGATAATATGTTTATAATATAAAAGATTTTAGCTTGAGTGGAAACAAAGTTTTTTGTGTGGAAATCCTTTTATAATATATGAAGTCTTTGCACAATCAAAAGAAAATTTCTCTAGAAAATCCTATAAGATATATATAAGATTTTCATACAAATGAAAACAAGTTTTTCCGCGCCAACAACCCTTTATATTGTAATGGTTTTCTTCGTCGCTGGATTGAGCCGTTACTGGCACTACAAGGAGGGCTATACTGTCCGGCTCTTATCTGCACTGTACTAAGAGCATCACTGCTAGGCAGTACGGCTCTGTGTGGTTTATCTTGCACTAGATACAACTGGATGCTGCTGTATAGCAGACACAACTGTGTTCAGGCAACCGGCCTCACAGATATCACAGAGTTGTAGGTAACAATGGTTTATTATTACCAACAAAGCAAACAATGTTTAATCTGACGCACAAAACTGAAAGGTTGACATAAGTAGATAATACCAGAACCGAAGCAACTGGCGGCAATGGTTGAGTGAAGACTCAACATATAACTGGTCAAATCAGTTCGCTTTCAACTTGAGAGTTACTCACTACTCAAAATCTACACAACGTCTGCCCACTGGGCTGAATACAAGGGTATTTATAGAAAAAGTAAGCAGTTGAAACTATATATATATCATTGGATAGAAAGGATACCCTCAGCAAGGTGTAAAAAGTAATCATGAAAAGAATACATGAGTCAATATGCTGGCGCATTGATGCTAAATGAATCTAATATATAAATGTAAGTCGGTTTTTGCGATGTTAGCTTAAAACTCCGGCACTAATGAATCAACCTTAATAAAAAATACATATTCAGAGTCGTCATTACATTCTCTAGGTTATAACACTCTTGAATTTTTGTTTTGCTGGAGGAT
Organism: Cryptosula pallasiana; assembly: GCA_945261195.1. Taxonomy (NCBI): domain Eukaryota; kingdom Metazoa; phylum Bryozoa; class Gymnolaemata; order Cheilostomatida; family Cryptosulidae; genus Cryptosula; species Cryptosula pallasiana. The sequence continues at coordinate 22,987,821 of OX183136.1, forward strand.
CGCAGCAATCTTTCCAATAGAAACCTCATTCTCATCAGTTATGCCAAGTTATATCCGGCCATATTTTTCTGCCTTTCATAACATGTTCGGTTTATTTTGATTATATTCCGACATGCTGCAGCCTTTTGATTGGTCAGCAGTGCTACAGCGAATCAAGTATTGATATCTGTTCGCCAAACAGAATAGTTTTGCTAGCTTTTTCGGTCTTATAATTGCTTCTCCACCGACTCACCTATCAACTGTACTTGCCTTTCACATTCCAACAACATTATTTCATTGCTTATGCCTGGCTGATATTGTTGTTTAGCAATTTTCTTGAAGCCCGTGGCTATATTATTAAAATGATTAATATAATGATAACAAGAATAATATATAACAACAATAAATAATTGTTAGTTTTAATAATAATCAAAATAATAATTAATTAACACCATCTCCTCCTGCATTGTTATTTTTATGCTTGAGGAACTGTTATTAATTATTTTTATTGTTATCAGTATAATTTTTTTTATTATTTCGATTATTATTTTCATTATTAATACTTTTAATATTATATTTATTGTTTTATGAACGGTTATTTTTTTGTTGTTTTCATTTCTTTTATTAATTATTATTATGACTATATAGAGTAATAGTAAAAGTAATAATAATATTAAAAGTATTTCTTATTTATTTAGTAAAATTAAAAGTGACAAAAATATTAATTATTAGTCATTGATTATTATTAATGTTATTATTATTACTGTTATTACTATTTTTATTAATATTATTTTTATCATTGTTGCATAAAAGTAGTTGTTTTTCTTTCTGTTTAAAAATCAGTTTTAGTTAATAACACTGTGGTTGAATACTGCTCATTACCATTAGTACTGCTATATACTCTCATCTCTTCCATATCATTATATTCCTCAATTTAAACACAAACAACTTTGATACAAATAAATATCATAAGAATTGAAACTTATGAACAAAAACCATGGTGTACCACAACAATAATAACAACAATGAATGAGCAATACTGGTAATGCATACAAAATGATGATAAGCGCCACAATAAAAAGAAAAGTAATCAAAAGGAACCCAATGTATCAGAGTTGTTCTCAATTTCTCTGGCTTTGTTCAGCAGTAGTACTATTTCTTATTTGTTTTTTTTGCTTTTTCATGTTGTTTACCATGACAAAAAATACTTGATAATTATGAGTAGGTCTACAACAGCAGCGCAAAGCGAGTCTAGGTTTAAAGACTTGCAATATTTTTGGCTAAAGGCTTATAATTAATTTTCATTATTATTACTACTCTTGCCTTTAATAATAATTAATCAACCTGTCTCTCCACAACATTGGCAATAATCATCATAGTTGAAATATCGATGGTAAACGGGTGATAAAAGGTACAAAATATTATACAATATTATACAAAAATTGTATAAAAAGAGTGACAAAAATAGTCATTTGAGGAACTTAATTTGAATTTGTGCAAAATTTGTACACATTTTGTTTATTTTAATGATATTTGACTTTACTTGCTGCTCAGCATGTCATGAAAAGAACTGGCGCAATTATTCCAAACAGCTTTTCTCCAACTCCACAAGGTTTACGAAAATTCAGAGAAAATAAAAATTATTGTGAGTTTTTGTTACAATTGCGTTGTGATTGCCACACTGTGAACAGCGCATGTTTAGCTGATTTACTTGCACAGTTGATGCAGCATTCTAAAATACGTTTTCGAAATATTGACCAATGGGTTGCACAATGCACAGTCACTAAGCATATGCTTTGATATGGAAATTTAAAATACAAATACTTGAATATCCACCAGATTCTTTGACTTGGTTTTTCACTAAATGTGAAACTACAGCAAAGCCTTGAGTTGACTTTTTGCAAATATAATCCATGCTTTATGATGATCTCCTTTGGTGGGAAAATAAACTTAAAAAGATGCTTTTCACCCCCTGGAACATCTAGACTTGAGCTATTACGAAAGAGTTGCAAGCTCAACTCTTCAAAAAGAAAAGTCAACGTTTTTGCAAGTTGTTGTTATCGGTGGTGGTGTGCAATAGGGAGAGCAATGTGTTGCATGGAACAACCGTTACACTTCTTCAGATGTTGTGTGATTATGTTCAAAGATTCAATTATGTTATGAAGCAAGAGGGAAGTTGGCTCACCCATGCGGCTATAAAGTTATAATTAGTGCAGACAAAAATTTTCCAAGACCTATTAGATGCTCTGACAGCACAATTTGTAAAATATATAACCAGTTACATAACGATTGAAACATTTAGAAAAATTGAGCATCCTCAAACCAACTGGCAAGTCAAAACTGAAGACAAACTCCATAACACTGGCCCTTCATGATCTCCCTAACATCGTTTTTGCACTATTTACGTAATCTCCACGGGCAACGCCGGGTATTTCTGCTAGTGTATATATAAATACGTGTCAATGCGCCAGTTTACCAGTGGCGGGAAACCATCTTTAGGCTTGGCTGTGTGAGCGGCAGGTCAGCTGTACTCTTGTATGCAGTCAAGCGTAGCCATCTAGTCTGTAGTATAAGATAGATAGGTATGTAGAGTAATATCACCGGCTCAAGAGAGAATAGCCACACTGTGCAAATCTATTGCAATATGACACAAGGTTTTTGAGCAAATGAGAACAACTTTGTTCGGGCAAAAATCGCTCTATGTTATATAAGATTTTCACGCAAATGAAAACAAATTTCTTCAGACAAAAATCTCTTCATAATATATATGACTTCCGTGTGAATGCAAAACATTATCATAGCTTCTTCTACTTCAATGGGAATCAATTTATATTCAAACAATCATACACAACATATATGTACCTAGACCCAAAGACAACTTTTAATTATATTATAAAATTTTGTAAGCATTAATTGTAATCTATTGTATTCTATTCTATTCTATCCTCATGCACATCAATAAATGCGTATAATCAATTATTTTTGTGCAGAATAAAGCAAAAAAAGAGGACTCGCGTAAAATATGGTTCGCTCAAAAATGGGATAAAGATTTAGTGTCGACTACGGTAAAATGCCAATTTGTTTAATGTTCATTCTCAAGTTTTCCAATCGTATTTCCGATGTAATATAAAGCTTGGTTACTCATAAACATTTGCAAATTGTTTCCGTTGATACTTGTAAGCATTGTTGCAAATAAACAGTGCAACAGGTAATACAACGCCGCAACTTTCAGTCTATAAATCTTAGTTACTCGTAAACATTTGACAATTGTTTCCTTTGATACTTGCAAGTGTAGTGCCAAGTAAACATGGTGGTAGATTATGCAATTGTGCTACTTAATTACAAGTAACAAAAATTATAATTCATAACTAGATAATTTTTGTCAATAATAAAAACAGTATGCTCACTGACATTAGTTTGTTTTGTAAAACATAATGGGTTATGTTTTAAGTTTAAGTTTTTCTCACAATTTTAAAAACTTTAGTACAGAAACTAAAATGGACATAGACATAAATGAACATGAACATGGATATAAATATGGACATGGACATGAATATGAATATAGACATAAATCGAAATTGATATATATATGTGCATGAACATAAATGTGTATGAATATAGACACAAATATGGATATAAAAATGAATATGTAAAAAGTTGTTTATCAATAGCAATATAATAATACAACACTTCATTTTTATACAATACTCCAGCCCCAATCATAAAAACCCTAATAAAAACAACCCCTGCATGATAACTACTTAGTTAATCGTATAATTACAAACAAAATTAATACTAATAAAACTAGTGCACAAAAAGGACCTTTTCAGGTACCCATGCTAACTGGTGCCAACGAAAATTCACTTGGAACCAGGAGAACCTTCTTGTCCTTAGACACCATGATAGAGATATGCTCCTACATTACTACTGACTCTTAAGTTCACAGGTCATCAAGATAACCTGCTAACAATTTATGCACTTTAACCTATAGAGAGCAAGTATTGTATTATTCATTTGTTTTACTAAGGCTTTAGGTACTGCTACTTGAAAAAAATCACCATAGTGCCCTATCACTCAATGCACTACTTTGAGTTTTCCTTGTTCGTTTTTATCGTATTAAGCATCCGGTTCAATAATTAGTCTATTGCAGCATGTAAACACAGCACAGTGCAATATCACTTAAACTTGAGCCGGTTTTTTGTCTATTTGGCAACTAACAACACCTTGAAGGTAACCAAATTTATTGTAGCTACAACGGAAAAGCCATCGAATCTTTCCATGCTGGCAGTCACTTCAAACCACCAGCACAACTACCTCACTCATGTGGCCCTTCAGAAAGAGTCACACATTTTGTCTTGTCTAAAATAGCAAAATGTGGCTCATCTACTCTAAACACCATCTTGGCTCGATTTGTGCTGGAGAACCATGTGAATAACATACTCGTGCCTCGTAACGCTTTTCACATTGATTGGACGTCACCAAAAGGAGAAAGTGAGTTATCAATGTCATATTTATCTGCTACCAAATCACTACACTACATAAACAATTCAAAAGCTTTTTTACCAGTTAAACTGGCAGCTTTGCTGGCCAATAGGCCACCCACTGCTTTGCTTGTTTTCTTGCAAGTCCACCTCAGCCACCCATGGTGAAAAAAAATTACATGCTGTAAACAGTGGTTGAGCTTTCAACTCGTTAAAAATGCATTATCCACCCTTTTTATGGGGTGACTTTTTTAACCAGTCACAGCCTCTTGCTATTGCATGACATGGTGCTCCACTATAAAAAAAAACACAGCACCAAGCTTATAAACCTCAATCAAAATTTTGTAGCATTTTTCAGACAATATAAACTGGCATAGTTTTTATGACTGTGTTTTCATTAGTATCTTATTTCCGTAGTACCTTTTCTCACTAGTATTTTTTCTTAGTAGTGTCTTTTCTTAGTAGTATCCTTTCTCAGTGGTATTTTTTCTCAATGGTATTTTTTTTCATTACTATCTTTTCTCAGTAGTTTCTTTTCTCAGTAAAATATTTCCTCAATAATATTTTCTCTGAGTAGTATCTTTTTTCATTACCATTTTTTCTCATTAGTATCTTTTCATTAGTATTTTTTCTCAGTAGCAACTTTTTTCATTATCATTTTTTCTCAATAGTATCTTTTTTCAGTGTTGTCTTTTCTCAGTAGTATGTTTCCTCAGTAGTATCTTTTCTCGGAAGTATATTTTTCATTACTATCTTTTCTCAGTAGTGTCTTTTCTCAGTAGCATTTTTTCTCAGTAGTATTTTCTCTTAGTAGTATCTTTTTCATTACTAACTTTTCACAGTAGTGTCTTTTCTCAGTAGTAATTTTTTTTCATTACTATCTTTTCTCAGTAGTGTCTTTTTTCAGTCGTGAATTTTCTTAGTGGTATCTTTTTTCATTAGTATTTTCTCTTAGTAGTATCTTTTTTCATTACTATCTTTTCTCAGTAGTGTCTTTTCTCGGTAGGATCTTTTTTCATTATCATTTTTTCTCAGTAGTGTCTTTTCTCAGTAGTATCTTTTCTGATTAGTATTTAGCCTCAGTAGTATCTTTTCTCGGTAGCATCTTTTTCTCAGTAGCATTTTCTCTCAACAGTATTTTCTCTCAGTTGTATCTTTTCTCAATAGTATCTTTTCTCAGCAGTATTTATTTTAAGTAGTGTCTTTTCCTCATTAGTGTCTTTTTTCAGTAGTTGCTTTCTCAGTATTATTTCCTCAATTTTAGAGTGGTTCATTGGTCCTAGGTCTAAGGAGAAAGCGGGTGCAATGATAAATCATGCAAAGTATAATGAAAGTGCTTTCCGCAAAAATCTTGTCAAAAACTTCAAGTTGATTGCACCAGTGAGGGAGCCAGAATCTTGGTTGCGCTCAGCTGTCAAATTCTACTCTGGCTGGACAGGGCATCACATGGTAAAATTAAACAGTATATTTATTATTTTTTTCTATTAGTCTAAAATAGTTTTGAGAAATGCGAGAAAAATAATTCTTCCCATCAAGAGATTTCAATCCCAACTTTCCTTTGAGGAAATAGCCCACCCTTACCAGCTTCAAATTTTTGTGAGAAACAGTGAAACACATCACTGTTTCAAATCCTTTAAGTTCTCAAAGAAAAAGAAATTCATGAAAATGATGTTAATAACTATTGTTGACATAGGTTTAACTTTAAGCCAGCAAGCGTTATTGCCAGCTGTTAATAAAAACCTAGAAACAGTAGTATGACAAAAGCGGGTCTCCGAAATGCTAAACTAGACAATAGGATTTTCCTGGTCTTCAAGTGCCTCTTTGTGTTCACCGCCTACCAGCAGAACCCGTTAGGCACCTTTTAGCGCAGCAAGAATTGAATCTCGGTTTGTAGGTTAGTATGCATTATTGAGTTACTAAGTGAAATTCAATGTTTGACTTTTGATTTCTCTGATTAAAACATGTTTTATTCACATGGGGGCTTTGCTTCTTTTTTTGAGTGCAATATGGAGCCCTAGTTGTTTTTTTTGCTGCTAGTCATTTGTAGGGTTAAAGCCGCAGGTTTGTATCATGGTTTTGATTCTGGTTTGAATAATATCATATGTTGGTACAAGCCGGGTAACAGTGAACTACAAAAAAAAGTATTGCATCATAAAACTATTGATAGGCGAGATGTCGGTGAAAAAGATGTAGGGATGAGAACGATGTGTGAACTAGATATAGTTGAACAAAACTGAAAGTGTAAAAAATGTTTTGATTACTTTGAAGTGAAAAGAGATGATAATCATGATAATATTGGTGGTAATGGTTGTCAATTTTTCTGTTTGTGGTGTCCTTCACAAATTTAGTTTTTATGAAAGTGCCATTATACAATAAGGAAAGATGAAGAAATATCCAAATCGAATCACAAATGAAATGTTAATTGATTAAATAACATCCGACTCACTTTGGAGGTCATTGTCAAAGACTTTGCCGCGAGACTATGTTCAGTGTTTATGGTAATGGTTGCCATACCAACGTGACAAACACAAGTTGGCTGACAAAGAAAGATCCCATTACTATGCTAACTTTTTCCAAGGACATCACCTAGAACTTTGGTTTCAAGCCTATGGGAAAAGCTTCATATCATCATGCAGGTGGAGCAATGACACATCGACAGATAAAAATTATGGTTTAGCTTCTTCGTACGTCTACTCCAACATCATTGACAACAGAACGGTTTGGGGTATAAATGTACCGTTGCTAAAAAAACTCATGTTTAAGGGAAGAAGAATACCGTTGTCTATCAGAAGTTTAAAATTATCATTTTGTTCGACAAGGCATCATTTATTAATGATCTAGTTAAATCACTTGTAGCCAGCAAAAACGATCAAGATATACCATTTGATAATAGAAAGGCCATCCTGATGGTATACTTTAGAGTAAAGAAAAGACAATGATTGTGGTTCAATACATGCTGGAAGCATTTAAAGATTTTCTCAAACATTGCTATGCAATGTTTGAGAAAATCTTTGTTTAGCGCTTATGATCTTGTAGAAATACTCTGCTATCTCTTTCATAGAAACAAATTTGTTCCCTCTGATATGAAATAAAGCTTTTCTGGCACCATTGACGTACTTGACATTTGTATGTTTTTCCTTGTCGGTGATTGGAGGTGAAGGTTCTAATTGCAGTGAGATCCAATCGCCTCAAAAAAAGATGAAAATTGCCTATTAAAAAGATGAGAGTATATAGGGGACCAAAAATGTCTGATTTAAAGATTGCTGTTGCCTCAATAAAGACTCGTTTACAAAGCGATCAACTTCATTAGGTGTTGTCGCTTAGAAATAGCATCGTTTGAAGTATGGCTATCCCAAATGTTAAAACAGGAAACAAGATGTAAGTATCGCCCTATAAAATATTTCCCCAATTGGATGTGTTTGGGGTGAAACTTATAAATCAAGCCAGACAGATTTTCTTACAGTCCGAAAAATATAAATATCTCGAGAAGCAACTAGTTTTATCTAGATCTTTTAAGTTTGTTTTTGCAAATTGAAAATTAATACCTGCGGTAATATTCTTTTGAATATTTATGTTGCAGAGAAAAAACAAAAGTAGCTATTTTTTGGGGTGAAGTAAAGAATGAAAATAACTAAGTTTCCGCAAAAAAAACTCTCCCAAAAATGGCAAGTTTTTCCTCTGAAAAATTTGCACTTGGTGATGTGTTTTTTTCACGAGGAAATAACAATGAGAGTATTCGCGACCTGTTCGTCGAAAAAAATACAAAAAATAATAGGTGTTCGTACTTCACTATGTCGCGTATGCAACGGAACATTAGTCTAGAACAACATAACATTCATTAAAATGTTATAGTTTACCAAGCAACTCATAAACAAAATAACTCCCAATTTTCAAATTAATAGTGAAAATGATAAAATTTGAACTGCTACAAACTGGAATAGTTTGTCAAGCTACCCTTCAATTTAGTAAATTTTGAACGCTTGCAATTGTTTTGAATTATTTTTTCAAGGATGTAAAACTGGTCTATGAAAATGAAAAGAATCAACTAGCTCATTATTATTTAATTAGTGTTCAGTTTCATTCGTGACCTACGAACAATATAAATGAATACATGTTGATTATTTTTTTATTCAGTGAGCTACTTTTTGTTGACCCACGAGTTCCAAACAAAATGATTATTTATTGATTAAATTTATTCCCGTTCTGATTATTTTTATTGCAATGTGTTCGGCGAACAGAGATTGTGAATACTCTTATTGTTTTTGCAATCTTTAGCATAAAAATCTCATTGGATGTAGGGATAGGTTACTCGGTGCAACTTTAGCTACATAAAACCCATTGTTGCCATACAGAGAACCACTACTCTACAACCGAAATCTGAAGGAAGAACATCTACTGGAACTACTGGGCTTTTTCGGCATTCAGGTAAGACCTATAAAATAACTAGTTCACATTAGTTGCGCTGGAGAAAGACTATTCTCCTACAATATATTAAAGTTCTTCACAAAAATGCAAAATGTTTGAGCATTGATAAAGTCAGTATTATCAAATACAGTAGGTAACTTGAAATCTATTCATTATTTGTTTCTTAATCACCTTTGTTCAATCTACTTACATTATTCACCTGGAGAAAAAGTTCCCTCTCGAATCTAAAAGAGTTTCTCTAAAGAATTAAAAGTCTTTGGCGTTCATAAAACTGATGTTGCCATAGAGGCAACCAGATTGTTTTTATTATTAGTTGCAGTATGGCAATTAGATTCTAATGGTTAGTTCTTATTTCATATATTATCTGTTCGATGTAAGTTATTACTTATACAACTCATTTTTTTAGTTCATAATGAATTTACCAGCCAGAAAGGATTATCTCAAGGAGCTCCTACCAGCAGCGTACAAAAGACTTATAAGCCATCATTTTTCAATCCATAATTTGAAGATTAACATAGTGACTTACTAATCAATACCGCTCTGCATGACATAATTCGTTCTAAATATTTCACAATGCCTTTTTTACAAAACAACAGGATTTCGTCAACCAGATTAGATTCAAACAATATTGACTTTACAGCTTGGTTATCCATGTGGGAAACCTTGGATTTTACCTGAGTATAAAAAAGTTACCTTAATCTAAAATTGATAATGATTCCTTCATTTATTCCAATCCAGAACACCCATTGGTTTCAGGAACTACTAGTGCTGTAAGTAATCTGTTTAGTAAATTCTATAGCTATTTACTACATTAATTGTTATCAAAGTAACAATTTATTTTTACCATGAACTATTAAAATCTGTTATTGCCGCTTATCATTTCTACTAATTAGCAACTACTGCTACAGTTGCGTGTTTCATATTGTTTTCATACTTCTGTAACTAAATGGCTTATGACAACTGCAGTAACATTTAAAAACAACCGCAGCATCATTTACTACTGTAAAAAAATGCATCTCCATTGAGAAATTAAAAACAAGAGAAGAACCATTAATCTTCCTCGCATTATATTTGCTTTCGTTTTTTTTCCAATACAGTATATTTTTATGATTTTAGCAGTACCACAAGGCTAATGTTACAAATTTTTTCACTGATGATTTCGTTAGTCACTGTCAATGTATGTATTAGTGGCAAAGTTGTTGTTTAAAACGAGGAGGTAGCCACGTGATGAGCTTACCATTACAGGTCCCTGTCACAGAATAAGCATACCACTGGAGGAGACAACCATGGATAGAGAAGACCACTGGGGCAAATAACTGGGAGAGTACGCTACTACTGGAGGAGGCAATCAATGAATGAATTAACCACTTTAGGAGGCAACCATGTGTGGAATCGATCAAGGGAAGAGTCTACCATGGCAGTAGGGGACCACAGAAGGAGGCAACCATGGTAGCAGCCAATCACGGGAAAAGGCAGTCATGTGAAGAGGGACAATAGGGACCAAGGGAAAAGATATCTTTAGATAGGGAAATTATATTATTCCTGATTATATTCAATAATTGTTGCTTTCAAATGATAGACAAGCAGTGGAGTACCGGCTAAAACTACCTGTTGGCATACCTAAGTTGCCTTTCCTTGGAGACTCAACTCTTCACGAGTGGCATTGAGTTCCGGTGCTTATTACAGAATCATGTACCAAGGAAGAATTGGGATGAAAATTCAATTAATCAGAGGCACTATTAAAACAAACTAATGGAAGGCCAATCGGGCAGTGTTAACTTCAATTACTAAAGTACCTTTTTGGTGGTGTTAATCTCAACTGGACCCTAACTCTACAGCTAGAAGCCTGATGCTCCATTATTTTCAGTAGTTGGTCAGCTGGGTTATTAGATGTATCATGTTGTAGTTATTGTATATCTTCTCTGTAATAAACACTTATAAGCTTTTACCATTGACTAGTACATCTGGCCAGTGGCTACGGTTATGTCTGGTAGTTGGTTACACTGTTGGTTGGAGCCCCCATTTAGGTCAGCTTTGAATCGAGTAAATAGAGAGTCAAGTCAAGATCGAGCCTGGTCAAGCTGTTTAAAAAGGTGTCAATCAGCAATAAAAGAAATTGCATAGTACTAATTTTAATAATTAATTGTTTTTCACTGGGACTGCATGCTTCTCCCAGGAGCTCAGTTGCAAGAGTGAAAAAGAAACACCTGAATTTTCTCTACAACAGTGGACTTACCACGGAAATTGTATGTTACGTCGGTTTTGTGATATTTGGTGAGACAAACAGTTGGTTCCCTAGAGGGAAGCTCTGCTGTTCAAAAAATTGGAAATCACAAGAAAATAAAAATTGTTCCTCGAAAATTACGTCAAACTTTTTTTTAAAGATGGGGACCATGAGATAAATGTAAAGCGTTATCAAACAATGTCTTAACAATTTCCACTGACTGACTTTTTCATGGCCACTTTGGAGGCTAAACAGCTGGGTTTTTGCTCCTTTCAACATTGAATCTGTGTTGGAACGTTCTAAAAACTTATTTTTCAATAGTAATACTTTATACTAACTGTAATTCACCATTCAATACATTTAATTTCTCTCCTTACGACAGGTTTTGCTCTAAATGAGAGCAAAGTTTTGTGAAATTATATTGATAATAATAAGAAAAAAGATGGGAGAACAATAGAGTTTTTTATTCCGTTCAATAATAGTAATTTACTCGGTTCGTTTTTTTTACCTCTTCAGATAATTACCTGTGAAAAAGCGAGTAAAAAAAACTGCAAATTCTCTGAGTGTTTTCAGTTTTTCTGTTTAAAAACTATAAAGTTTTCAAGCTACAAGCCAGTGACCATAAAATGTCTAGCGGATGTCACAGTTTAGCCACTATTCGACCACAATGCATACTAGCAGATTTTTGTAGCTTTCATAGTCACAGTTAATGGTTCTCCTTGCAAGTTACTCCCCAACTATACAGGTACTAGAGCTCCCTAACCAACACTTTTCAGCATTCAACTTCCTTCTTACTGAAAACTAACAAACTCGCATATTTTTGCCTCCAGGGCTATCTTTGATGAGCTCACAGCTCTGCTAGCTTCATTGAACTACTCTGCAACAGTGCGGGGAGGGGTGGGGGGTACTTCTCGACACGGTCCACTGACATTTTGGAAGCTCTGACTTCTACCAAAATAACTTGACTCCAGTGATAAATCAAGTGATTTTAAAGCTTAATAGATATCTTTAATAGTAGTTTGTAACAAGTTTCAGTCTCTCACTCTTCCTGTGTCAAACACAATAGAGAAACACCTCTGCAAAAACTTTCTATCACTCTATCAATTACAATCTCCAGTTGAAAGAGTTGAAAAGAATCCCAATTTGGATTTTTGAGCCTTTTTACTGGAAGAACTTGCGGCCAGGCTAAAGATATAGTTTGTTGAAATTGTATAAAAGCATGTTTTGTACATGAACTATTCTGTTTGTTAGCCTAGTTTTGTGTTTATGTGCAATTGCATGTGGTTTGGTTTTCAGTTCTCTTGTGAATTTTACGCATCTCAAATCTTTGCTGCTAGTACAGCTCTAGCTTTAGCTCTAGTTCTAGCTCTAGCTTTGGCTTTAGCTCTAGCTCAAGCTTCAGCTCCAGTTATAGCTATAGCTCTCTCACATCTAAGTATCGCTCAACATTTTAGTTTTGCTGATCAAAATTGACAACTCTTTGTTTTCAAGATTGCCCCTCCAATATTCTCCTAGTATTCATTTTCAATCGATCTCACTGTATGTGATGTCACTGTTAGCCATTGAATGCTTTGTGAAAGCAAAAAAAGAGGTGTCCAAAAATTATCCTCTTTTTTATGAATGCCTGAGAGAGGGCACAAATTTTATTCAATGCAGTGCTAATTTGAGTATTGGTTTGTTTTGTTGAATTGCAAGTGATCTACCAATTGCTGTTTACCATCAAAAACTACTGATAGCTTAAATAAAATTCTATGCATTAATTTATTAAATTTTATTGGAAATGGGAAAAGAAAAACCCTTTTTAGTCGGGAGTAAAATTGGCAGAAATTAATGCGCTGTAATAGTTTAAGTTCATCGCTTGGCTTCTCCAGCCCACTTTGCTTTAGATTGGCAGCTTATTAACATCGCATTGAAGAAAAGTTTTGGAGAGGCGATTGTTTTTAATCAAATCCACAAAAGAGTTTTTTTTCGAATGCTCAAATGAATAAAGTCATGTATGATTAAAAAAAGGTTTTGGGATCTGCTAAAAATTAAATGGAAACCTTAGAGCTTTCTGCAGATTGCTTAAAGTTGTAACCTTGCTCATTTCTAAGTATATTCTGAGCAGTGGTGTTGTGGGCAGGCCTATTCTTTTCCGATAAAAAGAGAATTTTGCATTCTAGCATTTATTTATTCTTGCAACCTGTTGTTTGCAAGAGTACAAGATTTATCAATCGACAGTTATTAATTTTGACAAAATGAAAGAGTAATTATGTTTAGGCTCTCAACTTTGATTGAAAATGTTTTTTGTTATGTATTGCTACAGTTTAGTGATTACACTCCGTGATTTTGTTGTACTGGTTTGTACTTTTAAGAATGTTAGAGAAAATTTTTGTCAGAACATACAAAAATTTTACTAAAACAGTTAAACAAGAAAGCCGGTTTCCTAAAACCCCTAAAATCTACATTTCATCCATGTTTTCCTACCTTGTGGTCAGTAATGATCAAATTATGTTGCCTGTGGTTTCATTTAATTCTGAAATGCATTTCTGTTTACTAGTCAATGGAAGAAGTTGTGATGAATAAATCCTTATTTTACCAACCAAGAGACACATTAAATCCTATGAACCTGGTCACTTGGTATCACCTTCCACAACTGCAGTGGCTGGGCTTTGACTACAGATATAGAAACAATCTAACCGCCATTAAAGAATACATAGACTATATTGTACCAAAGTAAGTAACTCAATGTGCCTTTTTTCCTCTACTACAGCATAAACGTCTGAACAGAATTAGGTATATAAAATATGACTTGAAAAGCTTAAAAGCAGATTTTAGTATAGCTTTATTGCTCACAGAGCAAATGATTCATGACCAGTGATTCATTCAGTGGGTCAAGAATATCGGTAAATATACAAATTAGAACATCTAGGCATATCCTTGCTGCACTTTCTTGAATTGTCTCCCATGGTTTGCGCTGTGCGTCACTCCTGCATTTGCAGCGTCTTGTTCAATGAATTGTGATGCGTCGTAAGTAGTAATATATGAGCAGATCTCCCTACCAAGTGTTTTTTTGTGGATTTGATCTTGGAGTTGAGACAATGGGTTACGGCGTTGGATGAATTCGCCGAGTTTATATTGTATTTTACTTGAGGGGTATTTGAGTGGCATTTGAATGGCATTTAAGTGGCATTTGAGTTTTGATTATTTTTTTACTTGATTTGAACTCATATGGCATCTAGATTTTGAATGTATGGCATTTAAGTTTTGATAATTTTTTTACATAACTCGAACTCATATGGCATCTTGAGAGAAAGGAGAGAGGAAAAGAGGAGAGAGAGGAGAGAGGAGATACATCTACATTGAATAAATACATTGATTAAAAATGAAACAATATGTGAATATATACATTTATTGTATAATAAGTAGGGATACATAAAGAGAACATATTAAATATTGTAAGCTTGAAATAGTTCCAATATCATTTCAAATGAAAAAATGGATGATGAGAGATTTTCATCCGTTTGTATGTATCTACATATATCTGATTGAAAATGATATAATAATTCAGTAGTCCATTGTATTGAAATCAATTTTTGAGTGAGCTCTTTATTCCACACTTTTCTTTGAATTTTCTTTAAGTAATCATTAATACTGACAGTTTTTGACATTTTTACAACTGTTTGAAAATTGTTTTTAGTCATAAGCTTAAATATTTCTACTGAATTGTCAACGTATTTATGTGTAGTGTATGGTCGGTATTGTATCGGTGAAAGTTCTCCATGTAAAGAAGCTACAGTTAGCAAATGCTGTGTCATACATAATAATATAGCTTGTAATGTCAAGCGATATCCAATCTTTTCCTGTACTTCAACATTTTCTTTAATATAGCTATGATATATCTTTGGAAGGTAGTCTTTGATTGTGTATCTTTTTGAACTCATAATGAACTAAAATAAAATGTTAAGTATTAGTATATGATGATTAAACAGTGTTGTAAAATAATTACATTTTAACTTTTATTAAGTAATTTTTCTATTAATTCTTACCTTATCACCAAGAAATCAGCTGTAGTAGTTGATGAAATCAGTTGTAGCAGTTGATGAATCAGTTGTAGTAGTTGATGAAATCAGCTGTAGTAGTCGATGTTTTATTGCTGGAGAGAATGATTTCTATGCAGAGAGAGCTGTTCTTATATAGTATAAGCCACTCCTACTCATTTAGCTTATAGCCATTAAAAACACTCACGCGAAAACTCTATCAGAATAGTGTTATTCGCGTGAAATATCCCTGTTTTATTCGCGTGAAAATAAAAAATTTCATTCCCGCGAAAGCAACGGTTTCCATTCGCGTGAAAATAAAGTATATATTCCCGCGAAAGCATTGGTTTGTATTCGCGTGAAAATAAAATTTTTATTCCCGCGAAAGCAACGGTTTCCATTCGCGTGAAAATAAAATTAATTATTCTCGCGAAAACATTGGTTTGTATTCGCGTGAAAATAAAATGTTTATTCCCGCGAAAGCATTGGTTTGTATTCGCGTGAAAATAAATTATTTATTCCCGCGAAAACATTGGTTTGTATTCGCGTGAAAATAAAATGTTTATTCCCGCGAAAGCATTGGTTTGTATTCGCGTGAAAATAAATTATTTATTCCCGCGAAAACATTGGTTTGTATTCGCGTGAAAATAAATTATTTATTCCCGTGAAAACATTGGTTTATACTCGCGTGAAAATAAAATGTTTGTTCCCGCGAAAGCAACGGTTTCCATTCGTGTGAAAATAATTTATTTATTCCCGCGAAAACATTGGTTTGTATTCGCGTGAAAATAAAATGTTTATTCCCGCGAAAGCAACGGTTTCCATTCGCGTGAAAATAAATTATTTATTCCCGCGAAAACATTGGTTTCCATTCGCGTGAAAATAAATTATTTATTCCCGCGAAAACATTGGTTTCTATTCGCGTGAAAATAAAATGTTTATTCCCGCGAAAGCAACGGTTTCCATTCGCGTGAAAATAAATTATTTATTCCCGCAAAAACATTGGTTTGTATTCGCGTGAAAATAAAATATTTATTCCCGCGAAAGCAAAGGTTTGTATTCGCGTGAAAATAAAGTATTCATTCCCGCGAAAGCAACAGTTTCCATTCGTGTGAAAATTAAATGTTTATTCCCGCGAAAGCATTGGTTTGTATTCGCGTGAAAATAAAATATTTATTCCCGCGAAAGCAACGGTTTGTATTCGCGTGAAAATAAAGTATTCATTCCCGCGAAAGCAACAGTTTCCATTCGCGTGAAAATTAAATGTTTATTCCCGCGAAAGCATTGGTTTGTATTCGCGTGAAAATAAAATATTTATTCCCGCGAAAGCATTGGGTTGTATTCGCGTGAAAAAATGTTGATTCATAGGATTTAATCAGTGCGACTTTACCTATTTAAGAGCCACTGTTTTCACACAGAAAGCATCCAGTTCTACAACGACTAGCGGAGAAGCAACATCTACTAAATCTTTCATTGCAACATCTAGGAGCTCATCTTCTTTATAAAGGTAAGAGTAAAAATATTTATTTTTTGTTAGCTAACGCTACTAGCTGAAGGTTTATGACCTTTATGATCTTTTAAAATTAATTACGAAAAATTAAACAAAATGTTTTGTTTTTTTTAGAATGAATACTCAAGACGAAGGAAGTCAACCGATGAATGAAGAAACAGGATCCCAGCAAACCCTTTCCCCATCACCTTCTCCTATCTTTGATATGGCAGAAAGTCAATTGGTGGTTGATGAACCAGAATCCCAACAAGATTTTACTTCATTCACATCTCCTACTAACAAGCTGTCTTCAAAAAGAACATCGATGAGGAAACGATCTTTTATTGATTTGACAAAAGATGAGAATGAAACTGGCTCGAAGTGCAAAAAACTAGTTTTGACGGATGTTGGAGATGAAACGCTTTTTCGTCACACCAGAATACCCTTTCAAGATGCTGGAAGTAATGAACTAACCACTCTCACCTACAAGAGCGCTGGGTTAATAAACTCTCTCTCTCCAGATAGTCTAGAAAAACTTGAAGAATCCATGGAAATCCGAGAACTACCAGTACCAACAGTTATGGAGGTGTTGTCTGTTGAATTTCGTGATGAATCGAAGTGCACCATGATTTACAACTACCGAAAGAATAAGAAGATAACTCGGGTGAAGAGTGATGTTTCAACCGAAATAGGACTGCTTGTTAATAAAGCTAAGCAAACACGTCCAATTGTTTTAATTTATATGGGAGAAGGAAAGACAGGAGATGCGATTTTTCGTACTGCTGAATCTCATGGATGTAATCGAAAGATCAACGATCCATTCAACTCATTGTATGGCAAGAGTTTGAGACAAATACAGGCTTATTTCAGTGTTGCTCACCTACACGATTTTCCGACAGGAAGTGTTATAGCTTATGAGAATCCTGGAATGCTAAGAAAATGTGATACTCGTTGGAACAAGACTGCTGATGTTATAGTGGCTAATTACAGATGTATGGTGAAAGGAGAGCTATTGATTGGAGATCTTAGCATCCCTGCTCAAATAGCTTCATCTGTGGTGGCGGAAAAAAGTGGTGTAATCGTAT
This sequence comes from Cryptosula pallasiana, assembly GCA_945261195.1. NCBI lineage: Eukaryota > Metazoa > Bryozoa > Gymnolaemata > Cheilostomatida > Cryptosulidae > Cryptosula > Cryptosula pallasiana. Next base: position 23,005,523 of record OX183136.1, read on the forward strand.
TCAGAGGACTGAAACAAAATACGAACAACATGATTTCCTACGACATCATTCTACTTTCAGCTCTTCAAGCTTTCATTCAAGTCTCAGAACTGTTTGATACTTCGCTGCAGCACACCTGTCTCTCCTACTTTGAAGAAAATGAAAAAGAGAATTGTCCAGAACAGCATATCAGAGTCTTAATCGATAACACAAAGGATGTGACTCGTCTTCTATGATGGTAAGTTTCATATCTATTTAAAGAAAGATCTGAAGTATTTTTGTAAAATTAATTCATATAACTATGTATGATAGAGTCATTAGTTACTATGTCTTTTAGATATAACTAAAGAGCGCTCCTGAGGAAGAAAATGAGAAGATCTTATTTACTTCTTGCTTGAAACATTACAAAATAATAGTTTTTATAGGTTCTGTAGTGTTTAGCACAAATAATGAGATAAGTTGTATTTTATTCATTATATTTGTTATATCAAATAAAAATCAATTATAATAATTTATTTTAACAATTTACTTAGTAAATTAGTTCCTTGTATATGTACACCATCTATTCCTTCTACTGTATTATCTTCTATGAACTCGAAGTTAGGATAGGTCTGTATGATAAATCTCCGTATTGAGTGATCTCTCATCTCACTATCTCCTATGTCTCGTAAACTTCTAACAATTTCATCCATACTCCATCCTCTACTTCTCAGTAAACAAAAGTATACACAATAGTCGCCACATACAGTTGACAAAAAATTTTGTAGTTGTGTTTCATTACTTCGTATTGTTTCATATCCTCCATGAATACTTAGTATTTCATTTACATCCGGATAAAAGGAAACAGAACGTCCAAACGAGTCAAAAAAATCCACCTCTGAATCATTAGCGTACACAGCCAACCAATGCTCTCCGGGTTGATGAGAATAATGGGTGTTGAATACGAAACATCCTGTTGGAAAATTGCAAATTTGCTTCCAAAACTGTTCTCTAGCTCCAACATGAATCCCTACGCTTTGACATAAAACGTCTGAAGATAAGATCGATCGAATTTGTATGGTATTCATCTGTAACTTTCTGTTTAAAGCACTGCGTCGCCTCCGATAGTTAATTGAAGAATGCTATCCATCTCCAACACACCGTCTTTTACAAAGTATGCTACCAGGGATAATCCATCCGTCGTGTTAGCGCTAAAACGAATTTCCACACTTGTTGTGACATTTTTCATAGAGTGAAAACCTTCTTTAAGAAAATCACCAGTCAAATCAAATCCATAAAGTGTAGTACCATCAAGGTATTGTTCTTTCGTAATACCAAGACTATCGCCTTCAAGCAAAGTTCCGGTAGCGTGTAGAAACTGATGATATTCTCTTCCAAAAATTCCTCTAGCATAATTTGGTTCAAATCTCCTTCCAATTGGACAATCACCAACTCTCAATACAATACTATCAACACTAGCATGCTGCATTCTATATGGATTCAAGGCGAAACGTCCGTTCATTGCGTTGTGATTAACTAAACCTAAATAAATTTGTTTAGGTCTTTGTTTGTTTTCTTCCAAAGTGATGTCGATCTGCGCAACACCAGCACGAATTCCATATAGTTTTATCCGTTTTCGATCAACAGGATAAATGTAGTTGTGGCCTTCCAATGCCAAACTGAGTTGGGAGTTTTGTATTGTAGGATTCACCTTAACTTTACAAAGATGAAGTTCAAATTTATCAATTCTAATCTTTGCCCCTCCTGCAGGCACCTCATCCGCAGCAAACAAAGCTAGTTTGGCAGAGGCGCGCTCAAACTTCAGCTGCATAGTAGGACCTGGTATTATTAGTTTTTTCTGCTGAAATAATGCGAGATGAGGTTTTCCAGTTAATTCTATTGTCTTTCCACCTATGATTAGAGCTCTCCTCTTTTTCTTATCAGCGGTTTTGTGATCAGCACCGTCTTTGCTAGTTGAATCATCATACAACCATCCTTCCATCTTACCTTGATATTTCTTTCTTTCTGCACTGTTTTCGAGTAGTTGTGAAAAGTAGGAGCGTAAACCGTAGTTGTTAGCGTATTCAACGGTGGTTCCTTCTATCGACATTTTCAACTCACTGAATAATGCATGCATTGAATCCCCCATCCACACAACTGCATCATCATCATCACCTGTAATATTGGTTCCATCATCTTGAACAACCGTGGCTTCAACTTGCAGAAACGAGTTGTAGAGATCTGTGTAATGTTCAGTGCTCCCTGACAAGGTTAACTCAATACTACCATAAGGATCTAACCTATCAGGTCTGATGACAACATATTCCGATCTTTCTACCGATATGTTTGTTGGTTCCGTAGCAAATACATCCAACGTTGGATTTATGTTGTAGGAAGAACCTTCCAACTTATTACCTGTTGTTCCATTTAGGCTAGCCATCTTTTGCGAGTGATGAATGCTTGAAGCGTTACCGCTTAATGAATATAGATATCAAGCTCAGCTCTCTTTATACCGGATTCTACTGCTATTAAAATATACCACGATTACCAACACCTCTCCTCTTCTTTCCACCTCTTGTTTTTCTCCTTTTCATTCTATCTGGACGGACTGCATTGAGCACATCTCCCCCCAGATCATTCAACTCTGCCAATCCCCTCTTTTTTGCTGACGCTGCAAAACTTTGACCATCGATGACATCACGCGCTACATTTCCACCTACAGACAATGCTCTTTTCCCCAAACTAATTGCTCCTCTTTTCAGCATTGGTGCTGCAGATTTAAGTAAACTTGAAAAAATACTACCAAGTCCATTTCCTCTCATATTAGGCATCACTCGTCGTCCACTATACACTCCAATTCCATTTCCAGCTTGCATCTTGTAGTACTCATCAAAAAAATCTTTTGAATCCTCAGGGGTGTATCGTACCAAACTCATTATAATTCTTTCTCTCTATAGTGAACCGTCAACACAACCTTTCCACCATCAAATGGTATTCGTTGACCGTCGTCACTCGTTATAAGTACTTTAATCATATCACTATTTAGTGATGAAGCGTCAACATAGTGAGGATTTTTAAATTCTTGATACACAACACTATTCTTCTTTCCTTGAACTGGAACTACTCTCAATAAAGGTACATTCGTATCTCCTACCATTCTATTATCAACAATGTTGGAATAAACATACAGGGATGTTAAACCGGAATTTATATCAGGGGGTGTGATATTATTGTATCTACCACGAGGGTATGTAGTTTTTGATTCAAATCCAAAAATATATGCTATATCTTTGGAAAAGCTTATGACAGTATCAGGATCACTGTTAGTTAGTAAAGCGGTGTTGGTGATCTTGTTGTAGGAGATGGCGACTTTCTTGTCTAAATCCATTTCATTCATTCTCTTTCGTATAATCTCCTCCAACTCCTCTATACTATCATATCTTCCATTACCGATTAGGATGAAGGACTTTTCGCTTTTACCGGAGACATTAGTCTTTTCTAGATATATTTTCCCTTCGGTAACATTTTTCCAATTATTAGAATAAGTCATATCTAGCAGAGCTAACTCCCATTTACCGCCATTGATAACCAAATATTTATACAGTCTCACTGTAAATTCGGAACTGTTATTATCAGGAAACTCTTCACCACTAGAGTTTGAGGGTAAAGTTATCAGCATCGACATTTTCCCAACGTATGATGATTATATCAAGCGTTGTTTCCTTATGAACTATTCATCTACCCACTCATTGAACTTTTCTCCATAACCTAACCACTTAACCAGAATCTGTTTTTTACCTCTTCTCATTCTTCTTCCCAGTATCTTTTCAATTCTGAAAATCGTGGGTTTTTTTACTTTTTGCAACTCTTTTTCGTAAAAGGTACCATCAATCATCTCCTCAGCTAAATCTTTCACCCTATATACAACAGGTTTTTCATCAATAAGTACATCGGTGATTATAAAAATCTCAATCGTCCAATTCGGGGTGTATCCTCTTTCAAACACTCCTCTTGCCTTACTTATTCTCACATAATCCCCAACCTTTAGTTTTGCTTCTTGAGTTAAACTATGTTCACCTCCTTCATACACACGATTCCATACAAGTTCTTGATTTTGAAAATTCACATCATTTGGTCTCATACCTATAGCACCATGAATTGTATTGTTGTACGCATTAACCATTTCTGGTAAAACATCAATGTATCTATCGTCATCTTTATATGTCAAATATCTATATATCTTCTCTTTTAAAGTTCTGTTAAAACGCTCCACCATTGATGCCTTTATCGTTTCATTTTCGGTTGTAAAGCGCTTGATCTTTTTTTCCGCCAGCAGAGTCTTGACATTGACGTTGTCAAACTCTTTACCTTTATCAGATTGTAAAGCTTTATAGTTTTCCCCTTCTAGTATTCTTCTCAATCCTCTTGCTACTACCGGTCCTGATTTGTTGATGAGCGGCACAGCCCAAACTTTTCTAGATAAAGAATCAATAGCAGTCAGTAAAAATGCTGTATTATTATTTTCATCTCTTTGAGATCGAACATCCATCAAATCTACCTGTAGCTGCTCCCCTATTCCAGCTACAATTGTAGGACGACGCTTAAACTTGGTTACAACTTTTTTATGTAACGTGTAGGCATCCTCACCACTCAACCATTCACGGATTCTTTTTTCTCCCTCTCGTTTTCTACGAGCTTTCAGCAAAGCTCTAGCTCCTCGTAGAGATGTATGTAATGCAGGATTGTAATACAACTCTTTTAGCGTGTCGATGTCCATGAATTAGTACCGGGAACGACCAACTTTTTCTTCTGAGTACGTGTTCGATGCGGGGATTTTCTGACAGTTGTGATTCCTTCATCAGTTAGCAGGCTTTTAAATCTACTGTAATTGGTATTTCCCGATTGTATTTTACCTCCTTCGATTAGAACGTCTCGTAGTAAAGTTTTGGAAGTCCTAGGATTCAACCAATGTTCTCCAATTTTCAGTCTGTTCTTCTCCGAGTCGAATCTACCAATTTTACTCAGATTATTCAACATTCTGACAGCGATCGTTTGATCACTCTTTTTTGTTGTTAAATCAGCTGCTTTTTTTTCAAAATCTTTTAAATTTTCGCTTTCACTATCGTGCTCATCTTCTCCATCAGTAATAAATGTACTTCCTAGTAAGGTTGTGTCTTCAGTATCAAACAACCTTCCTTTTATTAATTCCATCCCAATATCATCATCATCATCAACCACTTTCACTGATTCTAACTCATTGTCTTTATCAACATTTGGTGAAAAGACATTAGGTTTATTATCGATAACTGTGCTATTGGCCAAAGGAAAAGTAGACTCTGTCTTTTTTTTCTTAATGAGATTCCAACTATCTTTTTTTGTCTGGTTTTGGTTATTTTTAATCTTTTTGACATCAGACAAATACCTACGTAGGTTTTCAACATTTTCATCTAACTTTTCGTATGAGGATAAGTCAGAATCATAAGCCGTTTCCAGTAGATCATTTCGCTTCCGCTTCATATTTCTCACTGTTATAGCTTCCATAGGATTATAATACAATGAAGGTCTGGTTTTCTCTTCCTTTACCACTGTTTTATCATCCTTTCTTTCCGTTAATCTATAGTATTCATCTTCAGTGAGTATAAAATTACGTCTGGAGAATGTTAAAGGCTGACGATTCATCTTTTTATTGATGATAAAACAGATACAATAGGTGTTATAATAGCATCCAAAAGATTCCCTCTACCACTCTGAATCAAAATTTTACGCTTATCATCAACTCTCCCTCTACCACTAAGTTTATGTAGCTCCTTCTTGTAACGCTGCAACTCAATAAACTGCTCAGAATCAAGAGGAACATTACCTAATATAATATTTTTAACACTTTCTATCAATGATTGAAACAAATCTGAGTTAGCCTTTTCGACTATAGCGATTTTTCCTTTCTTACTCAGATCATCCAGAGCTAAAATCGCCATTCTATTTCGCATCATTCGTGTTGAGAGTTTCATCTTTATCTTCTCCCTCCGCCTAGCACACTTTTAAGTAACCCAGGAACTATATTGCTGATGATAGGTCCTAGTAGAGCGCCTAAAAATCCTCCTTTTTGCAATACAGCTTTCTTATCATCTAACGTTGATTTTCTTACTAAAGCGCTAATATCCTTCACGTTTCGCTGCAACTCATTATACTTAGATGACGTCAATGGTATCGTTCCATTTATAATAGCTTTAGCACATTCCATTAGAGTCATAATAAACTCCTTTTTGGCTTTGGCTATAACAGACTTTTGAATAGCAAAGGTTGTATTGTTGAGCGATAACAACACAGCTGCATTTTTTGTTAATTTTTTCTCCAAAGCTTTAGACATTATAATGCTTTCGTGTTGCGTCGTTGAATAACAAAATATGATTGAGGTGAAGTGAATAGTAATTGTATTTATATCCTTTTACTTGGGTACATATAATATCATAGGGAGAACTGATGTAAAATTTCCCAATAGTCTATATTGATCATTCGTTTGTTGAGTCGTATCTATTCGTAAATAAGAGTATGGTTTCTTTGTCGCATCTTCAAAAGCCTCTTGTACATATTTTATTTTTGATGGAAAACATTGTCGAGCCAAATAGGAAATAGAAGAAGCATCTCTAGGGTTTTTAAAAAGAAAAAAATAATGACTATTCAAGGAAATTGTACGATTTCCTTTTAAAAACAGATTCTGAACAATAAAAAACACACTTATGTTCAAATGATGACTATGTTTTGTATACAAAGCATTAGCATCAGCTTTACCAGAAACTTCATCCATGAGATCATCAATTATCAGCCATCGATTTTTACCATCTCTGGGAAAACTCACTGTTATATCTATCATGCCTTCATGAAAAATCACTCCTGATACATCATCAAAGGCTTTTTGGTAGGCTCCATAACAGTAGTGAATCTCTGTTGGTGGAGGGTGTGCTATAGTCTGACTAGCTTCAATCATTCGAAAAATCGCTTGCGTCTTTCCCGATCCAGTTGGTCCTGCAATCATTGCTGTAAAAGGAGATCGCATCGTCGGGTCATAATCTTCAGGTTTCCCATTCATCATAAAAAGATGTTCATCAATCAACAGTAGTTTCATTTATGATTCCAACAGGAGAGTTTCTCGCTTTTTGTATTTTTTCCATAGCTTCTTCATACATACTAAACTCAGTAACACCTCCAAAAGTGGAAAGCCCTACGACAAATACCAAAATTATCATAATTATCAACGCTTTACGCTTCATACTCGGTAAAACATCTATCATATCACGTTCAGCACCATCAATAGTATCAACTTCATTCATCGGTCTCATCTCAACATCATCCTCTGTCGACATCTTAACTTCCAATAACCATACAATCTTATCACGTTTTCATTTATATACAATGTTAAAACTATCAAAAAAATCAAATGCCATACATGCAAAATCTATATGCCATATAAGTTCAAAATAAGTAAAAAAATAATCAAAAACTCAATTGCCACTCAAATGTCACTCAAATGCCACTCAAGTACCCCTCAAGTAAAATACAATATAAACTCGGCGAATTCATCCAACGTCGTAACCCATTGCATAACCTCCAAGGTCTAATCCACAAAAAAACACTTGGTAGGGAGATCTGCTCATATATTACTACTGTCGTATTGTGAAGAATGTTGACCACTTCACGGACACAAGCAACGTGTTGCACAGCAGTAGCAACAACAAGTCCTCCTGCTACTGCACAAGCTAAACGGATGACTTATTACAACAGTTCTCCTCAACTGCTACTCTCCAGGCTCACAGCTGCCAGCTGTTACCAGAGCATATCACTGCGATTTCACTCAGTAGTTCTCCTACCCTCCTCTTACTACTCCTCCTGCTACTAGCAACAGCCAACAGGCCAGACAGATTCTATAGTGTTGTAGATATAAATAATGTTTATCCTGCTGAGGCTTAAAGGTGCTCTGCCTGGCCGTACGCTTTGGCCAGGCTTATATAACATTTCTTTAGAATGTTATACCCTCAAATAAAAGCATAGCCAATCACACACACTGGCAATAAACAATACATCAATTAAATAATACGATATGTGTTTAGAAAACAATATAACATGGTTGCTAAGCAAATAGTCTTTAATCTTTCTCTTTAGAATTTGCCTCTCTTCTACTCTTGCACCATCATGCCATAATCCCTTCTTCTTTAGCTTAAATTCTTCTTTTCTATTCCACCACAACATTATCACTCCCTATCATGTCTGATGGGCTGGACCAAGGCCATACAAGATGTGGCACCATCCTATGAGCTAACGTAATGCTGCTCAGGGTAACAGGGAAACACAGTTTTTTTCTGGCCCGTGCCAGATCAAAATCGGACCATTATTGGCCAGACTGTCTCCGATTGTGTATCCTAGCAACTTTTATTCACATATAAGGATAGGGAGGGAATAGTATAAATGGACTCCTCTGGAGTATAATAAAGAAACCCAGTCCTCACCATCAATATGCTTCCCAGTAACTAGAAGTAAATGATTTCAACTTGCTTACTGACTTTCATGAATCAATTCCAGTGTTTGAGTAAAATATTAATTGTACCTTTGATCTTCCAAGACAAATAAATTTTTGTGATACTTTCATAGCTTGTAGCTATATCTAGCTCCAAATAAAGCAGAAACATAAGCAGTATTTTAAATGAGACAAAATAGACGAGGAAAAAGCCTTTAGCTTATTAATCTTGCATAATATCAATAAAATTGCTTCACTGAATATTGTGATTAGTTCATGTACCCTCACAATATCAATATTAACACCGTTCATAATGAATAACAATAAATGATAATAATATTTAACATCAATATTGATGTCGATAACAATTAGTTATGATGAATAATATCAAATGATTACGATTATCATAGTCAATAATTATATCAATATTCATTCTGATAGCAAAAATTGATACTAATTATTATTATCATTTATTTATCGCTGTTTATTTTTACCGGTAAGTATTTTTTAACATAATTATTTTTCAGCAAAATACATACATAAGTGAAAAGTTTTATTAGATAGTTATTAACACCGAAATTAGTCTCTGTATGTTACATTATGATCAAGATTGCTGGAGGCAACCAATCGGATTTGATATCAATCTTCACATTAAATGAGGATGTTTTTGAGTTAGGCCAGATTTGCAAACCTTAATTACCTCTTCTCTTAAACTACAAAAAATATCAAAGTTTTTCAAAACAAACATGAGAGAGCAAAGTTCTGACTCTCAGTTCATGTGGGCATCAGCAAAACATGTTTTAAAAACGTGTTAGAGGCAAATTGCATCTCTGAAAGTAACACTATTTTTTATATGTTGCAATGGACTGCCATCGGCCATACAACAGCTGTCATCTAGAATGCATCGACAATTCAGATCATTAACTTGCGATTTTTGTTTTTCCATTATCAATAAATATAGGAATAAAACAGTAAATTTTTTTAGTGTTTAAATGCATTTTTTGCACAAAATTCAGGTTACTGCTGTGAAAACATCTGCAGTTTTTTTAAGTGATCACCATTTGGGCTTTTGAAAAATCATCTGTACAACCTTCAAATCCCTCCATTGTGTTTGCAACTGTATCAATGTATGGACGAAAGGCCAGTTTGTACAACAAAGAGTTCGCATGGTTTGGTCAAGCAAAGATTGATAAATTGGACTGAATTACAGATTTTTAGAGTTTTTTATCCAACGTGACTTTAATCATCCATTTGAACAGAATCCAAGACTCCTGGTCAAAGTTTTATTTCACTAAATCCAAATCGTTTCCGACCACCAAGTCACTTCAGCAACCAACATCAAACTCACGTGATGGCAAACTGCATGACAAATTACATCAGATGTAATGTTCATCAAACTTTAACGATTCACGATAATAAATATTACAATGTATATCTTCACTAAAGATTCTAACTCAAGTCCAGCTAAATGAAAACTTTGTCCTAGTTATATATATAATTGGGGCTCTTAGATGACTCCTTTTCGTTTGATTGTTTGCAATCCTGTCCATTTCAAACTGTAACCAGTTAATTTCTAAAGCGTCGGTCTGTTATGTCCTGTTATGTTCTTGTTGGTATCAAAGATATCTGAACCCATGTTCAACGTGTCCGCCCCCTATCTTGTCATCTACTGAGGACTCTCCTCTATTAGCACACAAGAGAGTGCAAATGTTTAGTGGTATCAGTTGAGATTGGGGCAAAATCGGTGTGAGCCTGGGTGCTTTCTGCTTTACTGCAGAGACTTTAAACTTGCAGCAGAGAGTAATGTGCCCATGGAGGGTGACCTAAAGAATCTAGAGAATTGTTGGCGAGATGGAGGTTTGGTAGGTGGTGCAAGTAATGACACTGCTGCACACTCATCTACTCTTAAATTAGGGAGGGAAAAGATGGTGGAGATCAGGTGGCTGGGGACTTGGATCGAGGGTGGAGCTTAGGTACCTACAAAAGAAATGGTGGCCGGGACCCAGGGTGGGATTAAGAGAAGCACAGCTAGTTGTTCCCTTGATTTTATATACCAGATGAATGGCGCTTACAATTTACATAGTCAAACAAAATGAGGTTTGACCAGTTTCTGAATCATTATTTCCTTTTTCGAAGATCTTAAAATAATGCAATTATTTTTCGTATCTTATTTTGCAGAAAATGTCTCCGTTGCAGATATTCCTCTAGAACAATTAGAAAGCTGCAAGGTTTTTTGTGTTCTTTTTAATTATAATATTCTTATAAAACCAATTTTTCTTGCCTTAGAACTTCACTCATGCCATGCTACTAGTATAATGGTTCTTGTTGAGTGTATAATTAATGTGGAACAGGTGGATGATAAAAATCATTTTATTTGGTAGTTAAAAAAGTCTTTAAAGACCAAACTGTGCTTCAATATTCCTGCCGTTTTGATTTTTCTCTGTAACCATAGTTTAACTTTTAATGCTCTAGTAAAATGTGAAAATGATTTACGAGCTCTTCAAGAGAGCTGTTTGCATTTTTTTCTATTCTGCTTTCAGAATGGATATCCTGGTACCTCTTGAGCAGTTCGATGCTTCACTTATAATAATGAAAAGAAGATTCTGTTGGGAGTACACAGATCTTTTTTACAAAATTCAAACTGCTGGAAAAAAAACTAAGAGTGAGCCATTATCTGCAAATGCAAGAAAGACACTGTTTTCGCTAGAAGCAAACTTGGGAGAAAAAATGTTGTATGAAAAAGTAAATGCTACTTGGTGGAACCAGCCAGAAGTTCAAAACCAGCACTTTTGGGACGAAGTAAGAATAATACAAAATACCTTCACTATCTAACACACAATGAAAATGATCAAAACCAAAACAATTTTTGGCAACTAAAGTGTTGATTGTTAAAAAAGGCAGCTCTCCAGCACGGAATCACTGCCTGTTTATTTGCAACTTCATCTTTATTATTGCCTGTTTGACTCCTGTGTTTCTGTATTAATCAAACATCAACTGCTTTATTTATTTCAGTTAGATTTTCAATCAATGTTTTAGGTTGCATACTTTAAAGAACTGAACAACAACGTGTCTCATGTTTGGTGTCCGCAAGTGAGAAGAACCAAAATTCCTTTAACTCTAGCAGAAAACCGCTGGCATGGCAGTACAACTGTTGCACCAAAGTTATGCTTCTTTCTTTTAAAAAGTAAAGCGAACGTCTTGTCTGGCTTATCGGAATATGCGTATGAACCATCTAAAAGTAAGACAATATTCAAAAGATATAAAAAATTGAGCAATGGGTAAATAGTATGTTTAGTTGATACTTTAAAAAAAGCTCAGCGTTTTAACACATCCAACCACTGACCTTCATCTCTGATGGAAAGACAAATCACACCAATTTCAGCATAAACCGTCTTTAGATGTTCTTTGAATAACAATGAATAACTATTTTGACTAACCTGTACCACCATGAACAATTTTTTTTGCACTTTTTGGTTTCATTTCTCTTCAAACGTTCTTTGTGAAAGACAATTTTTGTTAAAAATTGATATCCATGTCAATAAACCATTATATAAATATATGTATATATGTGTACACACACCCACATATATATGTGTGTGTGTATATGTTATAATTCCGCTTACTGTCTTTTTCTACTATCTACACTCTTTCATAAATACCATAAATATAAAAATATATCAAATACCATTATAAATTGAGATTTTAGAACGTCAACAAAAACAGTCCATAGTAAAAGAAATTAAAGAAGACCTTGCCTTACACTCACTGGTTGTTAAAACAAAAGGTACTCTTTGTCTTAACCAGCTACTCAGCGAAAGTTTTATAACTTGATTGGAAATGACTAGGCACAATCATATGAACAACTAACATATTAGTAGCATATTGGAGCGGATCAAGCCACCTGGATTTGTATTGGAGGTGCGAATCAAGATTTTCACTCGACATCAGTATTTAATTTATGGCTTATTAGTGTCACCGAATGAAGACAGTGGGCTGTTGCTGCTCTTGTCATTTTTCTATATGGTTTCCGACCTTTGGCACATGAACGTTTTCCTCTCCTGAGTTTTTTAGTACAAGATGAACAGATCAGATCACCTATGTTATTGACGCTTCAATTTAGTATTACCCTCTGGAGCTAACCCAACGGGCAAAGACACATTGAAACAATGTTGAAACTACGTTGAATGCGACGGAGAAACTGCGTAGCAATTGGGGCTAAAAGTGAAACGAGATTCAACGTTGAAAATTAGCATGTGAAAAGACGTTGATTTGAATCAATGTTGAAAAAGCCGAGAATTTGCTATGATTTATGGTTGAAAAATATGTTGATTGATGGAGAAACAACATTGAATCAACCCCAGGAAAGCAGAGATATTTCGATGAAATTTGGTTAAAGAACAGACGTTGATTCAAAGAAGAAACAGCATTGAATCAACGTTGAAAAAGTTGAGATTTTGCTGTGATATGCGGTTGAAAAAAATCCGCTGATTTGATGGAGAAACACTGCTGAATCAACTTCAGCAAAGCAGAGATATCTCGTTGATATTTGGTTAACAAACAGACGTTGATTCAAAACAGAAACAGCATTGAGTCAACGTTAGTAGTAATATATGAGCAGATCTCCCTACCAAGTGTTTTTTTGTGGATTTGACCTTGGAGTTGAGACAATGGGTTACGGCGTTGGATGAATTCGCCGAGTTTATATTGTATTTTACTTGAGGGGTATTTGAGTGGCATTTGAGTGGCATTTAAGTGGCATTTGAGTTTTGATTATTTTTTTACTTAATTTGAACTCATATGGTAGCTAGATTTTGAATGTATGGCATTTAAGTTTTGATAATTCTATACATAATTCGAACTCATATGGTATCTTGAGAGAGAGGAGAGAGGAAAAGAGGAGAGAGAGGAGAGAGGAGATACATCTACATTGAATAAATACATTGATTAAAAATGAAACAATATGTGAATATATACATTTATTGTATAATAAGTAGGGATACATAAAGAGAACATATTAAATATTGTGAGCTTGAAATAGTTCCAATATCATTTCAAATGAAAAAATGGATGATGAGAGATTTTCATCCGTTTGTATGTATCTACATATATCTGATTGAAAATGATATAATAATTCAGTAGTCCATTGTATTGAAATCAATTTTTGAGTGAGCTCTTTATTCCACACTTTTCTTTGAATTTTCTTTAAGTAATCATTAATACTGACAGTTTTTGACATTTTTACAACTGTTTGAAAATTGTTTTTAGTCATATGCTTAAATACTTCTACTGAATTGTCAACGTATTTATGTGTAGTGTATGGCCGGTATTGTACCGGTGAAAGTTCTCCATGTAAAGAAGCTACAGTTAGCAAATGCTGTGTCATACATAATAATATAGCTTGTAATGTCAAGCGATATCCAATCTTTTCCTGTACTTCAACATTTTCTTTAATATAGCTATGATATATCTTTGGAAGGTAGTCTTTGATTGTGTATCTTTTTGAACTCATAATGAACTAAAATAAAATGTCAAGTATTAGTATATGATGATTAAACAGTGTTGTAAAATAATTACATTTTAACTTTTATTAAATAATTTTTCTATTAATTCTTACCTTATCACCAAGAAATCAGCTGTAGTAGTTGATGAAATCAGTTGTAGTAGTTGATGAAATCAGTTGTAGTAGTTGATGAAATCAGCTGTAGTAGTCGATGTTTTATTGCTGGAGAGAATGATTTCTATGCAGAGAGAGCTGTTCTTATATAGTATAAGCCACTCCTACTCATTTAGCTTATAGCCATTAAAAACACTCACGCGAAAACTCCATCAGAATAGTGTTATTAGCGTGAAATATCCCTGTTTTATTCGCGTGAAAATAAAAAATTTCATTCCCGCGAAAGCAACGGTTTCCATTCGCGTGAAAATAAATTATATATTCCCGCGAAAGCATTGGTTTGTATTCGCGTGAAAATAAAATTTTTATTCCCCCGAAAGCAATGGTTTCCATTCGCGTGAAAATAAAATTATTTATTCCCGCGAAAACATTGGTTTGTATTCGCGTGAAAATAAAATGTTTATTCCCGCGAGTAGTAATATATGAGCAGATCTCCCTACCAAGTGTTTTTTTGTGGATTTGATCTTGGAGTTGAGACAATGGGTTACGGCGTTGGGTGAATTCGCCGAGTTTATATTGTATTTTACTTGAGGGGTATTTGAGTGGCATTTGAATGGCATTTAAGTGGCATTTGAGTTTTGATTATTTTTTTACTTAATTTGAACTTATAAATTTTGAATGTATGGCATTCAAGTTTTGATAATCTTGTACATAATTATATACATAACTTTAATTCATAGAGCATCTAGATTTTGAATGTATGGCATTTAAGTTTTGATATTTTTTTGTAATTCTACTCATTATATCTACATTGAATAAATACAGTAATTAAAAATGAAACAATATGTGAATATATACATTTATTGTGCAATAAGTAGGGAAAATTTCATATAATATAGCTAGAGTCAGTAAATATTAAATAATGCCAAACACTACAACTTGTAATGACAATCAATGCATAAGCTTTTACTAAAAACTATCTTGAAAACCTTCAAAACATGATCCCAAATGGAAAAAAAATGGATAAAGTTAGATATTCATCTATTTGTTTACATCTACAAAAAAGAGGTATTTGGTGAAATATTTTTTCGATTTATTCAGTTTTCATTAATTTTTTACAAAAACAAATCATCCTCTAAATGGTTAAATTTCATCTAATTGTACAAATTTACAAAAAAACAGGGTATTTGGTAAAATATTCTTTCATTTCATTAAATGTTCATTATTTTTTTGCAAAAAAGAAATCACCCTTTAAATGGTTAAATTTTATCTGTTTGTATATCTTTACAAAAAAACAGGGTATTTGGTAAAATATTTCCTTTATTCTATTCAATTATCATTAATTTTTTCAATAATTGCTTAAATATACATTATTCACTATTTTCTTATTCTAATTGTACAAATTTACAAAAAAAAAACAAGGTATTTGGTAAAATATTCTTTCATTTCATTAAATCTTCATTATTTTTTTTGCAAAAAAGAAATCATCCTTTAAATGGTTAAATTTTATCTGTTTGTATATCTTTACAAAAAAAACAGACTATTTGGTAAAATATTTCCTTTATTCTATTCAATTTTCATTAATTCTTTCAATAATTGCTTAAATATAAATTATTCATTATTTTCTTATTATTAGGTGAGCAATCTATCATACAAAATTAGTTTATTGAGTGAGGGTTTTATCCTGCATTTTCCTTTTGAATTTTTTTCAAAAATTTACCATTTTTTTCAAAAACAATCATTTATATATACAATTTCCATTATTTTTTTAAACAGAACAATCCCTATCTCTGAGAGGTTGGAGATATTGGGGTAGAAAACTTAGACATGATGATGAGAAGGCTATGGATTTTCCCGTTTAAGAACAAACCATTTTTGATAGCAATTTCAATTCGGAAAACTAAAACAATGTAATTTGTTTTTCAAAACGCAATCATCAGAAAGCTTTTGTCATGATGAGGAGGAGGCTATGGATTTACCCCTTCAAGAACAAACCATTTTCGATGGCGACTTCAATTCTAAAAACGAATTAGAACTGAAGTATGTGGTATTACGTAATCATTTTTTTAAACAAGAACAAACCATTTTTGATAGCAACTTTAATTCTAAAAACTAAATCAATGTAACTTTTTTATTCTTTGTCTCCCATGAAATTGTTCAAAACGAATTAGAACTGAAGTATGTGGTATTACATGATAATTTTTTAAAAAAACACATCAAAATCGACAAATTACTCCTATAGATAGTTCAAGTTTACAATATTTGAGAATTAATCACAATAGAAACATTAAGCCTACTTGATAAAAAAGAATTTGACTGTTAAATTTAACTAATTGATTCAATGTTATTATTTGGATCTTTTGAAAATAAACATTTCAATGAAAACATCATATTTAGTCTTTGACACACTTGAAACCATTTTCCAGTAAATTTCACCAACAATATTTCAGAAATTTTTACTAGATATTTACAAGAAAAATGAGGTATTTTGGTAAAATATTCTTTTATTACATTCCTTTTTAATTTTTTATGTTTTAAAACAGGGTTTTATTACAAAGTTTTTTGTTTTTTCAACTTTTTAAAAAAATAATCATTATAATATATAGTTTTCGATATTTTTTTAAAAAAAATAAATATATATAGAGATTTTCACTTTATATTCTTTTATTCCATTCAATTTTCAATAATTTTTTGAGTGAGGATTTTATCCTACACCTTCCTTTTAAATTTTTTTATTTTTTTAAAAAATAATCATTGAAATATATAGTTTTCGATATTATTTTAAAAACAATGTATATATATATAGAGTTTTTCACTTTATATTTACAAACCTTCACAGCG